>JABAKD010000012.1:1594533-2142033 GCA_012845835.1 Undaria pinnatifida | reverse complement strand
ATTATACGACCCCTAGAAAGCTGCTGGCCGTACAATGCTACGCTTCGCGGGAGTGTGACCGCTGTGTACCTCATTCATCTGTGATTGGGCGTTTCCCTACGACATGTGGATAGAATTGACTATTTGCTCGTATTAGAGTCTGATATATTTAACTCAAAAGTGTTCACGATTTTTAAACGTGAAACTTGTTATCAGTGAGTTGCAACATGAATTTAGCATGTTCGAGGAATTGTCACGGAAGTTGCGTTCAGCTCGGCACTTCTTTCCTTCCTTTCTCCCTTCCTTTCTTTCATTCTTCGGCGGAGAGAACGATAACCGAGACCTGCTTTTAGGTTTCTGCTTGCGAGGGCCTAGTGACGGCTCCCACCTTGACATGCTCCACTAGTTAATGACCTAGGTAACCATGTTAACGACTTGCTCCAATATGCTAGCGTGGTGAAGTTACCAGAGATCGTGCTGCGAGGAAGCCCTGCAGGTCAGCAGGATGGACTTCACTCTTTCCCCGATATGACAACTGATCAACAACAAGACATACAGGAGTATGCGGACAGTCAAGTGATCGACCAGCTGGCCGCTAATCACCGCACACAAGAAGCCAACGCAACCCAAGCGCGAGCAGACGAGGAGAGGAGGCGAACACAACCGCAGGAACATTATTTCCGAGGCAGCGACGATCTACCCATCGATCGCCTTATGGAGGGATTGACGAGAGTTTTCAATGGGATGCAAGGGAACAGGTCGAGTAGGTAGGTATGATGATTGCTGGCTTCCATAGTTGAAGAAGCACATCTCCTAATCAAAGTGTCCGGTAATACCAACGTGTGTTGAGAGCTTGGCATGGACTTAACCAGAGCGGGACTGGTTGGACAAAATGTGGCTTGGCTTCGGAGTGGGGGAAGTTATATCTTAGCTAATCGTTTTTTTTCATGAAAAAATAGTTGAAGGCGATGCATTGTACTTCGTATTTTTTGAGGATTCTATTTTTTTTGAGTTTGCGGTATTCTAGAGTGGAATGAGCATTATCATGACAGCTGTCACGAGCAGGGGGGATGAAGAATTGACTACTTGCTCGTATCAAAGTCTGATGCATGAAACTGCAAAGTATCTACGAAGATCGTTCAATGAAATTCGTATTCAGGGAGTTGCAACATGTATTTGGCATGTATGTGTGAGAAATCGGTATGGAAGTTGAATTCAGCTTGGCACTTTCTCCCTTCCTTCCTTCCTTCCTTCCATTCTTTTTTAGGCGGAAGGAACGAAAATCGAGACCTGTTTTACGACTGCTGCTTCGGAGGGTCCACCGACGGCTCCCACCTTGACATGGTCCACCAGACGATGACCTAGGTAGCTTCGCGTACGACTTACCCCAATACTTACACCGTAGACAAATCCCCGCGATCATCCCCCTATTTCATTATTACCCTATACTCATCGGCAGAGTTGTATTGTAGCTCCAGCTGTAGAGCATTTCCCATCACTGTTCCGAACTACCTTTTGAAGCAGGCAGTCCGCGAGGGCTGGTGGATCTTACAGGACATTTACCTTTTGTGCTTAGCAAACGTCCCAGCACAAGGGATATTCCGGGGCTACCTATTATTAAACACTACCATGGCCTTAACTAACTCTAGGCCCTAACTTCACTACCGTCAACGCCAGCGTCGGCAAACACGAGTGGCGCTTCCAAGAATCGAATCGATCCCACACGGAACCCCCCCCCCGGAATTTCCTCCACAACACGTGTTTCGACTCGAAATATGAAACAGGACAGGCAAGCAGAATACACACAAACGCCATTTTGTTTTGCACTTCTGATTGCCAGCGTCTGGACAAACCTTGGTCATAGGTGTCGTCTCTTCTCTCCGGTAATTGCCTTCAAGTTTTATCGCGCGCGGGGTTCAGCAATCCCAATGCTCGTCGATTATTCACGGAGTGTTGCTAGTCACCCTCTCGCGCTTCCCGCAAGTCAATTTGTGCACAAGGAAAAGTCCATATGAATTTATACGGGTATGCACTCGGGGGGATTCGAACTCACGAAACTGATCTATACCAGGCTCGAGAATAACCTGATACGCCACCGGGGCGACCGGCTATAAAAAATTATAAAAATGAAAATCCACTCCAGCTGTGAGATCAAAGATTTCGTCGAAACTCATCTTTGCAAGCTGTGCGTGATACTCCGATCGCGCGTACTACTGGGTGTGTGTCCTAATTACCGCTTTTTTTCTTTTTTCTTTTTGCACATTTCTATACTTTCCAGCTTCTGGATAGCCGTGGCCACAGGTGTCGTCCCTTCTCCCCACCGGTTCTTCTTGCCTCGTGCTAATCTTCAAATGCGATTTGCAGTGGGAACGCCTCCGGTGATCAACCCCAACCCTCAACCATACTCAAACTCTAACAGTCATGGCGATCATGTGTTCTTCCTCCTGGTTCGCGACGTTCGACGAGCCACTGCCACTGCCGTGGGCCCTCTCGCGAAGGCTTACTTTGTAGAACGACCAACAAACCTGCCACATACGGCCAAATTAAATATTAATGGAACAGAGAAACGCGCACAAGGGAACGGTGTCAATCGATGACGTTGGCATAAATTTAATGTAAATGATGAGCAGATTCTCGGCCACGCCACAAAGTCTGGTCCGCTAGGTTGGAGGATATTGGATTTTCGTACCTGGACTATTCGGTGATAGAAGTGCGGGGCACGCCCACAACACGCTATTTTGTCTTGTACCCCTTCGTGCTCTCACACTACAAAATTGCTAGGGCTGCAGTTTTGTGCTTTGTTTTGGCTGTACCGGGGTCGCGAAAGAGCAAACCAGACAACGGATACACACGTGCTCCATCTGCGTATCAATTCGACCAGTACATCATACAAAAAAGTCTACACTTGTCCAATACTTTTTGTAGGATTCAGGACTCATATATATACATTCGAAAGATGATAGCTCTGTTTAAACGAACTACACCTGGCGCATTTCGAAGGTTTTTACTAAATACAAGGGCTCCGCATGGGCGCCGGCATTCGCCGGCGCCCATGCTTCGGGTAGGGCAGGGCAGCACTTCGACCACTTAAGGTGTAGCTGGCCGATTTGGCATGCATTGAACTTTAAAGTAATGCCAAGAGTTTCATACGAACATGGGATTCTGAAAGTCATGCTTTGACAAAAGAAAAAACGTAATATTATACAACAAAGAAGGCAAGGATAGGCGAAACAAACTATTAAATGAGCCGTCAAGTAAAAGTTGGCGTCTACCAAACAAAAATACCGAAAAGAGTATTATTGAGAACCTGCGTCGCCTCTAGGCGAAACAAAAGAGGCCTTGGCATTAATGAAGAGACTGCACTGCTGTCCCCGTGGCAATGGAGGTTCGAAGTCGACAGGATGCAAAGTCGGTTTGCATCAAACGTCGACATGAGGACATGTCAGCCGGCGAGGTTTTGGAAGAAGATTGCTTTGTTTGTTACGTGAAGGCTGTCGCATTGATTGTTCTGCGTGGTCGCGGGCGAGGAGGAAAACGTAGAAGAGGAGGGCAATCTCTCGTTGAGGCGGCGTTGTCTAAGATTGGTGCGGGGGTGGCTTTGCTCGTACGGGAGGTTGGCGTAGCGCTTCTTCTCTGTTTTTTCTCGGGAAGGCGGGATATGTGTGTCTGCTGTCTTTCTTCGTGGGGGCTTTCACGTTGTCGAAATTGGACGCGTCCCCTCAATGCATAATATCCGGAGTGTCTCTACCATGACGACTGCTGATAGTGCCGTGCGTATTTCCTAGAGACTGACATATTATTTACTGCTAGTAATAATAATATACCTTTGCAACATTTTTTTTCTTCATCCCATTTATTATCCCCGCACCACTCTCGCGCTCCCTCCCAGTAGTAACTCAGATCCGGGGTCAATAGCGGGCCCTCCTCCTCCCTCCCCACTTCGGTACGTGCTTTCATTTTTACCGCCAGGAGAATCCAGCATTTTCTTCCCTCGTCGACTCGCGTCGAACCAACCCACGCTGCTAGGCGCTCTCAGCAGTTGATTGATGCCTGTTTTTTTTTTTGCATTTTTGCAAATAAAGTCAAATCTCATCGTGGTGGGTGTCGAACTCAAGGACTAACGTTGGTAAAACCACTATTATTAATAGACCACCGGGGCGGCCGGCTGACAAATGCTTAAAAAAAAACAGGATCTTTGCATAGAGATTACATTCCCTCCCCCATATTGTATGATATTACGATGGTTGACGCAATATGTATAAAATAAAGCGCCAAATACCTAAATATCAGCGTACGCGGAGTTTTAGATATCATGAATAACGAACGACCGCGATGGCAGAGCACGGCAAAGCATAGCGCGTCGCTCTGCTGAGCTAGCGGTGCGCTGCTGAGCTGAGCCGGAGGGCATCGCAGGGCACTGCACGGCGCTTCGTTGCTGTAAGCTATAGCGCTGCGATGGGGTGCTGGGCGGTGTCGAGCTGATGAGCCAAGCCCAGATTTCAGCCGCTGAAGTTTCGTCAAGTACAAAACAAATGGTGCGAATCAAAGAAAAGCTAAAGCTGGACCGTTCCGCAACTAATGCACAGCTGTCAGGCGGCAATTAGCGGCAGTAGGAAGTTCAACTTACTAGACAAAAAGATCTCAGCCGCTGAAGTTTCGTCAAGTACAAAACAAATGGTGCGAATCAAAGAAAAGCTAAAGCTGGACCGTTCCGCAACTAATGCACAGCTGTCAGGCGGCAATTAGCGGCAGTAGGAAGTTCACCTTACTAGACAAAAAGGAAGAAAAAATCGCGAAAAAGTTCAAAATCGTGTTGGCAGAAAAACCAAGTTTGCAGGAAGCAGCTGAAAGGTCAAGAAACAGGCAATATTTCAGTTGTTGTTGTTGTTGTCGTTCTCACATTAACTCGCATAATCAAGTCCGTGGTCACAGGACAGGCTCCAGTCACTCTGGAGCTGAGGAATACCCTAGGGGAAAAACACAAACCAAAGGTGGTACACGCATAAATCACAGCTGACGCAATTCATGCCTCCACCAGAAACATATAAAAGTGAAATCTGGAGTCAGTCTACGATGTGCCAGGTCCATACCGGTGCATACGTCTCATTACTCGCGCCTGGGAAAACCGACTATACCGCTTGCCAACCAAGAAAGACTGCCACGTATATATTACACGTGGTATCTATCACTACGCATGCGCACAACAGACGCAAGTCAATTGGAAAAAAGAAACAAACAAAGAAGAGAAAGGAAAGGAAATAAATGGGTGCATGGGGCCAAGAAAAAGAAAAGGTAAATAAATTTTGGGGGGTCTACTGGCGAGTCTTGCCACCAGCACGATGCCACGTGGTTTTTCGACGATCTACAGCAGTACTACGAACGACTTCCGATACACCCACCGAAGCACGGACCACCGGACAATTACGTGACCGACAGCTGGCCGTGGTTGTCACGTGTCTCTGTGTTGGGGGCCCCTGTGCGCTGCCTCTTGTTGGCTCTTGTTTGGGTAAAACATGCGGTGTGCTCGATGGTCTCACGGCACCAGAATCAGAACGTCCGCTCGTACGACGTATCATTCTTACAGGAAATAAATGTAATACGACCTGGTATTTTTTTCTCCATCAATATGAACATAAAAGGGTTGTTATATATTGGACAGAGTGATGCGTGTACGACTAAACTTGCCAACGGCACTCGTACTGCACTTTAAGCTATCTGCTGTGGTTCTGGTTGCTACTAGTTGCTGCTGTATGTGCTAGAGGTTTCGCCCTTCGGCTACTGCTGCTGCACCTGATGTTGTGTGTTTGCCAACGTTGTCAGTTGGCGTTCATGCTCGTCGTACATACTGCTGTTCTCACCCAGTACGTACGGGTTTCCTCGTACCTCGACGGCACGACGACGAGCTCAAAACAGAAGGGAGGTGACATGAAATTGCATGGACAATGGCCACATAGAGGCGAGCACAGCGGGATAGTTCGCTGCGAAACAACCGCACTCGTTCATGCCTACAGCAGAGGCTGCCTGGGGTGTCAGCGGCCGTGCTAAAGCCAAGGCCAAAGGCCGAAGAGACGGCTCTTCTACCTGCTTGAGATGCTGTTATATATAGACTATTGGACAGAGTGATGCGTGTACGACTAAACTTGCCAACTGCACTCGTACTGCACTTTGAGCTATCTGCTGTGGTTCTGGTTGCTACTAGTTGCTGCAGTATGTGCTAGAAGTTTCGCCCTTCGGCTACTGCTGCTGCATGCACCTGATGTGTGTTTGCCAATGCCGTCAGTTGGCGTTCATGCTCGTCGTACATACTGCTGTTCTCACCCGGTACGCAAAATTCCAAACATTATCACGTACCGTTTGGAAATGATGCCAATTTTGTAAATCATTCAGGCGTTGCAGCCATTAAGATTCAACAATTTTTCCAAAATTCCTCCTCGATACTCGCTCGTCTCGCTCGGCGCCCGTCCGCGTTCACGTCGATGTGCGGAACGGACACGGCAGGGCGAGGGGCGTTGGAGCCGCCCCCCGAAGGCGGAGCTCGAACCAAGCCATATTCGACCGAGAATTCCAGTTCCGCGAATCGCATACTTAGGCCGAGACAAAAAACTCCGGACCAAAGTCCATGACACCAAGGAATTGCTCTATAATGAAGGAATGATTTTATATATGTTTATTTTGTTGCTTAACATGTCATCTATATGTTGCTAACGCCATTAGTACGTTTAATTGCGGGCTTGATATGAACTATTTCTGGTGGTACGCGTATTGTTAGTACCGTTATCGTTCTGTTCATAATGTGTTACTACTGTATGTATTCAAGATATTGCTGCTAACGCAGACGAAGCATAACAACTTACTCCTGTGGGATGAAATACGTGTAGACCTTGCTACAACTTGTTGTTGATGCTCACCCTCACAACATCCGTAGGACAAACGAGCGGCCGGTATATCACGCAGCTCGAAGAGATGAGTATCGACCCAAAATTTGTCGAACTCACAGCTGACGTGTGTAGAAGAGTATTTTAGACACGAGATATTACATCCCAGACGATTGATGCGCTGATGCCGTATCAGTTTGACGAACGCAATCGTACACACAGGTTGCACGGAACAATGTAAACGTGGAACTTCTCCAGCGCGCGCGTGCCACAGAGCTGCTGTTACGCTTATGCCTACGCAGACAGAAACGCCATCTTGCCACAGGTTTGACGGACATGGCCCACGAAACATTTTGTTTGTTTTTTTCTTCTAACCTCCGGCGGATGGGGAAAAATAAAGCTTGAGCTCACCACACTTCCGCGTATTTTTATACACGTCGTGTGTTGATTTAACTCAATTGCCTGCGCATTCCAGCGCTAGCCGGCGTGTCCTTCGGTTCCCACTATAGCGATAGCGTGAGCTGTTCCTATATGTCTACAAAACAAACAAAAAAGCTGGAGCAGGAATCACTGAAACTTACAACGTTTCGCCCACGTATAAACCTGATTCAGCTAGCGAAATTTACCAAGATTGCACCCTAATTCCAGTAACAGAATGCAAGTTTACCTGCTGGTTCTAAAGATTGACCTACTCCTCGCTTTTCTTTATATTGTAGAGGGTATTCGTTGTAACAATGGTAGTGGAACAATTTGTTCAATGATGGACAACACAGCATTGTCGGCCATCGGTATTTGAGCTCGCGCAAGGGTTCACATCAGTCAAGAGCTGATACACACGCAACCGCAACACCCTACAGGTTATGAGCCTCGAAATCGCATAACGCGAACCAACGGGTGCCGCATCAAGGTCATCACCACCCCGAGCTGCCGCAGCAACGGGTTCAGATTTGAAGTCAAGACCCCGAGTTGCTGCAGTAACGGATCCAGATTCCAAGTTTAGACGTGCTGCTTACTACCTGTGTGGAGCTTCTTCGTGCGGGGAGAGGACATACCACATGGTGAAGCACTGCGAATACTTCGCTGGAATCACGTGCGTGAGTGAAGGTATCTAGGGGATCCTACGCAGGGTAGATATTGCTGTGACTGTGATGTAGGTACCCAGAGATATAAAACGACCATGTTACAGGTTGTATCGTATCAACCTTCCGCGTTGTCGGTCCTGCAAGTCTATCCTTTCAAACAAAAGAACAGGCCAGAAGATCGCCCCCCAAACAATCGACCGAGTCGAGTAGCACTTACTGCTTGAAGCGTTTAAAAGCAACTTCACGGCAACCCAGACTGAGGTTTGGAGCACTACTTACCGTAGTCCATACGGTGGAGTCTCGTGAAACACCAGCAGCAGCTAGCTTTGTTCAACGAAACTCACGACGGTAGTACTAGGTGCTGCCTGCTAGTAAAGCCCTGAAATCTAATGGAATGTGAGTACGTCTGCGTGTGATTATCGTTAGGAATCCTGGTATGTTAACGACTCGGACAAAACCTCGAGTACAGCCATACGTTACAAAACGATGAGGCAGGGACACAATGAACTACGGGCTCTTTGCCACGGACAGGATCCACCAGAAGGGATTAATCAGACCCCGAGCGACAGCTGTATTGAGAACACCTCCCGGCAGTGGAGCTGTCTGTTAAAGGAGTCATCTCATTGCAAGGTGACTCGTGCTGGCTATACATGTGCAGTCAAGGCTATACCACAGCAGCATCGGGGGCGATCCCCCAGACCACATGGCCTATCTTTCGATTTCACCTACACCGATAGAGGTTAATTTCGGATCTCGGATAAGAAAGACCAGGTGATTAAATTCCCGAACAACATATTAAAACGCCGTTAACTTCTCGGATCAGCATCGCCTGGAATCACCGGAACCGGAATCATCGAAGCAACATCGCAGTGGATCGCCCGCGCTGCGATCACCAAACAATATTCTCATGAGATCTGAGGATCAACTTCATCTGGATCGCGATCACGCATTGGACCAACTCTACCCGAGATCTCTTCATCAACTTCGTTTGGTACGGCCGGAGCATCATCTGGATCAACAGCATCACATGGGATCGTTGGAGTCGCTGCATCCTTACTACTTGTCACCACCGGACCATCATCTGAGTCAACATCGCGGAGGGTCGACGAATCGACAACGTCCGTCCGCTTTACCCGGGACCGCACCAGCTACGTTCGAGCTACGCCATGGAGCCAAACTCAATAACGCGACGTAACGTCCAAAGGAGGTTTATGCGCTCACAACAGCGAACGGACAGCGGAGAAAAACCCGAGACAGGACCTGCCGAATCAACACAGGACGACCAAGGGCCACTGGTGACTTTTACGGCCATATCGTACACTCCAGAGCCAACCTCAGGCTTCTCCCCCTTCCTGAAAGCAGAGCCCATTAACATCGGAGCCAAGATGCAGATTTTGGCTGCATAATTTACACCAGAGGCGAAGCTGCTTACGGCAATCAATTTTGAGTGAAACTAAGCTACCTACCTTTTCAATCTATGTGACGGAGTTGAACCGCAAGTCCAAAGCGACGGACAACGGACCAAGCACATCTGGCAACGTTTACCCCGACGAGCTCGAGCCACTGGACGCGTGAAATAGAGTGTCGCATGGTCTCGTTATACGCGGCGAGCAGAGCCAATGACCAGTGCGGTGTACGGTTTGGAGATTGCGAAAGGTCGTATTCTGTACCAATAAAGATACAAATCGAATACCAGGCACGCAATTTTTTCTCGAATAGTAGTTAAATCGTAAATTTGACCACGCCATCTCCGGTGCTTTAGAATATACGGCAAACCCCCCCCGCCACCTGGGCAAGTGCAAATGGAACATTAACATTCATGAGAGGTGATGCCTCTCTAGAATAAGTATTGTTCATCAAGCTGTAACTCGTTGGTAGTGTATCTTGTTCCTTTGTTTTTCGGCGGCAGGAACACTGGTGGGCTGTTCACTCGTAATATTGTTGCGGAGTGGTGAATATATTCACATCTTTAGACTACTCTGTGTTACAAACATATTATATTCCTTGGTTGATTGACCGATCGGAATAATACCGAATAACACGGAAGAAATCACACCCCGGTGAAAAACAATTTGGCATTTAAAAATATCACCACCAGGTGTGCTGTTGTAGGGAGGTGTGGTATCTAACGTATCCCCGGTGACAGCAACCATGCACGGTAGCCCCGCAGCTAGGGTGCGTGATATTGAGGGAGTGTGCTAACGTTATTAACGATTGCTAAGGAGTGTGAACGGGGCATCGGGAGCACCAGCACCGGTACGGTAGGCGGGCGGATCCCGGAGAAAAGCAGGGTGATCGTCGCTCGAGGCGCGGCAGCAGCCGGTACCGGTGGGGTTGGAGCCGCAAACTCGTTCGGATCACTGTGATTAGGCACAGCTGTCGCCCCCACGTTGGTTTTTAAACCGGTGCCCGTTGCGGGTGAATGGCATTCACCAGACGGTGTGATAAATTTGGAGTTTGGTACTATTTTCAGGCGTTCACCTTAAGGCGTGTGGTATTCAACGTACCCCCGGTGATAATGTGATGGTTGAAAAACGAAATAAACAATATATTACCTTGGTGTGCTCATGTAGGGGTGTGTGTTATCTAAGGGGGGTGCGCTGTCTTCCGTGTTATCCGGAATACTTAAGGTCCGATTTTTGTTTCATAATATTGTGAACTAGCATGTTAACTTGCATTCACATGCAGGAGCAAGTATAATAGCAGTAGCGAAGCAGAATTTTTGAAGTTCGATTATGTTGTGTCCACCCGTTGGGTGTTTTAACAGGGTGAGTTGGCTCTACATAACGTACGAAATTTGCCCCCCACAAGACGTGTTATTGCAGCTGTGTGCATTTTCGGAATATGGTATGTAACGCGGAGATAACATAATGACTAAGGGCTAGTTGTAATTCAAGAGAATTGGATGTTTTTGCACATCAATGGCTTGTACTAGAGATCGTATTCATTACAACATTATTGGCGTAACCATTTATTCAATTCCGGATAACACAGAATATTTGGTTGTACATACATGCAGAAACATCATAACATCATGCGCGTCGCGTGGTGTACAGTAACATCGCTGCAGTTAGTCCCCTACGTACAAAACACGTAGCGTAGTACTGCACCCAATACCTGGTAACGGTATTCGATACCACAGGCACCTGGTACACACCTGTTCTGCCACAATTGATGTTTTCATGCAACGCACATCGATCTGATCTGGACTGTCGAGAACAGCACCAATGGAACAGTTCCAAGTCCATGTAAGATTCGTAGTATGGTACTTGACGTGTACCAAACGATTGGTGGTCATAACGGTCATTTCTGACGCACCCTGAGTTATTGGTTGTTAAAGCAGCAATGAGGATAAGAGGTCCGGCCTTTGAGGTCGTGTCTGAGTGGAGAAATATACTGCAGTTTTCTTTATTTTGTATTTTGATTAAGGTGACAAACGCACTACGCGTTTCGCCCCCATGTGACTACTCCTCTTCTTCTCTCCCTCACCAGACATATCTGCTGAGCACAACAGATCCATCACTGGACTGACCTCGCCAACAACACGACCTTCTCTCGGCTATTGAAGCGTTCATACCGTACAAGTTCATCAACTTAACTGTGATTCGAAAACTATTGTAGTCTGTGTGTCGTCGACCATCGGCAATCGAGTCTGCACAAGAGTATTCATCAGCAAAGAGCTGGTACACGCGCAACCGCAGCATCATATATTTCCTTCTTGGGTGTTAAATTTCCGAAGCGAAAAAAACAGCCCGTTAAGGTCGCGGGGGACCTTAAACCTCCCCTCGCCCCCGGGTTTCGGTTCGCTCGGATTGCTAGATATTTGTTTGGGTGCAGTCAATTACGCCGGATGTTCTACACTATGAATTCTGATCCTCATCTGCTGGGTGTCTTACCAGACAGCGGGTGTAACCTAATAGTGCTGAATCCACAGCAACTAGTGATTTTGTTTTGATTGGCCGTGCACTCTTCGCAACGGAGGTCTACACCTCGACTGTTGGGTGCTGCAGCGGTAAAATGTCGTCGAAATTTACGAGACACAAATGGAGTGAAAACAACCCCCAACTGAACGGTTGGACTTCTCTGAAATACAGATACACCCCCTCACGAGCGACCACAGCCCGCCAACTTGAACCGGGTGAACTATAGGTGCGTGAGCGCGTCGGGTGCAGCGGGAAGCAGTCGCAGGCGAACCAGAAATGACTCACGAGTTGGTTTCGTAAAATCAAAGCTGCCAGCCAGCATCTAAGAAATGATTTGTTCCAAAATCCACCAATTGATCATTTGCGAGGTAGTATGTACTACCATGGCTACAGCACGTACAACGAAACGGCTTTCACAAACCGTTAGCTGGGGGTTTGTGGACCTTGTAAAACTCTATTTGTACGTACCCGAAAAAGTGCGGAGAGGGAAAACTCACGCCGTTTGAGGTAGTCAGGTATTGGGCTGGGAAAAGAGCAGAAAAGGACGAAAAATATCTGAATTCTTGGACAACTGCATCCGTGTCTTCGATCCGAGAAAACCGGATCTTGCTGGTAAACCTATTAGCTCTATTTCCGAGTCGCTTGTAGGTTTTGGCGGAACGCCTACTCGTGCCTACTTGACAAAGGTTCCTTAGAGAACCCCCGTGGGCTCAACTTGAACTTGTTGGAGCACTCGTGCCTACAGGAATCGTGAAGTACCGTTTTTGAAGAATTCTCCACTTTTGGATGTGTTAAATTGTAAACTCTCAAGCACCCTCTCTTGAAACAGGTTTCGAGTCTATTTTGCAGCACGTTTGGTGTCGTATGATGAAGGAGTGCAAATGAGACCGCAACACAAGTTTATGGCGACGAGGCGTCTAGCACGGTTGCTGACGAGACGTCGCGTTCGCACTAACACACCTCGCCCACCGTCGTACACACCCACACGATAGCATCGAATCCACGACAGCATCGAATCGGTCCTACTCTTGCATCAAGCTCTGCCATAGAGCTGATGGTACGAGTCCCTCGCCACAGTTGTTTCAACTGACGACCACGAAATGCAAGAAACGCGTTCATGGCATTTTCCCGTGCCCGCACCGACACAGCTCGCACCCCGTTGTACTCCGTGACACATTTGCATCGGTCATACTCACCGCTATAGCTCTACCGCAGAGCAGATGAAACGAGTACTACGTCTTGTGTTTCGTGCGATGACGAAATGTATTATACGCACGTCTCCACACGTCCCAGGGGGGTTAAATGCGTTCCAGGTACTTGATACTCTGGACATTAAGGCTGGCAATGAGATCACCACACCACAACCAAACTGGCATTGAAGATCTGAACATCGAGCTAGCTGGTGTTGTTTATAACTATTTCACGACTTATTGTGGACTGACCCTGGTGGGCCGGCCCGGGGTTGGAACGGGCCGGACCTGGCCAGTCGGCCGGACCGGCCCATGCACTTTGTTTTGGTTGGCCTCTACCCGGCCCAGCCCGGCCCATCAAAGATTTATAAGATGCGTCGCTGCCCAGCCTAGCCAATCAAAGCTTAAGAGGATGGGCCGCGGCCCGACCCGGCCCGTCTATTTTTCAGAGAATGGGGCGCGGCCTGGATCGACCCAACGAATTTCAAATTGACCCGGCTCATGACAATCGCAGCGTGGCCCATGAGACAAGGGCGCTATACAACCGTCCGGCCATATCTGTGGGCCGGCCCGTGGATTTGAAGGGCCTGCCCATGTGTTGCCCCGTTCTAAAAGGTGCGCGCTGACTTTTTTTTGAATTTTTTATTGATTATTGTCAACCCGCTGATTCATGTGCATAGCATATTATATACCGGTTCTTGACCGTTTTCTACCTTTCTTTTAAAGCAAACCAGATATCATGGGCCGCGACCCTGGCCGTTCCGGGAAAACGCGTGGGCCGTCTCATGGGCTGGGTGGACGTCGTCATCGTAGTAGCAGTAATGCACAACATATCATGGGCCGCGGCCCGGGTCGGCCAATCAATTGTTCAGACGATGGGCCGCGGCCCGGCCCGGTCCATCAAGTTTCTTGGATGCGGTGCCGTGGTCCGGCCCGACTCATCAATTAAAAAAATGTTGGCCAGGTCCGACCCGGCCCAACCCATCGCATTTACAAAAATCTCCGCCAGGCCCGACCCGGTGCACACCATCGGCCCGTGACAAGCGCTGAATTATTTCAAATACGTCAGCTGTAAGTTCGATCAATTTCATCGTCGATACTCATCTTTGCAAGCGGCGCGGTACTCCGTCCATATTTATACATAGTACGCGTACGTGACCATCAAGCAGAACATCATATCCATGGCAGTTCGTTAGTACGAAGGCCATCGTAGGGGGGTACCCCCGTTTTCACCACTGGGGTTTGTGCCATTTGCACGAGTGACTCTGTACCTTACATGCACAACAATGCTTCAGGCGATCTCTTTGGTGCGGCGTAGCTTACAATTCCATTATGTACTTGTATTCATGTAGCAAACTGAAAACAGCATGAAAGAGCGTAATTCTCGCAAAGGAACAGGAGGGTCAACAGAAACCGCCCTCAAACGTGAACCCCCCAACCGCAGCCTGGGTCAAACTTCGCAACATGCGCCCCCGATCTTTCGATATCCGTTGGAACCTCGCCGCTAATCGGCTCGAGCGTCGGGGCGAGCTTACCATATCGACAAACAAAAAAAAACGAATAGGAAATAGTGCGTGGTGTCTACCCCTGTGCACACCGTCTATACTATGCAGACTACAGCACACATATTTCACGTGCGTTGTAGAGTTGTAAATAACTTACCTTGAAGTAGTAAACAGGAAGACACATGGTAAGCGCCTGAATCAGCAGCCCGTATGCACTAATTTGCAGATCCAGATTGAATTCGTGCATGACCCATTTCAGATGTAGTCTCGTAAACAACCCGATCAAGAAGGACGCAGGCCACCACAGCATGAACATCCTGGCAGCTCGAGCAGAGTTGAAAGAGACGGCCCAAAGGCCCACTGCACCGGCGATAAGCATGAGCACGCCTTGAAGTTGAAACGGTTTCGAACGCAATGTCGGAAGGGGGAATATGTAGCGGACGTTCTTGAGTGTACCCGGTGTATGCGAAATGGATATATAAAACGATGCTGAGAAACACGCTGAGACGGTATATGCCCTTTTCTCCAAGGCACATTTCATGCTCGGGAGTTGCTTGCTTCATAATACCACTTGATGTTCTCGATACAGCATGTTCTTCACGCATCCTAGTTTCTCGATAATGTATACCCAAGTGGTACTTTAAACCAGTTACGAAGCCCGCCCTTCGTGTCCCAGCACCTAATACATTGATGCGTATCGAGGCTCTGTCGCTGTGATAAGAGCTCCAGAGGTGACACCGAAGCGTCTGTTGAGATTACTTGCGAGGTAGAAGAAAAAAAAAGATAGTTTCGAAAAGTTCCCAAAACATTCAAATCAAAAGAAGGAAATATGTAGGAAATACAAGTAGAAAATAACAAAAAAAGCCAGAAGAAAAGGAGAAGAACGAAGGAGACAATAAAGAGACAAGAAGGAGAACGAAGGAGTGATCGAGGTAGGGCTGACTATCACCTGAAATGTTTGGACCAATGTCCATGCTACGGGCAGGTGTACTCTACAATTTATCGTACTGGCCGACAGTCCGTCCTGTGGTAACATTCTTTGAAATATTCCCTGCAACTTACCGCGGCACTTATGGTGGTAGGCTGGGTACAAATTAATTATACAATACACTGGAGGGAAGCAACAAACCGTGTATGCCCTTATTTTTTATTTGTCCAGTTATACACGTAGTGTACTCAGAGTAGTGACTACGAATCAACTGCACACTAGTGGACTGCAGAGTCCGTATTCTAATACGCCCCCATGAGGAGTAGTCAGTAGCTAGAGAAAACTGGTACTAAAAAAAGTGCAGAAAAATATACGGCGTATTCAGATCTGTGTACGAACAGCGGCAATATGGATGCAATCATGACAAAACAAAGCGCGTGGTGCAATTATCAATAATCTAGAAAAGAAGCGCAACCTAGTCTGCTTGACGTTTAACACCCCCCTTGAATTGATACCAAGAGCATCATGAGATTAACAAACTAGAAAACTGTGGACGTTGGTTCAGTAGAGTGAAAATCCGTGCGATGAAAATTTGCCCATGTACGTACGTACTCCAAAGTAGGTATAGAAATACAGATAGCTCGAAAAAAATCTTTGGTGGGTGTAGTCAACTCACAAAGGCTATACTTGTGATGATGTTTAGTTGATTTGAGCGAGATGCATCTTAGAAAAATATATCGTCAGAACGTATCTGCTGTACGGTTGCTACGCCCCCTCAGTTGAATCCTGTACCAAATAAGAAATCGAAGAAAATCGAATTGAAATTGTGGACATGTATGTGTGCTCAGCGCTGTACTACAACGTACATGTACGTACCACATCCAGTTTTGTACGATCACGTAGGTATGATACACGTGTTCGCCAAGAAAGCTACTTCGAAGCCAGAACCAAATAAAAAATAAAACAATTTGCGCACAGTATGCAAAACTGCGCACCGTGCTTTGTATGAGCTTGCATGGTGCGTAATCATATGCAACGGCGTGATGAGACTACAGAGCCAAAAAAGGGACTAAAACAAATACCGACAAAAGTTGAGAACAGCAAAAATGTGTACCGTGTTAGTTTTGTGAACTTGTTGTAAAAGATCGTACCTATTGCAGCTTACATCTATAGCACAGTAGTACATATTTCATACGAGTGAAAAATAGCTAAACCAACAAATAGTATGATAATGAACATAAGCACCTAACAAAATAAAAAACAAGAAAAGGCCGTAATTTAGCTCGTCGTGTTGCTGAAGGATTCTTCTCTCCCTGGGGAATTCGCCACGTTGTTGTTGCTGTTGCTATTGCTACTGGTGGTGAAGATGGTCGTGTTGTTTGCTGTTGCTGCGAAGAAGACCTCTGTGAGATCTAGACGATGCTGCTCGTCGCGATGACCTTCGTCCCTATTTTCGTAGTCCTGATGTTGATGTCGACGATCGATATAGCTGATTAAGACGGTTGTAACCCCGTCCTATTGCCGTCTTTGAGCCTTGGTACTGCTTATAGGGAGCTGTTTACCGGCTTACCGTTGTCGTTGCCGGTGTTTGCCTTGCCAAAAAGGACGGGCGAAGATCGTGGCACAGACCTGGAGAGGAGTGCAATTTTTCTGTTCTCTCGTTGTCGCGCCGTGGTGTTGCTCAGAGAGGGCAACCACACTGTTGGTGTTGTGGACGTTGTGCGGTCGCTTTGTCCGTTGTTGATTATTGATGCGGTATGCTGCGCTTGTCGCTGTTAATAATTCAATGCGGTGTAATAAACATTTTGCGTCCCCAAACATAGTCATGGAAACAACACATTGCGAATTCCCTTCTGAGGAAAAAATCCAAGAGCTGTCAGCAAAGCTGAGAAAGGAAGGTAGTATAACGCATTTCTTTGAAGCTCACCAACGATGTAAATATGGTCCGAATTCTGCTAGAGACCCCCTTTGTCATATGCATGACGAAGCCTATGGTGTTGGAGTCGTTGAGTTGGCGTTATGTGAAATGGCAGTCAGCGATGGTGTTCTGTCTGGTTCTGGAAGACGGAAGCTTAGAGTGAGATTGGAGGGCTATTTTCCGGATTGTTTTGCTTGTAGAAACTCGGTGAGATGGTCTAAGTTCCACTTCACAGCGTGAAGAGTACCATGAGGTAAGCCCCCAGGGCCATGAAAGATGTAGATGTTATTTTTTTTTCGCTGGAGTATCACCCTCTGGTGTAAATGGTGTTGCTGCTGATGGCCGACGGAGATACTGTTCTTGCTCCAGTATTCCGTTTGATGGCGCTGCTATGATAATAAGCCGATGTCGTGTGGAGGTGATGATGCGCCCGTAGTCGTAAGAGTAGTAGATGAATAGCGCGGGTAGCATGCACCTATCGCATTTGGTGACGTGTTGTCCATGGTGGCATTTGCTGGAGTATCCCCGTTCATGGTGTGTTGACCGTTTCGTAGACCGGGAAGAAGGTGACAGTAATCGCTGTACTTCATCCCCCGAAACAGATGCACAACTGTCATGTTTGCTTGTTCGATGCAGATTGCAACAAGAGTTCTTGCGTGCAAGGAAACGTGTCCCTATCGATCTCATTCATGAGGAGAAATATTGAATTCGATAACCTAACTGTCTGCAGCTGAAGCGGAATATTATTGCTGTACACACGTTGGGACACTCTGTGCTGTGAGCAAAGACCCGTCATGCGTGATATTATTAAAGATAATTTTTCGAGTCTGGCAGCATGCCTCGTGCCCACTAGCATGAGTGCAGTTGCTGAAAAAATATAATGCCTCGTTCCTTCAAGTCTGACATATGCTTCGGGCGTGAAAGCGTGAAAGCAGTAGCTAGACATGATGCCCTGGTTGGAGGTTTAACTCCCGTCGTTAGGCTGAGTAACCGATTATCCAACAACGTTGCTGTGTGTTACAGCTCGCTCGGTCGTCTCGTTTTTTTCATGAAATTTGCACCAGGACAGACCTGTCCGTATGTACTTCGTGTCACTTGGAAGCTTGACAAAAGGCGGCTATAATACCGACTTAGCGCGTATAATACCGTGGAACCGGACTATACGCGTGATAGCGTTAGTAGCCTGTTTATCTGCTTCTCGATTTGAGCGTCACAGCGGTCTGATATGTCAAATATTCCTAGTGTGCCTGGCGTACTTGTAGATGTGAAGCCTCTGTGTCGAGGTTGATCTTGCTTGTTGGAGAAATTCCCAATATTCCTCCGCACTTGAGGAAACGGAAATCCTTCCTCGGATTTCTCGGAAACGCGTGGACCACTAGATGGGGTGCCGTTGCTTGGTGCCAGTAGATTAAAGGGCGTGGCTTATGACCCTATACAGTGATGTGTATTGAGGCCCTGACTCTGTGATAAGAGCTGCAGAAGTGGCACCGCAAATGTTTGTGAAGACCACATGTGATGGAGAAAAACAATGTTATGAAAAAAAAAATGCACTCCAGGTGTGAGATCGAATATTTTGTCGAAACCAATCTTTGCAAGCTGCGTGTGATACTCCGATCGCGCGTATTACGGGTTGTGTGTCCTCATTAAGGATATAGGTCGGCGACTCCCCTTGCAACTACAGTGTAGCTATCAGGGTCAACAGGGTGATGTTAGGCAGTCTGTGCGCGGAAACTATAAAACCCGTTTCCGAGGTGGACAAAATCTGACAGCTGTGGAAGGAAATGCATCAGTTTATCACGTGAATCCGGTATATCGAATAACCGGTGAGGGGAGGGCGGAGTTTTGAAGGACGTGGGGGGCTAGGTTTGATCAAGAGGGAGCGTGGGGGGGGGGGGGGGGGGGGGGGACGGGCGGGGCAGCTCAATCTGTGAGTGGAAACTATGAATCTTTTGAGGGGATAAATGTGACGGTTTTGGAAAGAATGCACCAGTTTATTATAAGATAGTTTCGAAAGTGACCAAAAGGTGGCAATCAAACAAAGAAAGGCGTAGGAAGTAGAGGTTGAAAAGAAGGAGAGAATAATAAGGAGAAAGTACACCCAAAATAAGGAGAAGGAAGGAGTATCGAGGTTGGGCTGACCGTCGCCTAATCCTTGAGGAACAATACCCATGCTACGGGCAGATGCACACTACGGGTTGTCGTACTGGCCGGCAGTCCGCCCTATACCAACGTTCCTTGCAACATATTCCCTCCCGCGTTCCCCGGTATTTATTGGGCTAAGCTAAAGTAGTTTCAGCTCGAGTATGCGACACACCGGCGGGAAGCAATGAATCGAAGTTCCCCGCTTATTTGCTTTCTCAACACCTAGACTAAGATAGTTGGTGTACTCAGGGTAGTGACTACAAATCGACTAGATACTAGTGCCTTAAAAGCCAGTATTCCAATACCACCATGGATGCCCATCAATAGCCCTGTCGCGTCCAGCCCATTCGTGCTGCTGGGTTCATTAGAGGGCAGGGGGGAAGGGCGGATTTGACATCGCTCGTGATTTCCTGAATGCACGACTTTTTTTCACCTGAGCGTTCACAACACAACAATATAGTTATTGCTACTGCTGTTATTATTTTTTCTCTCCAACAATGTAGAGCGTAGATGTCGTTTCGATGGAAACTGAGTTTCGTTCCACAAAACACCACATTTTATAGGATCTTTTCTAGGACACGCCGTCAACTATTTCCCAATCTCCCTGCCACAGTCTTTCGTTTGTGAAGATTTGTACGTACGGTAGCGGTTCCAGAGGTGTTGGATATCGTCGTGTCTTGTTGGACTCAAAGTTGTCTGGAGTCCACGTAGATGCAAGTGACAGAGATGCGAGTAAATCCGTTTCCCGACGACAAAGCATCAATGTCGACTCGCTCGTTCTTCCTGTAGAAACACCCCTCGCTTTGCCTCACACCACTTCTATCGTTTGGGCCTTGCTTGTTTCGCCGTCCAGCCTTGCCCCAACCTGACGTGTACTACACGCTACGAAAGACATAAAGAGAAGTTGTCGCAAGCCACAAATCGAACCTGCAGACGCGTGCTACGATAGAGGTAGCACGTTTCGTCTGAAATCGTTTCTGGATGACGGGGCTCCTTGACCCAAAATTGTCCGAAACAATATAGTTTTTCGCATGATTCTCGTTGTGTACCTAGGCTGTGGGATTTTTCATGAGGTCGGAGTTTATTTTTTCTCCAAGAATCAGTTTTTCGGAGAGGTCTTGAGCTCCCAAAACTCGAGGACTTCAGAAGCAACGCGGTGCATCTCTATCGTAGCACGCGTTCCTGGGTTACACCCACCCACCTTATGGCGTCGACGGACGCTTTTGTACATGTGCGTTCGATAAATCCGAGACGGTTTTCTTGGTGGTCCACTATGTCGGAAGGACGTAACAAAGCACATTAAATGCTGTTCACCGTGTCAACATCGCAAGACGTCGCACACCATCCTCCGAAATTACCTGTTGCTCCCCATCCTGTTTTCCCGTCCGTTTCAATATGCGGCTATGGATTTAGTAGAGTGTGAGTCGTTGTCGAATAACTTGTTATGTCCGTGATAGGCCACCTGGCTCGTGTTCGCGTTATAGTTGTGATTAAGACCAAATCAGCTGCCACTATTGCCCGCGTTTTCATGGAGCGTGTTTTCTCGGTATTGTAGCCTGTTTTCTCGGTATTGTAGCCCCCGAAACCCTGCACATTGATGTAGGTGGTGGATTCAAAAATTAACTCGTTAGACTAAATATTTGCATCCGTATTTGGGTTCAACAAGACGCGTACGTCATCGTAACGCCCACAAGGTAAGCCAGTGTTAGAGCGTGTGCATAGGATAATGCATAATATGTTGGCGATGTACGTAAACGTCAAATACGACATTGGACAGAACAACCACCGTGCATTCAGCTTGCCCATAACACCAATTACGACAAGACGCTCAAGGACACCCCTTATGTCTTTTACGTTTGGCCGTAGAGCTTCGTTAAACGCTTATTGCCAGCGTCCCGACTACGTCTGGGACCCGATTGGAGTTATTCCTGTCTCACCGTCGAAAATTTGCGGCTCGCGGGGGGGAAATTATTTGTCGAAATTACAGGAGCGTGCCGACGAGTAGCCAGATCCGTTGCTGATGGACCCAACCCCAAACTTGTTAGTCCCTGGCATGGTCCCTTCACTTGTGCGTTCACGAACTATTTATCACTCGCAATTATCGTGTTGCGGAAGATGATGAAGTTGCGAAAACATCCGCCATTATTTGGTTCGTATTTAGGCATGCCGTAATGATAGGTCCAGTTGACTACTGGAGTTTACTGCACTCGATAATTTGGTTTTAGGAACAACGTTACCGGTACCTGGTTTCGACGGCTCTGTGCTGTACATGGACATCCGTCCGTACCTTATTGAAGCGGTCGATAATCAATCACAAGCTTGGGCCTGGTAGAGCCTCACTGATGAAATTTCAATATATTTTTCTCGTTATGGATAAACCATCCAATTTGGGCGTTGGAAGACACGTGAACGTTGGGCCACGAGGTGATTAGAGCGTATCGTTCAAGGATTTTAGCTCAAGATCCACGCGCATTTGATCCTCCCAAAAGTACAAAGAGTAAGGGAGCCGTCGTTGCTCAGTCGTCCTGATACAAGCCCCGGTGCAACCCTTGCATCATTGCCGTAACCTCTGGAAGTCCCTTGTCATCAATATTGTTGCACCACCCCGATTATTTTTTCCGGCTGGATTTCGTTCGTCAATATTATGATTGTTTCGTTTCGGCACATGATTTGCAATTCTCATGAGTCGTCATTTAGTTGGTGGTTGCTTGAGTGCATTTCGTGGAGTAGTGCCCACGTATTGATTCAGGGTTCGACGCTCGATTTCTGCTGCCCAACAGCTGAGCGCCTGGGTTTATACCAAAAGTGGATTTTTTCATTTTCGTTTGTTTTTTTGTCTCACACGAAAATGTAGCCCTTTTCTCGTGAATAAAACGCAATGGAAGTTAGAGACGTAGTCTACACAGTACAGAGACACACTTCTACGTCACTCTCATGTCGTAAGTGATAGTGTGGGGGGCGTTGACACAGCGGTTTCGCAAGGGTGTGCATATACAAGCAGTATACGCTCGGGCGTCATTGTTGTTCCAAGTTGAGAAATTGTAACTGTGTACAGTACAGTGTGCGTATACTCGGTGTGCATATACGAGCAGTATACGCTTGGGCGTCATTGTTGACCAAGTTGAGAAATTGTCACTGTGTACAGTACAGTGTGCGTATGCTTGAGGTATATATTGATTTTGTCCCCCTCAGAAAAGGGTTTTATAGTTTCCGCGCACAGACTGACTAAAATCATCCTGTTGACCCTGATAGCTACACTGTAGTTGTAAGGGGAGTCGCCGACCTATATCCTTAATGAGGACACACAACTCGTAATGCGCGCGATCGGATTATCACACACAGCTTGCAAAGATGAGCTTCGACGAAATCTTCGATCTCACAGCTGGAGTGTATTTTCATTTTTATAATATTTTGACTCCAGGTATAATCAATTATAATGAACGAACGCCGTTTGTTTTTTGTTCCGTATATGGGATACTGGAGACACCTGGACGCGTTGGTAATGTTTTCTCCTGTGTCAGAGTCGATTCGTTGGGTATTGACTAGAGAGATACATTCATTCTAGAGTGTGAGGCGAATACTCCGAAGTAATAAATATCCACATGTCGAACATTATGACATGGTATCCCAGTTGTACTACTGCTGTACTGGTGTGTGACCAGCCCATAGTCAACCGTTGATTGACTGGCATTGAGTCTCGTCATTATGTATGCAGACTCATCTCTCTATTTACTCAGCCACCATCGTTTGCTGAGTGGCGGCCATGATCTCGCCCATCCAGTCGATTATGCTTGTTCGAAACTGGAAACAGGCCACCTTCTTATCTCTACCCATGCACCAGCACTCTGTGATACTGCATCGTTATCGTTACATCCACACCACCCGTCGTCATGTCATGCACACCCACTCGTTTGTCGTTTTGGTCGACCAGTCGCTACCTATGTTGCACACTGTGCATTCACTGTTTTCTAGATAGCCGTTGTTAAGCATATCGTACTCATCATTAAATGTGCACCAAGCCTTGCAAGCAACCGTCTTCTACACACATCGCTTACGGCGACAAATGTCCTGAGTACTGTCGAAGGTACCATCATTCGTTGTAAAAGACTTTTTTTGTTATCGTTGAATACGTGATTTCGGCACCACCAGACAACCGTGCTGGTGAAGAATTAAAGAACGTACCACTGGTATTTTATAAAAAATGAAAATACACTCCAGCTGTGAGATCGAAGATTTCGTCGAAACCAATCTTTGCAAGCTGTGTGTGATACTCCGATCGCGCGCATTACGAGTTGTGTGTCCTCATTAAGGATATAGGTCGGCGACTCCCCTTACAACTACAGTGTAGCTATCAGGGTCAACAGGGTGATTTTAGTCAGTCTGTGCGCTGAAACTATAAAACCCGTTTCTGAGGGGGACAAAATCTGACAGCTGTGGAGGGAAATGTATCCTTTTATCGAGTGAATCTTGTAAGTCGAATAACCGGTGAGGGGGAGGGGCGGAGTTTTGAAGGACGTGGGGGCCTGGTTTTGATCAAAAGCGAGCGGGTTTGGAGGGGGGGGAGGGGGGGGGAATTTGTGCATGTAAGTTATAATCCTTTCAAGGGGATAAATCTGACGGTTTTGGCACCAGTTTATTATTGGGGGGGGACCAAGGCTACGGTAGGGGGGGTACCCCCTTTTTCACTGGTGTGTTTGAGCCACTCGCACGAGTAGCTCTGTACCCTACGGATGAAGATAGTTTAGGCACTTGGTTTGGCGCAGCTTATATCACGTTTGCATTGCGGATTGACTTCGTCAATGTAAAACATAAAGAAAACGTAAGCTTGCATAGGAACAAAAGGGTTACTCGCGCGAGTGACCCCTAGCCACTGAAATAACTAGCCCAAAAGAGGACCCCCCTACCGTAGCCTGGGTCGGGGGGGGGGTTGGGGCGGGGGTGGGGCGTGTGGGGCAGCTCAATATGTGCGTGGAAACTATACATTATTT
This sequence comes from Undaria pinnatifida, assembly GCA_012845835.1. Lineage (NCBI taxonomy): Eukaryota > Phaeophyceae > Laminariales > Alariaceae > Undaria > Undaria pinnatifida. The sequence goes on along the minus strand of JABAKD010000012.1, from coordinate 2,117,503 downwards.
TGAGGGGATAAATGTGACGGTTTTGGAAATGATGCATCAGCTTATCATGTATATCCTGGGGTAAGTCGTACAATCAGTGAGTAGAGAGAGGGTGGAGTGTTCGGGGGGGTGGGGTTGGGATGGGTTTGGGGGGGGGAAGGTGGGGGTTGGGGGCGGAGGGGGCGGGGGAGGGGGCGGGGGGAAGGAAGGGTTTTAGGTGAGGGGTTTGTTATACGTGTGGTGCTAGGTCTAGGCGATGATTTTGTAGTGTACGATTAGTCACATATTGAGTAATTTTCTTGTCGTACTTCAAATAAACCCGTGATTCTCACTGCGCAGGGGGTAACATGATTAGACTAGAAGACGCACAAGTGTAAACAAACACATCGGCTGCCACAGTACAACGCAATACCCTGGTGTTTTAGAGAGCCTGAAAACCTGTCTCGATATAAAACGTTTGAAGCTGTGATGGTTTCTCCAGTATGTAGCGAACAAGCGTTGGGGGCCGATGTGGGTCGCAGGTGCACTTTCTACCGTGGCAACGTTATATCTTCTCGTGAAGATTAGTATGAACGGTAGCGGTTCCAGAGGTGTTGGATGTTGTGTCTGATTGTACTACAAGTGGTTGTGGAGTCCAAGTAGATTCAAGTGACAGAGAAACGAGAAAACCCGTTCCCGCGGACAAATAGTCACCGTCGACTCTCGTGCTTCCTGTAAGAGCGTCTCTCGTTTGCAAGGCACTTTTATCGTTTTGCCCTCGCCTGGTTCGCCGTCGAGCCTTGCCCCAACCTGGCGTGAACTACACGCTAAGAAAACCAGATAAGCTGTTTCAAGTCGCAAGTCGATCCTGGGTTACAAAGTGGCACATTTATGGGACTACAAACGCTTCGTGCTGGTTGAGCGCTACCAACCCTATGAGCTATCATGCATATTGTTCTTGCTGTACCGGTTGTGCCGGGCGTTGCAAGCGAGGGCATTTCGTATTGAAGCTGACTGATTGCAAGCCAAACCTTGCGCTGACTCCAACACACGACAGTGTCGTCCTCAGGCACGTGAAAGTCGTTGGGATTTGAAAAACAGAAAACGAAGGTCAGGTTTCAAGTTTTGATCGTGTACTCTTTACTGGCTGGAAGGTCAAACGCGAAACGTAACGAACGAATAAGTATGTTGAGTGCGGAGACGGAAACCATCGATCGCTTTTATGCGTGATTCCGCCGCCGAAGCGGATGTACAGATCTGATCGACAACAGTCCGCATAAACGATTGATAAATCATCAATTCAAACGTTTCGCATTTTTTGTTCACGGATGACTGCCAGCAAGTATATAAAAACCATCGTATGAATACCTTCCACGGAGACATAAACAGTGATTCGTTGAAAGATTCCCTTCAATTGCTTGATAGCTTCGTCGACGTCCTCGCAATCCTGCATGGTAGCAGCATAGTCCTTGCAGGCAATAAGCTGCAGTTTGATGCAACGTGCACGACAGACGGTGTCAAGCCGGCGGACAAGTATGGACAGAGGGTCGTGTAAGTACAAGGTAGTCCCGTCCAAGCGCAGGACGGCACATTCAAAGATCGGTCCGCATTTGGCACACGGCACAATTTCGCGTTATATTGCCAATTGTTGCTGCCCCCCTCCCTTCTTGCCGTCGACGCCAAATGTGACGCAACTTGGTAGGGGATACATAATATCTCTTTACAGGTCAGCCTTTCCAGCAGATTCGTGAGGTTACTTTTGTGTGTTCGTTGCTTTTGTGGAGACAGAAGAGAGTTAGCTCTATTCAGATCACGCGCCACAATGAAGGCCAACCAAAGGTAGCTAGACCGGCTAAGGTGATTTTCATCATGTGTTTTCCTTCCTGTTGATACAAAAACGTCCCAGTTACCCGGTATCTCATGTAATCACCAGTCTTCTAAGGTGTCAGCAGTGCCGCACAAATCTTACAGTTGGTCTTAAAAATGTGCCCAGTGTACAAGTCTAGAGATTCTGAATATCAGCGAATAGCTCAAGCTAAAGAGTGCAGTGTGAACGTCGCGGGGAGGTTTGCCCCCCTCTGTCCAAATAGTCATGACGTACTAATCCATTCTGGTGGTTTCCGTGGGCGCTTAGCCCATTCGAACTACATGTTGAATGGAGGCGCCGCGTCAGCTTAGTTAGTTGTTATCCCGATTTTAACTAGCTCAGCCTAATACATGCTGTACTGTGTTCTGGCAATTGTTCAACGGTACTGTACAATTGAGCGTCGGTGAAACCGTAGCCACCAGAATATTCTACCGTTCAAGTTTTTCCCCATCCTATGGATTGGGGGTTTGGGTTTGTCATTCGCCTCTGTACCGGGTTAAGATACAAAACCTTGCCCAATGCTCTATCAAACGTGTTACATGAAACTTGTCTTTTGGAGTTATGGCAGGTTATGGCAGGAAATGCATACATACGCGTCAATCGTGAAGCGAACGGCCTGCCGGGAGAATTCACCTCTTGTTGCTGCAAATCTCCGAGCAGATCGCTGAGGCCAAGTGCGTAAAAGGAGCGTATGACAAAGATGACGAAGAAGCCAATCAGCATGTGGCTTGCTGCCAGCAGTCCCACTCCTGTACAACATGATACGGAGTAATCCACGAACACGTTGGGTATCATATCACAACGAAATCCACGAGTATTACAGTTCACCGCAGTAGTGCTGTGTGGATTACGTGGCCGAAACAACAGTCTGGTTGACAAGCCATTCAAAACAACGAAACCCAATCCTATCGCTACTGTTGAGCACTCCTAACAGCACTGCTGTAGTAGTTACTGTAAAAACAGCGTGTTTCTCATTCCGTCAGCGCGAAGCCCGGAAATGGTTCGACGTGAAGTAGTTAAGCAGACAGCAGCCACGACCTCGCCTTTTTGGGGCTCTTTGCCCGTGTTTACCCCTCAGCCAAGTGGGAACAAAGCAAGTGAACACAGGCAGGCAGACGGCACGTATGTATTGTGTTCGACGGGGAGACGGATAAGACTCTGGCCTGCTGTACATATAACTAAGCCAGAGTACGACTACTCGTTCATTGTCCGGGTTTCAATTATCCCCCTCCCTTGTTCGTTTTCTCTGAATCCACATGTATGTATGTGCCCTCAGGTCTAGTCTTGAGTTAGAGCTGGGCCTAGGGGCTTCGTTACGGTGTCGTGTACCAGGGCTCACAACGTGGGTGCGGGGCGACTATCCGAACCATCGACACGAACGAAGGCCCATTGAATAAGCAGGGATTGAACCGTCGGAAGGGTCTCTGTCGTGACCTTGGGAATTTAGAGGGCAGTTTCCCGAAACAGGAACGCTTATCTGTGTCTGCGCGGGCAATCCTAAGAAACGCAAGATGCATGTATGTTACGATAGAGGTGAATTAAGGTATACCTTTTTTAGGCGAAATGGTTTCTGAATGGCGGGGCATCCTAACCCAAAATCGTCGAAAATAGAACATGTTTTTTCACGATTCTCTCGTTGTGTACCTGGGCCATGGAGACGTTCATCCGGTAGCAGTTTTATTTTTCTCGGAATCAGTTTTTGGTTAGGAGAGGTCTTAAGCTCCCAAATCGAGGGGTAGTATGAGAAAAAACGCGGTGCACCTCTATCGTAACACCCGTCGAAATTTAGCACCCAGCTAGCTGGTGATTAAGCTCTAGCACCCCAAGGAAAAAATATGTTAGTCAAACCATCCGTTTCCCGTTTTAACACCTGGAACACTGGAAATCTGAGGGATTCTGGTCATTCTGATTGTCAGAGCAGCTGACCTAGGAAGTGCTATACACGATCTATCAACGATTTTAAGGCAGCCAGGTGAGCCAGTATCGAACGCGATTGCGTTTGTTTACTGTACGTATGGAGGGCTCCACTCCGTAACATGTGCGGTTGGAGGAATAGTCCCAATATCCGCCCGGTGTGTCAAACAGCTACCCAGCAAACTTTATATATGGAGGTACTAAGTACTCCACCGGTCGCATTCAATTTATCATGCTAACCACTGAGAGGCGCTCAAAATCAACTACCGCCGATTTAGTATGCTGCTGTGCACTGCCACACGCTGCAATATAATACAAAAGGCGTGGGAGCTAGGAAGAGGACAAAATTATTGCACACGATGCTGCTTCAAAACAACAATACACCACCTAAGCATATTGTCGCGTATAACTGCGGAGATAAAATACATATACTTTTCAGTCTCACCCGTACGGAGTGTGCAGCAGCAGCAACAGCTGCTCGACGGTTCCGGTAGTTATCCACCAGCGACGTGTTGGCATTGCGAGTTTGAGAGCAGGCGTTTCGCGAAAGGTTGTTAGATGCAATATTTGTAGCAATTTTCGACGTATCGATTAAGGCGACGTTGACATCGCGATTGCATGTTTATCTTCTAGGGTATGATTGTAAGCATGTACCCGGTATCATAAACCTAGTGCTTGCAGCTAAAAATCCGCCGTCGCCAATGAAATGGCAGAGACTGCTATTCTGCCGCGTATTCGTGTTTGCTTCGAAGTCGATTCCTGCCTCAGCTGGCTATAGCGAAGGGCACTATTACTAGGGCACTATTACTACAAACACAAGGACAAAAGTAACTTACGAATCGACAGGTCCATCCTCCCACCACCACTCCGTCCTTATGCCACTAGCATGGCTCAAAGTAACCACGGGTTGCCCCTGAATGACGCCGCTTCTCCTCGCAGCTGGTGCGTAGGACGTCATGATAAATCTCGTGTAACTGGTCCAGTTGTAGCAATTTAGGCTTCTCCCGCCGAGGTGATCGGCTCGCAAACCGAACCGAACCGAACTTTCGCTTTGCTCGCTTTGAAGTTATCTGTGACGGAGGGAAGCAAAACGGAGGAAGAATAAAAATAAGAACAAACATTCCTTGTCATACATAATGGGCTCCAGGCTTTTTCCTTTTACCGTCCGAGAATGTTCACGAACAGTGATCGATTGTTGAGACTCGTACTTGCACATTATTGGAGGATGGATGACAAACCCAATAACAATAACGAGAATACACACGAGCTTGGCTGGCCAGGTACTTGTTTTTTATAAATACCCCTGGAATTTTCGCAACTGTTTGGAAATATGAGTGGTCTAAATTTGGCTGCAGCGTTACGGAGCTAGCCCCTAGCCGTCTAGGCACGCCTCAGGTGACGTTGAGGCATTCGGTGAAGGCTTGCATTAATACCCGTAGTTAGATATAGGGCCTGTTTTAAGGAGCGTTCTCTCACGGTTTTGGGGAATTTACTTGGAATTAGAGTATAGTTTTTGTCGCAGAACCAAGTGCTTTTGCAACCTTGCTGGCGAGTATCGTAACCAACGCATGCCTTTCTAGGCGGGAATTCCCGAAGTAGCGGACAAGGGCGATGTATTTAAATACGCGCTTTGGCCAACGAAGCGAGAGAAAGGTCCTCGTGAATTTCCTAGAAGCTTTGCCCTATCGCCTGTTTAGGAGGTTTGCAGTCTAACGGCGTTATATTTGGGCAATGAACTATTTAAGGAACGTGTGAAGGCTCCAAGCAGCTTTTAAGGGCACCCGGGTCCCGAAAAGGGCGGTAAGGCATCTTCTAAGGCGTGCATTAAAAACTAGGGTCTATGCTGCGCCTTGCCGACGCTACAGTTTACGGGATGCCAGTCGGTTTCGTCGAGAAAGTTGAGGAAGTCCATTTGCCGTGAAGGATCAATACTAAAATGTACAAGGACGGCAGGTAAGCGATACAGATGATACTCGGCGTGAACGTTCCTCGTGGCATGGCCAAACGATCGATACCCTTACCGTCCCGAAATGCATCCCGGGACACCAACAGATATTTCGTTCGTATGGCGTGAGTACGATCCGCCATACAAACCTATGAATTTACATTGAAATAGACAAACCCCAGGGATGTTCACGTCAATATTTGAACACACGTCGTGAAGATGTGGTATCTCAACTTGAAAGCTGATCTTGGGCCGGACCAGCTAGCAGCGCAAGGGAACACGTAACGGGCATGATGACCAACCAGCCTACATACTACTGTGTTGGGACATCTGGGGTTCGACACAACATAGGTTGTGGCTTTAAGGAGACGGGTTGTAAGTATTTCGTACCAATAATGCTATTTAAAGACGGCATGATTCGTTTCGACATGTCCGTAGGAGAGGATATGAAGACGAAGCGAAACTGCTGTGCCCCTCCCCTCAATAAGAACCCTCTGCCAAATAATACCTAGGTACGTGGAGTACCTCACGAATGCATTGTCTTGGGACGGAGAGGAATCACAACAGCAGCAGTCGGAGAGACACGGAGACCGAAGAGAAAGGTGGAAATGGGCAGGATACACAGCATGAAAATTCACAATCACCGCAGCAGACACAAGCACCACGAACGAATTTTCTGCATCTCAACTATCGTGGTCGCTATCATTAGGCGTTGCGATGTCAGCCGCATAAATCTTTTCTTACAACTTTAGACTACAGCTTTCTCGCGTGAAACTGGGCGCAAGACTTTCTGTGCTGTCAGGAGGAGTAATCCATCTTGCGAGTATTCTCCGATGATACACGTCCTTGTTACACCCCTATTATGTAACACAGAAACACGTCTGTCTTTCCGCTGGGCTACGATAAGGTATACCTTTTCTTGGCGAAAATGGTTTCTGAACGACGGAGCTTCTTAACCTACAAATACTATCGGCGGAAATAGCCCATTTTTTTTTGATGATTCTCGTTGTGTACCTAAACCATGAGGATTTTCATCCTGTAGCGTTTTTTTTTTTTCTCAAAATCAGTTTTCGGGAGAGGTCTTAGGTTCTCAAATAGAGGAACCTCGGAAAAAAAGGGGTGCACCTCTATCGTAGCACGCGTCCAGTCTGTGTTTGTCTGTCTCTGTGTGTGTCTGTCTGTATCGGTCTGTCTGTCTGTCTGTCTGTCTGTCTGTCTGTCTGTCTGTCTGTCTGTCTGTCTGTCTGTCTGTCTGTCTGTCTGTCTGTCTGTCTGTCTGTCTGTCTGTCTGTCTGTCTGTCTGTCTGTCTGTCTGTCTGTCTGTCTGTCTGTCTGTCTGTCTGTCTGTCTGTGGTCTCGGCAGTAAGAACAGGTACTCTTAGCTTCTAAGGATTCTACGCTGTTGCCTCCCGGTTCAGCTTTCCGACGTATGTCATGCCTCCAGTACCACCTTTCCGGTGTTCTCAGTGCCACCGTTTCGGCGCTGTCCTTCGTCGCGTTCCCCCGACTCGTTCTGATAGCCTCGTTCTTCATTTTTACCGTTCGACCAACGGCCTTCTGCGGTAGCCTGCCAGGTCCGACATTGCTGCCCCTGGTTCCACTACATCTCGGCGTACTATCAATAACTACTTCTCCTTTGCTTTTCGACCGATGACGCCACGTCCGCTTTCCAGGTCCAACGTTGCCGGCCATGGCACTGTTTTAGGCTGTGCTCCTTATTTTCTCTTGCTCCTTTCTTTCTCTTAGCTACCGGCTCTTTCTCTTTGGACTGTCTAATAACGGCTCCACGCCTGCTCACTTCGTGGTGTACAGGGTCTCTCTCTCTTCCCGTTCGATCAATGGCCATGCGTCAGCTTTCCAGGTCCAACACTGCGGACCTTGAAAATATTTTGGGCAATATTCCTTTTTTCTTCTTTCGTCCTTTGGCCAATGGCCAGACCGCCCGCCCCTTCGGCCCCGCGCTACAATAGTCACATTATTTTTGTCTGGCCTTCACACCGCCACAAAGGTTCCTCGCTTTCCCTTTTCAATTTGTTCCCGCGTCAATACCTTTAGTTCGTAGAGAGTTTCGGGTAAGCCGCGTGCTACGATAGAGGTATCAGTTTAGACGACGACATTTCCTGAACGGCGGGGGGGGGCTCCTGAACCCAACATCGTCGTGATGCCATTCTTGGTTTGCAACCACGACTTCGTTCTTCGGGCTGCCCTTGCAAGAGAAATGCTCAGAAAATAGTTTCTTGGGTTGAGAAAGGTATGGAGCTCCTTATTAGGTTAGGAACCTCAGAATACGCAATGGTGCATCTCTACCGTAGCATTTGACGGAAAATGAAGGAACCCAAAGTGAAAATGCTCATGGTCGGTTGCCCATGGTCCGGATGAACTTCGTCCAGGATTTCAAAGTTGAAACTTCGAAGAAACACGAATGCTCTGGGGCTCTCCGCGAGTGCTCTACGAAGAGCTCGAAACAAGAGACCTGCGCTCGAATTGCAACGAGAGTTTCATTCTTTCTGACAATCTACCACAAAGTGGTTTCCACCACCATCGGCCGCGACCTGCTCCCTCGGTCTCCCTAACCCAATATCACAACGGTCAGATATATCGTCGCCGTCCTCCTTGCCGTCGCCCAGCTCGGGGTTGTGTTCCTCGCTTACTATAGCTATTTGCGACGCGTTGCGTTGAAAACACAACAGCATCCTCTTCCCCTCCTCATATTGCCTGCCTAGATTGGACCTGCTGTGTTGCTTTCGCCGCCACAGCAGTATCACCAAGCGACGACTTGTTGGAGGAGCTGACACGCCCTGATGCTCTACGCTTTGGCGGCGAGTTAGCGTCCGCCCCAGCAGCCCTCCTCGCCGTGACCCAGCTTGGGAGGCTGCTTGTCATGCTTTCTTGTCTCCTACGTACTCGTACGAGTACCAACATATCCCTCCCTGCTGAGAATGATGATAGAACGCTGCTACTACTACTTACTACTACTACTACTACTACTACTACTACTACTACTACTACTACTACTACTACTACTACTACTACTACCACTACCACTACCACTACCACTACTACTACTACTACTACTACTACTACTACTACTACTACTACTACTACTACTACTACTACTACTACTACTACTACTACTACTACTACTACTACTACTACTACTACTACTACTACTACTACTACTACACTACCACTACCACTACCACTACTACTACTACTACTACTACTACTACTACTACTACTACTACTACTACTACTACTACTACTAATACTACTACTACTACTACTACTACTACTACTACTACTACTACTACTACTACTACTACTACTACTACTACTACTACTACTACTACTACTACTACTACTACTACTACTACTACTACTACTACTACTACTACTACTACTACTACTACTACTACTACTACTACTACTACTACTACTACTACTACTACTACTACTACTACCACTACTACTACTACTACTACTACTACTACTACTACTACTACTACTACTACTACTACTACTACTACTACTACTACTACTACTACTACTACTACTACTACTCTGCTGCTGCTGCTACTACTACTTATTTCATCCCCACAGCGTCATAAAACCACTCCATATCCAAGAGGATGTCGGGCCCTGCCATGCTGCTCAGTGGGCATTTTGGGGGTGAGTGTGAGTTCGTTTTTGTAGTTTTGCAGGCAACCTTCTACCGCCTGTGCTCTGTTCCCTGACCATAACCCATTGCAGTTTGTTGTTAAGGGCTAAGAGCTGTTTTTGATGCCCCCCCCGCTGAGCAAGCAGGTGAGTCAGGGGTTGTTTTAGCCGTCAGCGTCTTTAGTGCGGCCAACCTTCGACAAACCCTGAACAACGCGAACCCTGAACACTTGTTTGTTTCATTTTTTTTTTTCCCGAAACGCGCTACACATTCGCTTTCTTCTCTTCGCATCCTTGTGGGTTCAGTGACCTCGCACTTCGTGTTGTCGTGGGCCGATGGCTACTGGTAGACCGGAAGCACATACCTGACCTCGACTTCCCACGGGGGTGAGCTCAGTAACATGGTTTGTTTCTTGTAACGAGGCGTGTCTCAGCCTCATTACGATGTGTCATATGGGGGCATGTGTATCCTCCCCCCTCAGGACAGATGTTAGCAGGAGCAGAGGGCCAGAATACCCTACCTTCGTGCGAGTCGAAAAATCATTGATCGCGTAGCAGGCTCAAACCAGAACGACTATCTACCGATGCTGTACAGCAGATACCCCACAGAGGCAGAAAAAGCACGCAAGGGGAGTACATGCACAGATCAGAGCAGACAGAATGGCCGTGAAGGCAAAGACAAGTAGAGCCGCCAGTATAGCTGCCACAAGTTAGCACGTTGGTAACAGTCGACGCGCGGGAGAGTGGCGGGTCAGCACGCTCACGGCTTCCCTATGGGGAGACGTTCAGTCGAAAAAGCACAGAACGCATGGTATAGTAGCAGTGGCACTCAAGAAGACAGACTGGGACAAGAACGCCTCAACTCACAAAAAATATTACAACTGCTGAATACGCTAGCCAACACTTGCACAGCCATGATCCGAGAGAAGCAAGGAGTCATGGGAGACGTAGCTCGACTGATAGGAGGATCCTTCGTAGCACCGCCGATAGACCCCATAAATAACACAGCGTTACTTTGGGGATCTAAACGCCTTCGGGGCAGTGGACGAGCTGGTCATGATAGTCGCAGGAGGGGTGCCGGTGAATGCAGTAGCGTCCGGAGCAGATCTTGATCGCGCGGTACAGTACGGAAACTACAGCAGTGTAACCGAGAATTTGCCAGAAATTTGCAATAACAAATCTTGGAAGACGTCACAGGCGCCAAAAACGCTTAGTGATACAGAAATCAGCCGCCCACGAAGTCTTCAATCTTAGAGTCTCTCCGCTGGCGGCTGTCGTGACACACAAGGTTCGGATAATCAATGATCTTGCTTTGATGTGCAGAGTAGAGAGAAAAACGGGGGTCTAAACGGAGACACTGACCCCCATACCGTTCCCAAGGCCTGTACACCCAAGCGCTGCCCAAGTTACTAGACGAACTCGTGGCGCTGAAAAAAGAAATTCCCACAAGAGAGGATAATGATGAGCAAGGCCGACGTGTCCGACGCGTTTCGGAACGTGCGAGTAGACCCGGACAAAACCGTCAACTTCTGCTACACTGTAGGAGAGCTGGTCGTAATTGATTTTCGTTTGACGTTCGGATGGTCGGTATCGCTGGGGTTCTGACGCGTCATGTCTGCGGCCGCCACACGCGCGCCCTTCAACACCACGGTCGATTGAGCTCCGTTCTTAAGACAAATGAAAATAGACGATCGCCCGCGTAACGGTGGTGGGGCCTTGGGAAGACAGAAAACCAACACCAATACCACCGGACACAAAAATCAGGAGTCACAGCGGTGGGGGGGGCGTTCGACCCATTCTTCACAGCCGTGTACGTAGACGATTACCTACAAATCAGGGTATAGCACTCTGATGATCATACGGCAGTCTTAATCGCGTCAGCTTATCTGGGTTCGGATCACGTGCGTTCGTTCGGCTCGGAGGTGGTGGGGGTAACGCCCATTCTAGCACCCAAACAAGACACTGACTGGGACACCACCATAGACGCGTTAGGCTTTACTATCAGCTCTTGAACCAGGAGATGTTCGATTCCTCGCGACCATATCGAAGCGATACTGAGATTGATGTCCGACCAATGGCCGAGGCATGGGGGAAGCGACAGCGGGGGGCGTGCCTAGCATGGCCGGCAAGTTATGGAACCTCACGTTCGTAGTACGGGCTAGTAGGGATGTCGTGCGGAGGTTGCTGCGGTGCGACTGACCGGACTGCACAACTCAGGAGGTAGCAAAAGCCAGAACGTTGTGCGGCAGGACTCGGGAGCGAGTTTCACGCTGACCTTCTCTTCTGGAAGTGGACTATCGATCACGAGCAACTACACGAAGGTGAGGCGCTTAGCGCTCCCTGCTACACGGCAATGCGACGACCCGCAAACAATACCTACCTGTCTGACGCCAGATTTGAGACAGTGCAGGGCAGCGAGTAATTTTTGCGTCGAGAGGAAGGTACGTTTGAGTTACGACTTGCCAACAGGGGTGACTGCGAAGCTAAAGAGAAAGTACGTTTGACGAGAGACCTGTATCATCACGATTAATCTGTTAGAGTTATTTGGCATGGTCATGACCGCGTGCGTCAAGGTTGAGCTAGTAGGAGACAGGGTGGGCCCCAAGGGAGATCCGATTCTAATGCGGTGGTGGCATCACGACAGCAGTATCTTGGATCTCTCGATGCAGGGGGGGGCGAGGGACAACACGAGCATGCGTACTCATGAAAATGCTCGGGCGTCTTATAATCAAGGGGGGCTGGAACCATACTGCAAAACATTCCCAGAGTACAGAACACACCTGCTGATGGTATCTCCTGCGGGTCTCATGTGATCTAGGCAGACGAGGTCAGAGAGCTCACCAACTCTGACGACTGGTCGAAACAAGACATACGAGGGGAAAGTTTTTTTTGAAGTCGTGCTACAGACAAAGAACATTATCAGGATGCATGACTATTTTCTGTGGAACATAATGAGCGGCGCAGAACCCGGGTGATTTGCGCGCAAGAGGGGGTATGTACCTCGATCAGCATACGGCATTCACCTTTATTGTGTCCACTGTTCGCTTCTACTGTGTTTACTGTTCGCACACTCCCCTGAAACAAGGGAGGGCACAACGACGAGGTAGCGCGTTTAGTTGAAAAAAAAGCTCGCGCTCGGTCCAGTCGGGAAGAGTACATAGCAGAGCACCTAGCGAAAATGAACACCTGGGTGAACGAGAGACAAGCGCAGGGAAAATAACCGTGGTTGCATATGCTCGCTTTTGACCCCAAGGAAGGGTTGTCTGATCTGCTCGGGTTTTTGGCGTCTCGCTGTTTCGATCATAATAATCGGCAGTCTACTGTTAGAGGAATCCTAGCCGCAATCAATTCCTTCCATTAAATGTTCGCAGGATGGGAGTTGCCGATGTCGCATCGCACGATAGCAGCTGTGGGAAAGGGAATAGACTGGGCGCACGGCATGTAAAACAAATAAAGTACAGGTTAGGTTACCGCTGTCGTGGTCACTGTTATCACAAGGCCGGCAGGCACTCGTAAGGATGGAAGACGGTGGACGTGCCATGTAGTTGGGACTCGCGGTGTCATATTATTTTCTGTTGTGCAAAGCGTCAGAGATGTGGGCATACGCGGATGGGCACACACCGAGGAGGCAAGTACGCGGCGGGGCCGTGCCTTGCACGGGGGGGAAGGGGGTGGCGGGGCCGCGAACGTAACGAGGCGAGAAGTTGGCAGCCGGGCCACGCACGGTAGAGGAGAGGGGGGGCGGGGGGGTGCGTGCAACGGCGTCCGCAACTGAGCAAGCTGCGTCTGAATGGGCAAGAGAAAGGGTGGGAAGGCAGAAGCTAGAAGGGTGCGGGAGCTCACGAAGGAAATCAAGGGAAACGCGGAGTGAAGATGGGCTCGAAGGAGGATCTGGCGGTGAGAGGGAGGTTGGTGGCACCGTTTCACATTCCTGAGGTGGACCTACGATCGAACCTCTTCGTTCGAGACCGTAGGGGGGCTATGCCGGGAGACGGCAGTGTACTGGAGACAGGCGTGATGAACTAACAGTAGGAAGGGCGGGGCCAAGAACCGGTTGCCCACCATTTCTGGAGCTGATGGGGATGGTGACCATAGCGTGCACGATTCATAATTTACTGCAAATTAGGGGTTTTTAGCTGTTGAGGTTGCCTGTCAAAGTGCAGGACAGGTCAGCCGCGTACAACAGTTCGACTAGGAAATGGGTGAGAGGGGGCAGGGGAGAATGGACAATGGGGGTCTTTACAGTCCACTCACCTCCCCCGTGGAAGGGAACGCCGTGCATTACAAACAATACTCATTTTTCGTGAAGAGTATACCAAAGTAGAAGAACGTGCTGCAGTCTGAGGTTTGGCGGAACGGAGAAAAAAATCGGAAAAGGTCGTGGGGGTTGTTTCAGTAGGGAGAGAATCGGTTTGGGCGCCACAAGCATCGCACATCTGTACGTACATACTGGGCAGGAATTCGAAGCGACAGATGCAGCAACGTCGGCCCAGCAGTGGCAAGAGCAGCAGTAACATAGGAGCAGCAACAGTGGTAGAGAGCCGCCTACAGGAGCATAAGAGAACAGGAATAAAACACGTACAGTGGGGTCATCGATCGCAATATCTCACCCACCTGCCCGATTGCACTACGAGCAGGAAGATCAATAAGGTGGGGGGGTGAAGGGCGCAAGGGAAGAGTTTGGCTGTTGAGCCTACCTGTCAGAGTGGGGGGTAGGTCAGCCGCGTACAATGGCTGGGGGGGGATTTCAGCTGTTGAGGTCGCCTGTCAAACTGGAGGACAGTTCAGTCGCATACAAAAACAGGATCCGACTATTTCTGGGTCCGATTATTTCTGAACCCACAGATATAGACAGTTTCCTGTCCCGTAATGGGTGCGAATTTTTCTGGGTTGCACTGGCAACAAGAGAATAATTATTAGCCCAAACAATTTCCCATTTCAATGTATGATCTTCTCAAACAGTCACCATCTAATGAAACACAATGCAATCGTAGCTCCGGTGTCATTATACTACGTACGGTGGGTGCAAATATAAAAAAGGGACCGCACAAGTCCCATGAAAAAATGCCACAAAATCGGGGCCAGGTTGAACCATCCCACCCAGATTTGAAAAAGAACGACTGCTGTGGTACTACATACGTGCATAGAGACTACGATCAATCGTACGGTAGGGGTTTATGCTGTTATTAATAGGGGCCCTTTTTCTTCAGTGGCTCGGGATCACTCGCGCCAGTGACACCCCCCCCCGTGTTCCTTAGCGGTCTAAGCCTTCGTCTTGTTTGAAATTTTCTACATGGATCCGCAATGGAATGGTATGCTACGCTGCGCCAGTTAATCGTACCAAAGCATGGTTGCCCGTGAGGTACGCAGTATCACTCGTGCGAGTGGCTCAAGCCCGGTGGTACCGAAGCGAGAACGGAGGTAACCGTACCGTATAGCCTTGGTCCTACAGGGGTCACGTCTCATGTCATTGGACCCCCCCACTAGGCCGCCCGCTATCCCCCCCTGTTCCAAAGGTGTCAATCAGTCGATACTGTACTGTTCCCCAAACAATTCCGTAACCGACCTTGCCTTGATCTGGGTGACATAATTCCTCACCCATCTTACACACCGCCTTCGCTTGATCAAGTTCTTTGCACCGTAAGACCTCCCTGCAAACGCCCGCCACCACCCGTAGCAGCTGATTCCTCTCTTCCGCATCGCCCTCTGTCTTTCCCATTCCCCCCATCGCCCCCTTTCACTGAATTACCTTCCCCTAGACCTCCTAACCCCCATGTGCGCCGGCCCGTTGCCGCCCCCTTGCCCCAATTTTAAACTGTGCGGCCCCCGTTTGCGCACAACACCCCCGTTCTGTACGGGGCCCCACTGCGCCCTTTCCCCGCAGCTTTATGTCCTGCCGCCACCGCGCACAACCCCCATGTATTGTGTGCGACACCGACGCACCCCTTCCTCCCCGTCCCGTGCCTGGCCTTATCGCGCCCTCTCCCGATCGTTCCGTGCGTGGCTCGGCTGTGTGCCACCCCCCTCGTTTCTTGCGCGCCCTTGCCCGCCTCCCCCATTCCATGTTCGGCTCCGGTCCCGCGCCTTCGCCCTTCCTGGACTGCCCCCCCCGTCCGTGCATGCCCCCCATCTCTCATTTCTCTGTCCTATCCGTCCGCGCCACCGTGGGCATCGCTTCCCCTGTTATCCCCGGCTTCGTACTTACCCCCCGTCATTCCGTGCGCGGTCCCACCGCGCACTTGCCCCCCCCGATCTGTGCGTCTCGTTCCGTGCACGGTCCCACTGCGGACTCGCCCGCTCCGATCTGTGCCGCCGCGCATTTACCTCCTCGGTCCCGTGGACGGCCCTCACCCTACCCCGTCCCTCGTTTTGTGCGCGGCCCCGCTGCACACTGGCGCCCCCGTTTCGTATACGGTCCAGCCGCGCGCTCTCCCCCCCGAGCCGTGCGGCCCCCCCGCCACTCACTTACTCCCTCCAATCCGTCCACGGTCCCGCCGTGAGCTTTCCCGCCTGCTCTGAGGGCGGCCCCGCTCTGAATTTTCTCCTTCTCGTTTCGCCCGCCCAGCCCCCTCCCCCACCTGCACTCATGCCCCAGTCGTTTCGTGCACGACCCCTGCGCGCATGGGCGCCCTTGTTTTGTACACGGTCTCTGGCACCCTTTCCCCGTGCCGTGCACGGTCCCATGCGCACGCCCCTCGTCGTTCGGTGCTTGGCCCCGCGCCGCACTTACCACCACCCAGATCCCTGCGCAGCCCCGCCGTGCATGGACGCCTGTTTCAAGCGTGACCCCACCTCGCGCTCGCCCACCCGTTTCTTGCGTGGCCAAGGCGCGCAATTGCCCCGCCCCCCGGGTTCGTGCGTGACCCCGCCGCGCACTCCAACAGACCACAACAACTCGAACGTCTGGACACGATTGCAGACCACAACCCACGCGTGTAGGGACAGTTGAAGTTTTTCCACCTCGTACAGATGCGCGCTGGAATATCGTAAGGGCAGTGCAAACAGAAGTGGCGACTGTCTGTGCCGCTTACCACTGCCCGCCAACGAGGGTGGCCGTACCGGCCGCGGCGGTCTGACTCCGTCAGACGAAGGCAGCATGTTCCTCGTCCACACCCATAGCCATTTTTTCAGTGGGCCCTCGGCCATTCGCGTCAAATTGGGTGGGCTGAAGCCCCCCAACCCGATTTCTGGCTTGAGTGGGTTCCCGCTAACTCGGGCACGACTTTCGCTATTTTCGTGAAGTCGGGCCGTCGATGAGGGCTGACGTCCTCAACACTTCTTCTTGAGAATTAGTTGCCCGTGCCCCCTTTCATGTCGCTCCATGAGGGTCTAGCCGGTTTCTCATTGCCTTCACATGAGCCGAGGATAACGGGTTCGCCTCCTTGTTCACGGTACTCGTTATACCCTCGAAAACCCTAGAGAGTGGCGCCGGCCTCGATCAAAAACCTACTCATTCCAAGCTGCCCGCTCACGGAGTGATCGGATTTGGGCCACCACCCTCGACACAGCGGCGTCGGGGGATATCCCTTTCACCCCGCTTGTCGGTACAGATCCTGCTGAACGTGCAACTGTTCTCAGTCTTCAGACGCCCTCTGTTTGATCTCACTTAGCCTCGAGTGCCGCCGGAGCCAACCGTTCATTCGCGCCCCGTCTTTGCCTCGACTGCCTTCACCTTCTCAGACGACCTTGCCATTCCCTCTTCATGCAGGTATCATTTCGCCTGGACACGGCGCCATATAGCCGTCCCCTGCTGGTATGCCTCAAGCTGGCGTCGACTACGGCTTCAAACCCATACTAGTACTTCACCATCGACACCCGACCAACCGCCGTGCGGACACCGCTGCTGCTTCGGATAGTTTCGCTCTCGAGCGGTTCATCCGAAGGCCCCATCACCCCTGTTTATACAGAGCACGGCGACATTTACCTTTGGGACGACTACGAGGTCCCACCGCACCGGGGGAAAATTGTGTCCCATCTCCGGATAATAAATCCCTCCATGCATGTACAACCCCAACAACCCGGATTCGAAAACGGTGATCCCTCGGGTCCCGAATGGTGTGGAAATCCCACCGCTATCGGCTGATTGCTTGTTGGCTGGGGCCATGGAATCGGCGCGGCGAGAGGTTTTCCTTGAGACAACGAGGTCTCACCCCACTCGGGGACAATAAAATGTCATCCCCTGATCATAAATCCTTCCATATAGGTAAAACTTCGCAGCGCCCGGATAGAAACGGTGATAGCCCGGGCTCATACCTCCCCGCGCGGTGTGGAAATCCCACTTCCATTGTCTGATAGATTATCGGCTGGCGTGCGTTTGACCTTCGTACTGGCGACTGTGGAGTATTCGTAGCACATTCCGACAAATAGGTAAAAGAAAGTAGTGGTTTACACAGCGGTAATAGTAACGGTGGTAGCGGTTGCGCTGTGAATGTTTCCCCGTGGTGGACTAGTGCTACTACACACCTGGGCATTAATTAGTTGTTAGGCGTCTGTTGCGCACACACGACCGCGGCCTGGGTTGCGCGCCACAGGCCCGCAAAGCCCCAGCCGGGCCGCCGGAGGCAACATTTTCGTGATATATGCGCGAATACACGCCTGAAAACCGAGTACGGAACTGCGTTTGAACGCCTCCCGAACCTCAAAACGGCGTGTATCAGGATGCCTCGGGGATGACATAATGTCTTAAAACAGGGATGAGCTGATTATCCCAAGCCAGGAGTAGCTCAGGGTCAGCATCGCTGCACCCAGCTCAATCGATAAACAAGGAAGACCATAACAAAAACATACTCGGCAGACACCGCAAAAAGTGCCTAACCAAACATTTCGTACGGCGAAATCCTAACAAAGCTTTTTAATTTATTTTCGGCAACCACGGCGAATAGAAAAAGGTTCTTACAGAATAATAAAAGCCTGTTACTAGGCGAATAGCAAAATGTGCTTAATGTTTTTTTTCGATTACGGCGAAAGGAAACGGGACCCAGATAATGTCCATCTGGGGCCAATTGACAGAAAATACGTAAAAAATACAATCGCGTGTTGCGCTGCGCGCAAACAGCCTCCTGGCGACTGTTGCGCCAAACGGCTATGTCGACCCAAATGCTGCGCAGCAGCAACAGTGCAACACCTAAGTAATGCTCTGTTATACGCGGGTTCTACTGCTGCCGATTTTCATCGTGATGATGGATCGATGACGCATGCTGAGTGAGATAGATGTATCAAGGTCCACCTCTTTTTGGCTGAAACGTTTGCTTATTGCCTAAGCTCCTTAACCCAGTCTTGTTTTGAAACAATTTTCGTTGTGTACCTAGGCCATGGAACTAGGACTGGCTGTCTACCGGATAGCACCCCGCCCCCCCCCCCCCCCCTTTTTTTTTTTCATTTTTTTTCTTGACCTCCTCAAGTGAGGAACCTGAGAAAAAAAAGGATAAACCTTTCTAACCGCGCGCAACATGCGTTCGATGCTTGTGAGGTATGTGATTATTGCATTTCTGCAACCTCCCAAGAAACACATCTCGCGTTCTATCTGCTCCGTTGTAGAATAATGATTTGGAAGCTAAGAACTTCGCGCTCTGGGTCAATTCGAAAAATAGGGAATTGGATCTAAGCGTTTAAGCGAAAATCGGAGGGGGGGGTATGCCCCAAGCCTTGGCCAAGATGAAAGTGTTATAACTAGCTGCTGTTTGTCGCGCACCGTTGCGTAATATCATACACCGCTTACGACCGCACCCTTCTATCAAAACGCACCCCACCCCCAAAACCTTTGAGAACGAGATCCTGGGCATTGCTTGTCCTGTTTTATGTTTCAATATATTTTCCCGCTCCCCTCCCGTCGAGTTCGCCCCTAGTAGGTGTCCTTTTTCTCTGCGTATTTGTTTGCAGCCCCACGCCGGCCGTCCACAGCAAAATGGAAGGGCGAAGGTACACACTCACATGTATGTGTCATCACGGTAGAGGCGCGACCGTCTTATTCTTTCTGTTGGAGATTCTCCCCTGACTTAATTCAGGCGCTCCAATTCCTTACTCCCAAAAACTTAATTTTGGAGTAAAACCGAAAGTGCAACGCGCGGGGACCAAATCCATGGCTGGCTTAGGCACAACTCTGATTCATATCGAAAAGCTAGGGGTCCATTCCGACCCTTTCGGGTTAACGATTCCCGCCACACCAGAGAACATTTTTTCAGCCGAGGCGTTCTACGGTAGCCCCCCCCAACTTTTCTTCAACAAAATCGCCGGTTTTGAAACCAGCCCACGGCCGTATCTTCTATCTCCTGCAATACGGTGGTCCTTGCCACCCCAATGTCATCAGTCGATAGTCCTTCGCAAACAAGAAAATATTTGAATATGTCTGTTTCATAGCACCCTCCCTCGTATCGAGCTGCAAGGAAACGTTTGTTCAAGAAAATCGCTGGCTTTGTTGGGGGGGCTATCGTAGAATCAGTCAGCCGAAGAGTGCTGCCTTCATCGTAGCAAGCGTCAACGGGTAGAACCCGGACGTGGGTTGCTCTCGTTTCGCCGGACCCTTTTCCGGGTTCGTTACCCTTGGACGGCGAACGGCGAAGCCTTCCCCTGTACCCGCCTTGTGCTTCTTGAATACTCTCTCTGGTAGGTGACCTCGGCCCGACATCGAGGTTACAGCGCGAGCATTCCGTCGAAAAATGTGTTTGTGGGCGTCCGGTGGGTATCGCTAACCAAAAAAGAGACCAACACCCCGGGAATTCTTCGCCCCGTGGTGTTTTGTCTGATTTTGAATACCCCCCCCCCCCCCCTCTCTTAGGATGCCGTTGCGTGTTCGTCTCCACCGACTTGTTTTCATGCGCCCCGGGGGGCGTTCTCCAAGGGTATAGCGGTATACTTTGTATCCAGGTTCTCGTGCATGTGTGAGTGTTACTTACACTCTCTTCGTTTGTTTTCTCCATTGTTTTTTTACGTTCGAGCTCAACTCGTAACTCGTAACGGTTTTAACCAACTATCCAAGATCTTGTGAACAATCCGTGGTCACATGTGTTTCCCCCCCCCCGCGCGGTACATGCCGTCATTTTCGCGCATACGGTTCAGCATTCCTTCTTCTGAGGTTGATAAGCTCGTAGGCTTTCGTCGAATTCCACAAACTCACCCTCTTGCGCAATCCACCGGTACTCTTTTTAGGCAGAAAATAAAAAATCTCTACATTAAACTGCAAATTTCCGCCCAGCCACACCTTCTTTGCTCGGGCAATGGTACGGCGAAACAAAGGGCGATTGCCCGGTGGGATGATTCTTGCGCAAATAGTCAGTGGAGAAACCCCGGACCCCCCCCGACTAGGCAGGTCACCGAACAACTGGCTCAAACGCCAGAGAGACAAGCTGGCCGGGTTTTTGATCCACAAAACGTTCTGCGAAGGGTTCCCCACGGCCACTTGGAGATGAAACCGTACCGAGGGTCCATGCAGCAAAGAAGGTGGTTAAGTGGTACCGGAGGATCTTCGAATCAGCCGAACGGTTCATGGCAAGGTAACGCGTAGAGGAGGGAAATATGAGATTGGAGCGCCCCTCAGCCCGGGTGCGTGACGCACAAAGCCGAAGAGGGGTGTGTGGTTAAACCGCTGTTAAAGAAAGCAAGAAGGAGGGTAGCAAAAAACCAGGCAACCTATTAGTGGCACGTAGTAGCAAAAAACCAAGCAACCTATTAGTAGCACGTAGAGAACCTGCCTGCGTAATATCAAGCGAGTGCGACTACCTTGTCTTTGGTTCTTGTCTTTGATATTTTGATCCCGGTTGACTCCCTTGGGGATGAATCGTCAGCCGATACTGCGGTCTATCGATAGCTGCCTCCCTACCAAAGCGAGCCACAAACACGCTGTGGGTTTGCTCCCATCAAACACACCTCATCTTCCCCGATAACTGCTTTCTTGCGAGCCACCAACACGCAGTGATTTTGCCCACACAAGCACAGTCTTTCTCCCGATATAACTGTCTTCTCAGCAAAGCGAGCATCCAACACGTTGCGGGATTGCTCCACACGTTTCCCGATAACTGCCCCCTCGCTAAAGCGAGCCACCGACCCGGTTTGAATTGTTTTGCTCCCACCAACACACCTCTTCCGACAAGTGCCTTCTCGCCAAAACCAGCCACAGAAGCGCTGTGAGGTTGCTCCCACCAGCGAACTATCTACACGCTGTGAGTTGGCTCCCACCGGCCAGCCACAGACGCGCTGTGAGTTTGCTCCCACCAGCGAGCCATCTACACGCTGTGATTTTGCTCCCACCAATACGCCTCTTCCGACAATGACTCCCTTCGCCCTAAAGCGAGCCATCAACACACGTCTCCCGATAACTGCCTTCTAGGCAAAGCGATCCACCAACACGCTGTGACCTCACGCCAAACACTCCACCAATCTTGAAGTATGTATTAATCACCGATAACACTTGGGCTCCGCATGGGTGCCGGCGTACGCCGGCACCCGTGCTTCGGGTAAGGCAGGATTGTTCGATTCAATACTTGGTAGAGTGAAAAAAGTCACCACACGCAATCATAGTCTGCGCGTACAGTATGCAAGGTAATGGCAAGAGTTCGATACAGACTAACAATCATAACAATCATAACAATGTACTAGTATTAGACTAGACTAATAGCTACCGTTTTTTAAGTGAATCCGATTCCGAGCTTCATTCATCAAATTTCGATCGGATAAATCCGCGCACACGACGACTGACCCTTTAATCTGGCGACGAAACGTGTCGAGTGCGTTTATTATGATATGTTTACTCAATCAAGCATCCGGGGCCAGTAAGTTGACTGACCATGTCCGCTGCGTGTGGTTAGAGAAGCTTTACATGGACCAAAATTTGCGTAATACAGCAGTCAGTCCAGATCGAGCCAATCGGTGCAACTTGCTTAGGTATCGTATTATTACAGCAGCAGTAGTAATACACTTCACTTCTTCCCCCTTTCCCATCCCATTTATTGCGATGCTCGCACTACTCTCGTCCCCCCAGTAGTATTACTTAGATCCGAGGCCATATGGCGGGCTCCCCTCCCCCCTCCCCACTACGGTACCTGCCCTGATTTTTATCGCGAGAAGAATTCAGCTTTTTCTTCCTTCGTCGATTCGCGTCGATTTGTACCTACCCACGCTCCTAGGCAATTTCAGCAGTTAGTTTATCCTCTTTTTCCCATTTATTTCTGCAAATAAATAAAGTCAACAAAAAGCTCACAACGCACTGGATATTTAACTCAAGGAACGCTATTCATAGTATTAACAGTGTACCCCCACTAGACCACCGGGGCGACCGGCTGTATATCACTCACTGCCTCGGTGGTGTATCAGGTTATTCTCGAGCCTGGTATAATAGGTCAGCTTCGTTCGTGAATTTTTCGAACCCTCCCGAGTGCGTACTCGTATAAATTTTAGTCTTGTGCACTAATTGACTTGCGGAAAGCGCGAGAGTGTGAGCAACGCTCGATAAAAAATCAACGATCAGCGGGTGCGGAACCCTAGGCGCCAAAAAACTGAAGGCAATAACCGGGGGGGAAGAGAGAAGGACGGCACCAGGGACCTGGTGGCTTGTATTTCCAGAAGCTGGAAAGTAGAAGTGTGTGAAAAAAAAACACACTATTAAATAGAAGAGATGATCAACCAGCAATCAGAAGCAAGGAGCACGTTATCGAGTACGAAGCAACACAAACTTATTTGTCAGTTACGTACCAACACGACCGCTTGTACTTGACCGGCAAACGACCACAGCAACGGAGTTAGGGACCACCGCAACAACTAAGCGCGCCATCCACACATATTTCTCCAAAGAGTCTTCTCGGAAAAAAAAAACACGAAACAATGCGATACGGGGACGAATGCACGCCATCACTGGTTTCTTCCGTGGATACTGTCTACTTAGTACCATTCGCGTGGCGCAGCTTAGCATCAACAGGGTGAACTTGCATAATACAACCCTCGAGGCCCCGGGGACGCAGCCACTCGCAATGCTGCTGTGTGGCATTTCCTGGCGCAGTAATGGTAATCACTACTACCTCCTCCTCTTGTAGTCATGCGTGCGCTTGCCACGTCTATGTCTATTATTGTATTACGTGTACCTACTTGTTTTTGTTTATTTCGTATTTCTCTCTTCCAATGTATTTCTGTTGCTGACGTATGTATGTTGTGCCTGTCGTACCCAGTACTAGGGCATGACATTGCGTTGTCGAATGCATTACGATGCATTATCTCTGTGTCGTGGCTTGTGACCACAGAGCTGATCTTTCTAGGGTGAAGAATCAGTACGGACAATGGGTGTGCTGGATGTCGACGAGTAGAAAAACGGTTTAATGTGAAGAACACACACACACACACACACCTACCGAACTTCAATAAACAAGTAATGCACTACTACCATGACCCTACCGCAGTACCATGGTTTTTTACAGTAATATTAGTAGACTAATTGGTTTGGGACAAAATATGAAATAATGTCGTGCGAAGTTTTATTTCATCAATCTCTCCATACATCAAGATCCGAAGAATAACTGGAGAGTACCGTTCAAAATACAAAATTTTGCGCGCTTCTCGCTTGGATGGCTGCCTTTGAACAAAGTGATTTGGTCGAGAAATAAATGTCGTACAGCACTGCCCACTGAGCTATATATACTTGAATCACTCGACTCAGTTGCTCAGTGGGTAGTGCTACTACACATACTTGTTAGACTACCAAAATAACCATTCATAATGTCGTCAGCGCGCACGTTTAAAGTGAAAAGTATGAAGTCGGTGAGAATCGAAATCACGACACATACGTAGGACTACCCACTGTCACTTGACTCAGTAACACTCACAGTGAGTGGGTTATGCTAAAAAACAACCGAATATGTTTTCCACTTCGTTAATTAATTATCACCGACTACGTAAGAGCGACCTCCGGAGCTATCCTTAAAGTACTACAGTTAGTAGTACTCAGAAGGACAATAACACCTGTCGTAACCATTCATAACGTCTCCAGCGCGCACGATCCTGAACACCGAATATGATTTGGGTGAGAATCGTACTCCCGACACATCCTTCGTTGGTTATATAGCACTCTACCCACTGAGCCGAAAGGAAACGATACACAGCGGTAGTAGATACAATAGGGCAAGCGCTTGGAGGCGGCCATGAAAAAAGCACCGTCGGGAAGAAATTTAGGTGCTGATTTAGAAATGACGCCAATTTGGAAATGTTGTCCCTTATTTATTCGTAAGCTCTACTTATTTATTATGTCAAGATTCAAGAATAGCTCGGGCGTATACCGAAAATATAAAAAAAAGCGCACTTCTCGCTTGTCTCGCCCAGCGTCAATCCGCGTTCACGTCAATGTGCGGAACGGATACGGCAGGGAGAGGGGCGTTTGAGCCGCCCCCCGATGACGGCGCTCGAACGAAACGATTTGACCGAGAATTCCAGTTCCGCAAATCGCATACTGAGGCTGAGACGGAAAAAAGTCCTGACCGAATCCCCCCCAAAAGAATGATCACATATATATAGCCTATATACTTCATATATATTTATATATCTCCGAAATCTTCATATATATAGGCGCACGTTTCCAACACATACTTTTCACTATGCTTTCCCCGTTGTAGAGGAACAAAAGCTTCGAAACTCCAGAAGGCATGTTATCTTGCGTGATATCTTGCCGTAATATATATACACAGCTGTCAGATTTTGTCCCCCTCAGAAACGGGTTTTATAGTTTCCGCGCACAGACTGACTAAAATCATCCTGTTGACCCTGACAGCTACACTGTAGTTGTAAGGGGAGTCGCCGACCTATATCCTTAATGAGGACACACAACTCGTAATACGCGCGATCGGAGTATCACACACAGCTTGCAAAGATGAGTTTCGACGAAATCTTCGATCTCACAGCTGGAGCGTATTTTAATTTTTATAATAATATATATATACTCACAGCTGGAGTGTATTATGTACTAATATAAAAAATGAAGATACACTCCAGCTGTGAGATCGAAGATTTCGTCGAAACTCATCTTTGTGATACTCCGATCGCGCGCATTACGAGTTGTGTCTCCTCATTGAGGATATAGGTCGGCGACTCCCCTTACAACTACAGTTAGCTATCAGGGTCAACAGCGTGATGTTAGTCAGTCTGTGCGCGGAAACTATAAAACCCGTTTCTGAGGGGGACAAATTCTGACAGCTGTGGAGGAAAATGTATCCATTTATCAAGTGAATCCTGTAAGTCGAATAACCGGTGAGGGGGGGGCGGAGTTTTGAAGGACGTGGGGGCCTGGTTTTGATCAAAAGCGAGCGGGGTTGGAGGGGGGGGGAAGGGGGGGGGGGGGGGGGGGGACTGGGGGGGGGTGGGGGGGGGGGACTGGGGGGGGGTGGGGGGGGACGGGCGGGAAATTTGTGCGTGAAAGCTATAAATCCTTTCAAGGGGATAAATCTGACGGTTTTGGGGGAAAAAAAGCACCAGTTTATCATAGGGGGGGGGGTTCGGCCGGGGTGGGGCGTGTGGGGCAGCTCAATCTGTGCGTGGAAACTATACATTATTTTGAGGGGATAAACGTGACGGTTTTGGAATATATGTGACCTAAACCTCTTGAAAACCCTTCCCCCCCCCCCCCCCCACTTGCTTTTTTTCCCGCTCCCTCTTGCTCAAACACCCCACCTAACATCGAAATCTGCCACAGTAATAAACACTTCCAAGCACTTGATATCACATCATCATCTTTCTAGAGCTATCCATGCCGCTGCTGCAATTAATCCCTCCCCCCCTCTCCCCAATGCCCCCTCCTTCCCCACCACCCGCACCTTCGCCTAGACCTAGCACCACGCGTATATCATCCCCTACATCTATGCGACATGATTTTTAAAGGAAACACTTTCGCCCCCCTCCCCCCCTCCTTCTCCCCCTCCCCCACCCCCCCCCCCCCACCCCCTCCAACGCTCCGCACTCTCCTCACTGGTTGTACGACTCACAGGATAGGGTATATAGTTGCCAAGCACAGATTGAGTTGCCCCGCCCGTTCCCCCCCCCACCCCCACCCCCCCACCCCACCCCCACCCCCCACTACACCTCAGGCCCCCACCATCCTTAAATACTCCGCCCTCCTCTCACCGGTTATTCGACTTACAGGATTCACTTGATAAACTGATGCATTTCCTTCCACAGCTGTCAGATTTTGTCCCCCGCAGAAACGGGCTTTATAGTTTCCGCGCACAGACTGACTAACATCACCCTCTTGACCCTGATCGCTACACTGCTGTAGTTACAAGGGGAGTCGCCGACCTATATCCTTAATGAGGACACACAACCCGTAATACACGCGATCGGAGCATCACACACAGCTTGCAAAGATGAGTTCCGACAACATCTTCGATCTCACATCTGGAGTGTGTTTTTACTTTTATAATATAGTCTATGCATGCTGCATGCAGATAAAGCTGCATGCAGATGGAGACACACCCGCGCAATGTACGATGATAAGGCGTTCCTGCGCCTATTCCTCCACGTGCCACGTCCAGCGCACTTCTCCCCGACCAAGCCTTTTCTCTTAAACTTGCTAACTCCCCAACTTACTTGCTACTACTACGACGTGCAAAGCGACGGAACCCGAGATAGTGAGAGACTACGTTGAATTTCACGGTATTATCCTGGCAAGCTTATCTACGTTTTTTTTCTCGCTGCAGAGATTACTGCATCTTCATGTGCCCCGAATAGAATGGGTGATCGCAGCCCCGATCGATAAGAAGAGTAAGAGCAATCGTCTCGCTTAGTTTTGCACTTATACACACGTTTTGAAATATCTTGTAACCAGGCCTTCCCCCATTGATGTCATGACGGGGCAATTCGACCGGTATTTTGTATGGGATTTATTAGTGTCTGGGGTTGGGGCAACGGTTGTTGCAGGGTTGGTTATTAGTAATAGCAGCATTGACTTTTGAACAGCACAATAATGGATGACACCCGAATCACTCTGTACCTCTCACGGACGAGAATACGTCGGGATTGTTTGGCGCAGCGTAGCTTCCATCGTTGATTCATACGGTAGTACTTTTAATAACGCCCAGCACGAAAGCATAAATAGGGGCGCCACTCACGCGAGCGACCCCTAGGCACCTCAAGAAAGCCCCCCAAAGCGACCCTCCCCCCCCACCCTAGCTGGGCCGATGCTCCGCCCTCAGAAACGGCCTCTTTTTTTGTTATATAGGTTGGGAGGCGAACGCGGCTGCTTCTTGCATGACTATTTATCATATTTCAATGCCTAGTTCAATCTGTCATGCGTACACCCAATATATTGGTTTCTCCCATGCTCCTAAATCCGCCCCCCTCCACTACGTACGGTTGGGGGCTATGTTACCAAACTTCAGTTTGGCGTCCAGGTTTAAAGCCTTCATTTTTTATCCGCCTGTACCACGTAAATCCTTGCAATGTGTTTTCTTATTGCCTCACCTTTATTCAATCATTTTCAGCGATAATTGCTTCTTAGTTATTCTGCGTAATTTTTAGTACAAGCGTATTTATCTATTTTAGAGCAATAATATTGTAACGACGTTAATGACTCAGCACTGAGTTCTTGCTTTTTTTTATAGGATTTTCACTACATACATGTGTTGATGAACCGCGGCCTTCAGCCGTGAGGCCTAGAGCGATGTGGTGCGACAAACATGCATGCACAGTCCACAGGCGATGCAGGCTCGGAGTATTGAAGGACACAGAAGATGCATAACTCATGATGACTGACCTCTAGCGGTCCGGCCGAGGACGTATAAGCGCTCGCCAGAGTCTCAGGGAAGCCAGGTGGCTTCGGGTGCACAGGTCCACAGGGCTGATGTCTCTTGGAGAGGAAAGGATAGATGGTAAGTGATTGCTTATCTCCAGGACCGAAGGGCTGAGGTCTGGAGAAGTGTGAGGGTCTTGGTTGGTGTTCAGGTTATCGGCCAAACAAAGCGTACGACACAAAACACCGAGGGGGGGCCGCGTCAAATGCGTCCCCTGTTAGTACGAAACGCCTGGTGGTACTGTATACTGTAATCGTGAAGCTTGTAAAACTGTCACACACTATTCGTAACACATGTACCGCGATGCCACGTCTCACGTCCGAAGTTATGTACCTCAGCCGCAACCGAAGATTGCAATATTTTAATACGATTTTGCAGTGATGGAAGCCTATTACACGTTCTTGGCTTACCCCATCAACAACAATTTGCAGGGCGTCGCAGGCCCGGGCTGAAGCCGCTGCAGCCGGTACGTACTGCATCCACCACGAGGTATGACAAAAAGAACGAACAAACACTGTGTGTGGCAGCTGAAATATACCCCAAGCCTAGCAGTTTACACCACACTGTACGTATAGTCTACATGGTGCATGTCGGCATAATAACACGCAGACCACCGCGGATAAACTCGCCCCCCTCTAGCCTACGCTGAAAGTACCATGTTGCGAACATTGGGAGTCAGCGCCCGTCCCGACGTCCTCACACGCTCACTCCTGTTGCCCGGGCTTTACCGGCGCCCACATCCCAACAGCAGCGCCCTGCAGTACTACTGCTCGAACGGCAACTTCAAGCGGCTCGCGCTTCCGTCAGCATGGAACGTCACGCGGTAGTCGTATTCACACCTACAACAACAGCAGCAGACTTCTAGTGTAGTACCTGGTATTTATCAAAGGTATGAATAAAATGAGTGTATTCTCTTACGTGTTGCTACCCCCCCCCCGGAATCAAACCAGTCACCTCACTCGCACCCCGCCCTTTGAACTATTTGTGCTTTTCGCATACATATCAAACAGCTTTTCTGAACGGTAACACTGCTACTGCTGCTGCTGCTGCTGCTGCAAGGATGTGATTTTTGCCGTTTCTTATGACGTGCCGCCCTCCGGAATGGCTCCATTTGTATTATTGGGTGGGCGTCGAACGCGGCTGTTTCTTATGTATGATGACTGTTCCTTATCTTGTTTCCCAAGTTAAGCTGTTGCTATTCTTGCACGAAATTGCCAACTTTCTCTGAAAGTTGGAGGCTCTTTTATTATAAAAAATGAAAATACACTCCACCAGCTAGCTGTGAGATCGAATATCTTGTCGAAACTCATCTTTGCAAGCTGTGTGTGATACTCCGATAGCGCGTATTACGGGTTGTGTGTCGTCATTAAGGATACAAGTCGGCGACTCCCCTTGCAACTACTGTATATTATAAAAACTAAAACACACTCCACCAGCTGTGAGATCGAACATCTTGTCGAAACTCATCCTTGCAACCTGTGTGTGATACTTCGATGGCGCGTATTACGGGTTGTGTGTCCTCATTAAGGATTTAGGTCGGCGACTCCCCTTGCTGTTTATATATTATTAACAGCATAGTCTACCAGGTATGCACCTACTAATTTCCAGGCAACACGTAGTTATGCATACTGCTTACCAGGTACCATTTTTTGTCGCGCCGTTGTGTTTCGCTATTTTCTTCCAATTGATAATTATTTTATCTTCGTTCTGTTGCAAATAGTCTGGTTGGTGTGCTGGCTTGCATATTTTTGTTTTTCGTCCCCGTACTCGTTGCAGTTGGCCCGTGATGGTTACATGGCCAGAACGACCTCGCTGTATATTTTATAAAAAAGTTTTCAAAGACGTCAGCTAGCTGTGAGTTCGACGAATTTTTGCAATAATAATAGTAGTGTGGTACTGAACATTATGGAGTGCTCTAGGTAGATGGATACCTACCTGGTAGTCATTGTTTCGACATGGAGAGTCGTTCTGTGGTAGCCCCCCCAACATTTCTTTAACGAAATCGCGGCTTTGAAACCAGCTCTCGGTCGTGTGTCCTGAAATACGGTGACCCTTGTCATCGCGACGGTCATCGTTCGATAGTCCTTTGTGCAAACAAGAAAATACATGAAGATTACGTTTTCATACCACTCCTCCTCCTGCCGAAAAGTCGTGAAACTTTCGTTAAAGAAGATCGCTTGTTTTTTGGGCGGGGGGTATCGTAGAATCAGTCTGGAGCCAGGTCAAACTAGGTTTATGGTAGGTGTCACGGTCGCGTCAAGGGCACCATGTAGATCGGCGAGAATGTATGTAGTGACGGTGATGCTCTGGGCAAGAGCACCCCCACATCATTCACTGCTCCATACTGTCCTCCATGATCATGGAGAATGCTGTTGTCGGCCTTGGTGTTGTGTGTAAGTAATGAGCCAGAGGAGGGATAAATGAGACAACGTCAACCATGAGGAAAGCGCTTCCCAACACCGACAACCCCGCTTCCCTCTCGGGGGCGTCCATGTCACATGGCGTCGTGGGCACCACGAGACTCGTACATGTAGCGCCTCGCGTGCGCGCAGCGCCCGCCCGCGGGGTAGTGCGGATTTACGAGGAAGGCCAGGTACTTCTGTCGGGTCGAGAGCTTGCCTTTTTGCAACGGCATGATCTAACTGGCAGGTGGTTTACCACAAGGCTCGCCCAAAGTCAAATGAAATGACCAAGGGCTTGGTGATGGGCATAGACCACGATAAAAGTTAGGGCTAGGGTTAGGGTTAATGTTATACACTCAAAGCTGGCCTAAAATAGGAAATCGAAAACGAGGACGGCTTTCATTGCTTATCCGATTATGCACTCTGCACCGGCAGAGATAAGGAGACCT
The DNA here is from genome assembly GCA_012845835.1 of Undaria pinnatifida. NCBI lineage: Eukaryota > Phaeophyceae > Laminariales > Alariaceae > Undaria > Undaria pinnatifida. The sequence continues at coordinate 2,086,559 of JABAKD010000012.1, read as the reverse complement.
ATTAATACATGCCTTCGCCGGTACCGCGTCGTGCTACAGCAGCAGCAGGTGTGACGAGGAAGCCTACTACTCGAGTCACTTGGGAGCAAAGCGGTCACAGACGTAGCCTCTTGCGACTCCTACTGGGCAAACAAAAACATGGAAAACAAACGACTACAACCGAAATATCATACTCAATAAATTCGAACAAAGCAGACTCTTGCCTCGGGGGGAGAAGTACAGGACGAACCGGAGACGGCAAGGGAATCAAGACATCCGTGGACGACGCCACACGTGCCATGGGAGCCCCCTTGGGGGACACAGCGTTATCGGTGTTGAGAAGCGCGCTCCTTATCAAGTTTTGGCCAAACGTCCCTCGACGACAATACCGCCTCGTGTGAAGGCAAACCTGGCCCAAACCACCCCGACTTTACTAGGCCATAAATAAATGCTACCTCTCGGCCACCTTTTCAGTTCACTCACCATTGGACCCAGGCGAACGACGACCCTTCAGTCTAACCTACGACAAAAAACCCACAGTTTATCGCTCCCTGCTCAGCGTTTAAAGGTTGACTCCTCCGTGCCGGGACGACGAAAGCTACGATAGAGGTACGAAGCACTTTTCGTCTAATTTTTTTTTGTGAATGACGACGCTCCTTATTATCCCAATATTGTCGGGAACAGAACATCTATTTTCAGCCTGGTTCTCGTTGCGTACCTAGGACATTGGATTTTCCATCTGGTACGATGTAGCAGTTTTTTTATTGTTTCTCGAAATCAGTTTTCTTTGGCCTCGTGCTACGATAGAGGTGTTTATAACACTTTTTTTCCCGAGATGTTCCTCAACTTTGGGAGCTTAAGACCTCTCCTGTCGAAACTGATTTGGACAAAACTCGACCTGCTACCGGATGGAAAACGCCATGGCCTCAGATCAGGTACAAAACGAGAATCATACAAAGAAAATGGCGTGTTCCGACGATTTTGGGCAAGGACCCCCTGGTCATGTTCAGGCAAAAAAATGTCAAAAAAAGTGCTACCTCTATCGTAGCAGGCGTCTATGGGAGAGAGGTCTTAACCTCCCGATTTGAAGAGAAACCCCAGAAAAAAAGTGGTGCACCCCAACGGCAGCGTGGGTCGGACCCAAACCACCAACGACGATCGAGCTTCGTCGACACAACACAACCACGGACATGACCCTTGAAAAAAACGCGGCTTTAACCCTGCGCTTGTGCACCCTGGCTTCCGTCTACACCGCCTTCTCGCTTGTCCGTGTTGGTTCGCCACTCTCACAGCGTACTATTTCCCAGCGGATTGCTTTTTGTCTCGCGGTGCACGTACTTTCAACCGCCTCAACATTGTTTTCTCTCCGTTGTTACCATTGGGCACCAAATACAGTTCCTCTCCAACCCATCGGTTCCGGATCTCGCATGCCCCCCCCCCCCCCAAGGCACGTCTGGGACGCCACTGCCGCCAACCAATCGGTCGAGCCACATCATGGTAAGGGTTGCACGTTTTGACCCGAATCATTTCTGGCCTCCTCAAGTACGGAAGTAACGGTTGTTCGAACAATTTTACGAGTATTTTGTCTGTGTTAGAGGGCTAGGCAATAGAAGCTAGCTAGCTCCGGGCACGTGCTACGATGGCGATTTCAATTTTGGTGTTTTCGTGTGAAGAGCCACCCCACTGTGGGCGTGCACCGTCGATCCCTAAGGTCCTCGCCCGAGGAGCAGCTTAATATTTCGCCCGATACTTCCTGACTTCGAAGGTATCCGTTTACCAGACCCGACCAACCTTGACCTATGCCTTCGTCTTGAATCAAATATGTGAAATTACATGACTAGTGACTGACCGGTAGTTCCTCACTTGAGGATCTCAATCGGACAAAAGATACATTATTAGTTAATCCAACAACTGCAACCATTACCGTGGGATGACTCTTAGTATTTCAAACTGTTTCTGAACGGCGGGTCTCCTTAGTTAGCCCAAAGTTCGTCGGAAATAGAGTATTTCACTTTGCGTAATTCTCGTCGTTGTACCTAGGCCATACATACATGGGATTTTTCGTCCCCTGTAATTTAATACAATATTAGTTTTTTTTCAAGAATCAGTTTTTGGGCCAAGAACGACTTGGTTTTGGCTCCGAAAGTGAAAAAGGTTCCTCTGAACCGACGTGTGGCGCACCTCTATCGTAGCAAGCGTCGTCGCGTTGTGCGAACGAATGCCTTCGAAGCCGTTTTTCGGGGGATGGTGATGATGATGGTGTCGATATTGAGCTAGCTCCTCATGTTAGGAGCTCAGAAAATTCTTAGAAGAATCTGCTGCACCCCTGCCGTGGGATGACTACTTTCCCAGAACATTCATAGAGGTTTACCGTCTGACCCTGGGAATCCCACCACGTCCGATCGTGAAGGCCCGTCTGCGACGCCACTACTGCCGCCTCGTTGCCGTAACCTTTCTGTGGGTTTTCGATCTGAACGTGTGGTTTCGTTCCACTCAGGTCATAACATCTTCGAGTCGGGCGTCGCCACGGGTGGGTTCGTCTCCCCTTCCGTCACATCACATCCCGCGGCTCCCTTTTTCTGAGTTGGAGTGATTCATTGTTTCGAGCATGAGCTTTTCAAACCGAGCATCGGGTTGGGTTGATTCACTCCTCCTCCTTCCCGCCCTACCTGTACCATTATATCGTTCCCCGTTTCCGACTTGTTTTTTTTCAAGGTTGTTGACCTTCCAAGCCTGCTAAGGGACTGTTTCAGCCAGTGATCGGGTCCTTCCACTGCCTCTTCGCCGGCGATGCAGAACACGCGTGCGGTCCATACCGAGTATAGGTTTAAGTGGAATAGTTCCCCCTCACTTCCGACTCACCATCACCATCCGCCCCCCCCCACCGTTGATGATGCGCAAAGGACGCACCTCTCATGCTGAGCATCGACTTGGGTGGGTTCTAACTCTCGTCCTTCATGCCTCATGCACAGCACCATATTTCACTGACGATACGTTCATAATGCGTTTCACCGTTGCGGCCAATATCAAGACTCAACATCGACTCGTTCTCCGCTTCAAAACCTTTGTCGGGTGTATTTCAGCCCATGATATCGCCTCCGGATCGCTAGCCATATCCTGCTAACGCGCCGTGGACAATGACGCTCCTCCTGGGTTGGCGTTCTGGCTCTCCATCGTCTTCCCCGCCGCCCTCCATTTGTCCACCCGTTTTATCCCTTCCTCTCATCCTTCTGCGGACATTTTGTTTTTTCCCAGAGCCGTTATCGCTCAGCTGCCGCTGGAAGCCGTTGATTATCCAGTACCTTTGGCCACACTTCCAACACCATCGAACACCTACCGACTACTCCGCGACCAGAGCATCGTTGTCAAGTAAGCCTCCCGACCAGAACCCTGCTCCACGTTCACCAGAGCTCCACCTTTCCTCTGAACTTCGCCTCGGTCTTCCGCAGCCGCTACCTTCGATGTTCAGCCCCAACCTCCACAGCCGCCTCATCTGCAAGTCGCCCCTTTTCTGACCACAACCCCCGGACCCGGTGCCATCACCACCGCCAGCACCGACCAGCTGGGATAAATGTTTGCAGCCACCTCGCCGGTAGACTTGCCGCTCCAAACCACTACCGCCCTGTTCGTGATCACTACCACCAACCCCGGCGTCATCGCCGCGGTCGGCACCCACCAACAACGCCGATAGGTCTGCCCGCCCAACTCACTATTAACCGTCCCCGGCGCCTCCGCCATCGTTGACTACTTCCGGGTCTTCTACACCGTCCATTCCAGCCACCATGCCATCATCCTCACCGTGCAAAAATCAAAATCAACCACCGAGAACGCCGCAAGCACATTCACCAGCCGATTTTTATGAACTCCTAAAGCATCAACACCGGGTACCCGCGTAAAAATACACGCTGCGGGAAGACGCATATTTCACCGCCGCGTATGCAACCGACACCTTTTTCGACACCAACCGTATTGAACTACTACAACCCCGTCTTCTACCGTCACAGAGCTCCTACCGCATCGTCCGCGAACACCCTATCCTCACTGTTTCGCTTTCGGAGCGCTTCCACGCAGCCATTCTAGATCACCGATCGCGTTTTGCAGGACCATCGGCCGTGAACAATGCGCCTACTGCATCCTCCACGAACACCATGGCGTTACCGTCTGACTCTCGGAGCGCGGTAGCACACACTGTTACGACTGCTTCGGCCGAGTTTCATTGGACTTTCTTCAAGCCTCTAAACCAGCCGGTTCCGAGATCAACCTACGGCGTGTACCTACTACATATTCGCCGAGTATAATCTACGAATGCGCGTATCTGCAACGCCGCGAGATAGGGTGATTGGCCGGCTGGGTATTGTAGGGCTTTGTCGCACTTACCCCTTTGCCTTGCTGCCCCTCCGCCCTAACCATGTGTACGTTTGGTATTTCCAGGTTTGGTGTATTGTTGTTCAGATAGTTTCAAGGTGCCTCTTCTTTGCCTTGACGTTTCGGTTTGCCCTTTTTTTGACCAGATCGCATATCCGCGTGTTTCTCTCGGCGTGCTACGCTGGCATCGTTTCAGTCATCGCTTTAGCTCACTCCATTGCCGTCACTAGGCCGAAACATTCTGATGGAGTGCTGTTCTTCCGCCAGTTATCCTGCCCCGATTTCGTAAAGTGGCCGCGAACCTGCCGTGTGTTCGCCTTCTCTCCGCCGATTAAGCTTGCTTTATTTTGCAGCCCGCAAAAAACGCTGTGGTGTACTTCTCGTGGCCCTTACTTACCCTTATTTCTTCACTACGTGCGTCACAGGTGTTCATGGCGGCGTTGTATTTGTCTTTGCGGCTGTTGCGGCATAGTTGACTTGCCCCCATCCCCACCTGATTTCGGCACTACGTACGCCACAGGTGTTTATTGACGCATCTTATTGGTATTCAAATCCGCTGTGGTGCATCCTCTGCTTCCTTAACAACGTACGTCTTATTTTGCGCTTATTCCAGGCGTTGTGCTTGTCTTCGTACCGCCGCTGTATGTCTTCCTTGGCCCTTCCTTTGATTCTACGCAACACAGATGATGGGTAGTTTTTCAGGCATTGTGTTGGTCTTATTTTCGCCAAATCTCTGCACAAGCCCCCTCTCCTCGGTTGAGTTTTCCCGTGTTTTCGCGCCCCCTCCCCCCCGAAATGTCGCATATTAGCTTCCAGTAGTAATGGCGCCATGCTAGGCCAGACTTCAAGAGTTGATGTCGTGAACTACTTTGCCAGTACTTTTGCGCTCAACATTCGTTGATGACGTCAACCTCTACGCGTATTCGCGGTTTCACCCAGCGAAACCGTGGTAGTTTCGGCTGATCCTTTCTCAGCCTGAACTTCGCTTGCACCGTGTGCATCGCCCCTCTAGCCGTTTCAAAAATATACGTTAGCAACCCCCACCCCCATCTGCCCGGCTTATAGTGTCAGCCCGCAAAATCGCAATAGTTTCGTCTGCATTCTCAACCGAAATGTCGTCCGCATCACGATCATCTTGATGATCGGCAGAAATTATGTGGGTCCCACGTCGTATCACGACCCCCTTTTCGTATCGTTTCTCGTAGTACAAGCTAGAAAATTCGGGTTAGTTTTGCTTTTTGTATCCTGGCCATTCTCCCCCCCACACCGCCGGACGGGAGCGTATAATACCCTTCCGTCTCTGAAGTACGTACATGCTCGGAACGCATGCCCTTCCGTCTTCGCGTTCATGCCACACGTGTATATTAGGATCTCTTGCTATATCGGAGCACGGTTGTTCTTTAGAGGTTATATATGTGCGCAGCTATCAACCCCGCAATAGACTTCCTCGTTCGATTTGCTGGGAGAATATATGCGTGAACGCCTACTACTGCTCGTATTAGCTTTAGCCTTTATTGCCTCAAAAGACGTTACCTAACAGGTATCGGTATACTCTTTGTGTTCCCCTCCAGGCTCGCCACTGTAGCTTCACCAAGTATGACTACTATTGTGGATCCATAAACGTTTTGATATGTAGTTGTACGCCTTCTTCCTTGTTTTTTACCGCATTAAAGGTACCATTCGTTCGCTTTTCGGTGACCATCATGGCAACTTTGCCTTGAACTTGAACTCGTACCTTTGTTTATCCTCTTTTCTACGGCACGACGAATGTTGGTCTTCGTGAGTTTTGTGCGTCCACTTCCTGCCGTCAGTATAGACTGCCTATACGTTTCGTGCATACCGACGAACGCTGATGTTTTCGTACCAAACTATGTATGGTCGCATTCTTTACCTGCACTGTCTGAATTTTTGGTGGAAGCTCGTGAAAGCTTCCATGGAAGCTTTCATGGAAGCAATGGAAGCTTCCATGGAAGTGTGGAGGCTTCCGTGTAAGCAATGGGAGCTTCCATGAGAATGTGGAAGCTTCCACGGAAGATTCCACGCTTCCATGCCGTGGAAGCTTCCATGAAAGCTTTCACGGAAGCTTCCATGAATGCTTTCACGGAAGCTTTCATGAAAGCTTCCACGGAATCTTCCACGGAAGCAACTTCCGAGGAAGCTTTCACGGAAGCTTCCACGGAAGCTTCCACCGAGACAACTTCCACGGAAGCTCCCATGAAAGCTTCCACGGAAGCTACTTCGATGGAAGCTTTTACGAAAGCTTCTACGGAAGCAACTTCCCTGGAAGCTTTCATAAAAGCTTCCACGGAAGCAACTTCCACGGAAGCTCCCATGGAAGCTTCCACGAAAGCAACTTCCACGGAAGCAACTTCCACGGAATCTTCTACCGAAGCAACTTCCACGGAAGCTTCCATGAAAGCTTTCGCGGAAGCTTCCACGGAAGCAACCTAACCCTAACCCTAACCCTCACCCTAACTCTAAGCTTCCATGGAAGTTACCTTCACGGAAGCTAGCTTCAATTACTTCCACGAAAGCTTCCATTACTTCCATGAAAGCTTTCATGGAGGCTTTCGTGGAAGTTGCCTCCATGGAAGCTTTCGTTGAAGCTCCCCTGGAAGTTATTTCCGTGGAAGCTTTCATATCTTCCACATCTTCCATGGAAGCTTCCGCGAAGGTTTCCACGAAAGCTTCCGTGGAAGTTACTTCCGTGAAAGCCTCCACAACTTCCGCGAAAGATTCAATTATTTATATGAAAGCTTCCATTACTTCCATGAAAGCTTCCATGAAGCTTCCGTGGAAATTACTTCTGTGAAAGCTTCCATAAACGAAAGCTTCCATTACTTCCATGAAAGCTTCCATGGAAGCTTTCGTGAAAGTTACTTCCATGGAAGCTTTCGTGCGAGTTTTCGTGGAAGCTCCCGTGGAAGTTCTTACCGTGGAAGCTTTCATATCTTCCATATCTTCCATGGAAGCTTCGTTGGAAGCTTCCACGAAAGCTTCCATGGAAGTTACTTCCGTGAAAGCCTCAATAACTACCGCGAACGCTTCTATGAAAGCTTCCATGAAAGCCTCCGTGAAAGCTTCCGTGGAAGTTACTTCTGTGAAAGCTTCCATCACTTCCGCAAAAGCTTCCATTACCTCCATGAAAGCTTCCATGGAAGTGTTCGTGGAAGTTACTTCCATGGAAGCTTTCGTGCAAGTTTTCGTGGAAGCTCCCGTGGATGTTATTTCCGTGGAAAAATATACATGTGAGACAATAATCATGTGAAAAGGAGGTACAGACAGATATGTTAGAATTGCGGTAAACCGCACTACTACCAACTTATTACGTAAGGTATTCCGTACATACCGTCTGCATGATCGCCTCCCAACCTATGCCAAGCGAAGTATGACTAACGAAGTAACGTGATTGAGCGCGTGTACACTAAGCGTTCATTTCAAAACAATAACGATTCGCATTTCTCCCTTTCGTTCTCAATGACGGTGACATCGCATGACCACATCACCTCGCCTGTTGTATTTGGCAATATGTATCTGTGTCTAATAATTAACGATGTCAGAAAATAATGGTATCTACATGATTGTACCTATCGATTGAAATATTCTATCTTTCGATCCCGTACAATAACAAATTATGAAGCTTTTAACACGTTGTACACCTAAGAACTGGGTTGCATACTACATGTAACATCAAACCTTCTAGAATCATAAACATTACCAGGCGGGTGATAAAAAGGGGTGTCTTCTTGCTGCAACCGTCACATTCGTCCCCTTCAAGGGTTTATAGTTTCCGCGCACATATTGAAATGCTCCCCCCCCCCCCGATCCCTCTTGTTTAAACGCACCACCTGAAAGCAAAATCTACCAGAGTAGTAAACACTACCAGCAAGCTGATATCATCTCATTATCCATCTAGCCATCCATGCCGTAGCTCCAACTCATCTCCGCCCTCCGCCCCCCCCCCCCCCTCTTTTCTTCCCCGCCCAGTTCGTTCAAACGCCCCACTTACAATCGAAATCGGCCAGAGAAAAATACACTTCTAAGCAATTGATATCACGTCATTATCTTTCTAGCAATCCATGACGTAGCTTTCATTCATCCCCCCTCCTCCCCTCCAACGCCCCCTCCTTCCCCACACTCCGCACGATCGCCTAGATCCAGCACCGCGCGTATAGCAAGCCCCTATATATATATGAATATATGATTAATACGCGCGATCGGAGGATCACACACAATGTTGCGAAGATCAGTGTCGACCAAATCCTTGATCTCATAGCTGGAGTGTATTTTAATATTATATGACACCTAACCCTCTTGAAAACCCTTGCCCCCCCCCCCTTTTTTTCTCTTTTTTTCCTCGCTTTCTTTTCCTCAAACGCCCCACCTCCCCTTTTTTTCTCTCTTTTTCCTCGCTTTCTTTTCCTCAAACGCCCCACCTAATATCGAAATCCGCCAGAGTAATAAACACTTCCACGCCCTGGATATCGCCTCGTTATCGTTTTAGAGCCGTCCATGCCGCTGCTGCAATTCCGACCCACCCCCGCTCCCAACGTCCCCTCCTTCCCCACCACCCGCACCATCGCCTAGACCTAGCACTACGCATATAGCAAACCCCTACATCTATGTGAGTTACAGCCCTCCCCCCCCTCCCCCACAAGAAGGATTTACAGTTTCCACGCACAAATTGACCTGCCCCACCCGCCCCTCGCCCCCCTACCCCCCGCCCGCCCCCCTTTGATCAAAATCAGGCCCCCACGTCCTTCAAAACTCCGCCCCCCCCTCACCGGATATTCGACTTACAGTATTCAATTGATAAACTGATGCATTTCCTTCCACAGCTGTCAGATTTTGTCCCCCTCAGAAACGGGTTTTATAGTTTCCGCGCACAGACTGCCTAACATCATGTTGCGGCGGATTGACATGATTGTTACATAAAACCCCGTGGCGGAATGCTGCCTAGGTCTGTATAACGCCGATCAGTCTAGAAAAAGCGTGCCGCTCGCGGCCTCAGTCCAAAAACACACAAAAACCAAACGAGGGAAAAAGGAACCTGAACTTGATCTGACACGAGCGTGAGTGACTGCGAACCGAGCTTGAGTACAGCAATCGTTACCGTGAGGCATTGTTGGAGGTTCCATCCGGAGATCTGCTATATTGTACGAGCGCTTGGAAGAGGACTGCGTGAGACGAGACTGGTGTTTGCAGGCAGCTGTTGCAACAAGCAGTCGGGAGGAATCAGCCTGAAGGTAGACACGGAGGAAACGAACTAGAAGCGGTGAGATAGTTGGGACAAGGGATTGGCGACTTGGGTACGTGTGACTAAAATAGCCCTTTATCCGTTCGTTACATGGGGCTTCAGCAAGGATCCGTGTGGGTTGATAGTCTCGCTTGACGCAGGTAGAAGTACAGTCGTAAATGCGCAGGTAGAAATAAATATGAATTTTGCAGGGTGTTGAAGGAAGTTCGATGGCAGTTCAACTCTATTTTATCGTGTTCAAAATCTCGATTGAAGCAGCTTGAAACAGCAGTATCTCGAACCCCACACGCTGCAGGATAACCACAGGCAGACACCGCAGAAATAGAAGCAGCAGTACAGCAAGCCGCATGAATGATGATAATCTGTTGTCGTGATCTCTAGATAGTGGAGGCGAGGAATGAGACGCTTGATAGTTTATACAAAATGAAGGAGTCACGCAGTTCATGCTACGTACAGCAGTACAGACGGCAAACGAGATTTTCCCCGCTTTGACTCACTGTTTTTTCTTGTATGCGATGCAGACGAAACGCTGGTACGTATGCATCAATGGTATAAGGTGTTCCGCAAAGCATGCATTTTTTTTGCTTTCGTGCTCGTACTTACTCTTACGACGAGTACTTCTGCATTGTTGTACCAGGTATGTATGTATGTCATGCGTGCTGTATACGTGCGTATCATATGTTCTGTATGTCGTTGCAGGTTGTGACTGGTCGTATATACGTAATATTCAATGTGGCACGAGTACTGTGCTGTGGTTATGTCTTGATGTCGGGCACATAGGAGACTGTACACGTATGGCCTCTGACTGACTCAAAATGCGACAAAATCAGTTGAAAGCTAGACAAAGTAGACAAATCCAGCAGTCTGGCCAATGACAGGTGCCCTAGCGTGTGATACGCACCTGGTTTTTTGTTAGTAGTGCTGTACCAGTTTTGACACCTAACTGTGTATTATAATATACCTGATTTTGCCTAAAAATTTTTTTTTTGATTGTTTGGGTATCAGTACGTACTCAATCGATAACGGATGCATACAGCAAGCGATGGTACAATGCGATCACACAAGTAAGTGGAGTGCATCTTGATAATCTCCGTAAACCAATTTTTTCAAAATTTGAACTGGAATACATACATACATGCATCCCTGCCTGCTAGTAAGCCTTGCCTACATGCAAGTTGGGGGGGTATTTATGTAGGCAGGATGGTGAGAAGGGAGTAACACGGACTGTTGAGCCAGTAAAATAATGTAGTAATAAAAATATTATACATCAATTGCTCATACACATACCTACTACTGCTGTATAGACTATATGGCCAAAATAGTGTACGGTTGTGAGTATAGAGTATTATATGTAGACGTTATTATTGGGGTTACTTGTTTGTTGCAACTTGTAAAGCATGATAAATCGATTGGTCTGGAGGATTAGCAATTGCTGTACGGAATAATAGTACACAGATTGGTCTTGTTTATTGTACCTTGTATAGAATAGTACACAAGTTGGTAGTTATACTACGCGAAATCGTAATCTACAGGCTGGGTTATTTTGGAAAAATATAACAAGGGCTGACCAAGTTTTATAGAATGTAGGAAGTAGATTAAAGAATACGAGACCAATAGGACATCGGGAAAGGATCATCATCAGTGCCGGTGACGAGTAAGTTCATGCGTGATAAGTCACTGTAGGGATGTGCTTGCGTTCATCATACGGGTTGAAAATGAGTTCGGGTCTGTTAGTTGATCTACACTTGCTGCACACTGTGAGACGACCATAAGACAAGGGTTTTTTTTGCAGGCAATTTGGTTTTGGCCTTTGTGATGGGGATTTTGTGTCTTCGCAGGTTGTATAGGCACTGCAAGGTCGTTCTCACAGGTGTTACAACAGTAGTGATACTGCAAACTGGTTCTGGTTTTTAATTCTGTATGGGGAATGTAAGCCTTTCTATAGCTGCTCTTTGTCATGCTAAGAACTTACCGGAATTGGAAACATGGTTTAGGAACATTATCATATTGGAATGGGAAGGGGGGAAGCTCGATAAGTACGTTGGAATTTTGAGGTATGTAAAGAATACATTAATATATTAATCATTGTTGTGTCTTAGATGCCTGAGGGATTCCACGCCTTACTCTGTTAGTGAAGACTCGAGCTTTCGAAGGGTTGCATGTATATTATGATAAAGGGACAACTTTCAACAAACCAGGAAGGTAAATATGCATGTACTCGAAACCTTTCACCACCCCTTTTTCCCACCCATCTTGTCCCAAGCCACTGTTTATACCCGTTTGGTGCGGACAACTTGGTGTTACTAGACTCCATCGATCCCCTGGACTCCACTCGTCTCCTTAGACTGCATCGTTGGATACCATCTTCACCTTATACGACGCAGCTTCGTTGAGTACATCGTGTACCACGCAGCCTCATCGAGTCCGTCGCATACTGCACAGCTCCTACTGCAAAGCTCCATTCGTCGGATACAACACAGCGTCGTCGAGTCCGTCGTGTACTGCACAACTTCGTCGAGTTCATCTTTCTCTACACGACAGCAAAGCGAGAGGTTTCGTCAAAGGGAAACGGGCGGCGTCCCGGGGAGGGGGGGAGGAGTGATTGGAGGAAATAACATGGCAGGAAGAGGGGGACCTTTTTGGGGACCTTTTGGTGCAACTTACCCGAGGGGAGGCCCACCGAAGGGAGGCCCGTCACAGAGCGGCCAGGCTGGAGGCCCACCACAGGGCGGCCAAGTTGGATGGGGTCCACAGGGTGGTGAAGTTTAAGGGGCAGCAGGACTGGGAAAAAAAGAATGTCCCTGCCCGCTAGTAAGCCTTGGACTGGCAAATCCTGTAGGAACGGGAGGCGGGTACAATCAGATGTCCGCTCCCTCCCTACCGTCACCGTTTGGAATCGGAGGACAATGGGGTCCACAGACAACCCCAAGAGGAGCACCACCGAACCTTAGACTTCGATGGGGACCTCCGATGGCGCCAAGGTCGCTGGCCAACACCAGCCAGGGTTTGCTGGCCAACAGCAGTCAGTGTTCACTGGCCAACCGCAGCCAGGGTTCACTGGTCAAACAACAGCCAGGGTTCACTGGCCAACAGCAGTCAGGGTTCACTGGTCAACAGCAGCCAGGGTTCAGAGAGTTTCTCTCACTGATCAGGAATGGGAGCACTGCAAACTAAGACGTCACAGGTTTGAGTTCATGCAACGTTGTGGCATGCAACGAGCTCGAGCCGACGACTTCCGATTGCAGTGTTGGTGGATACTGGGGCGGGCGGAGGAAACTACGTGTCACGGCAGTTCATCGAACCATTGAAGAACGTGATGGTTGGAGAAAGTCGCTGATAAATCCAACGGGAGACGGCCTACTCCGCACAGCAAACCCAAAGAACAGCGCCGTACCCCCGATGAAAGTGGTAGACTCGTGCTTGCTACCACTAGTCTTTGCACCGGTCGACCAAATCTTCCGCGTGAAGTTCAGGGTGGTGAAGGGACTTCCGTATGCGATGGTGCTTGGAGCCGCGTTCATGAAGGACAATCGAAGTATCATCAGTTTCGATGGTGAGGAGGATTTCCGGCCGACACCATCCTCATCGTGGGTACCATTCGCCCCGAAAGAGGTCGGAGAGGCCGCGGCAGGAGCGATGTGTGCCAAATGGGATCACTATTGCGTGGTGAAACCGTCAACGGACGAGCAAGAACCGAAAGAATTGGAGGAACCGAAGATCCCGGCGGGGATTATGGAGTTAGAAAACTCTGTTCGGGAGGACGAAGGCACTCTGCACTGGAAACTACGCATTGCGAAATACGTAAAGGTTCCAGGTGGTACCAGTATCCAGGTAGACGCTTCTGTCAAAGGTCTCAACCTCAAGTACAGCAGCTCGTAGTGGTAGAACCAACTAACCGCTATGATCGTAAACTAGTAGTGGATCTAGGAGTGCCAAGGGGGGCACAGTGGTGGTTCCCAGGTATACCACTTCAATGTGAGTTATCGAATGTTACCCAGGATAATGTGAAGATCCCGGGGGGGCTGGTGATTGCGACGGCTTACGCTGTTAACAATTACGATCGGGAACGCATGAAGTCACTCTTGAACCCGGGTGTCGGAGAAACCGACAAGCCCCAAACAGGACGAGGGGATCAAAAAGAAAGACAAAGGGAGACCGCCGGAGCAATGCAACAAAGGGGGTGAAATCGCAGAGATTCCGAGCGAAGCCCCCAAGGTGGACCTGGGAGAGGCCAACTTCGGACAGTTCAGTCCGAGCGAAAAGGACACATTGATGGGCATTCTCAACGAGTACACCGACGTGTTCGCGGTCAACCCCAAGAGCGTACCAGCGTGTAAAGGAGTGACCATGCGACTGGAGCTCAAAGATTCCAACGCGAAGCCATGCGTGGCGCCCATTCGACACTACAGCCCGGAACAGCGCGAGATGATTTAGACTGAGGTGGTGAAGCTCCTGAAGAATGGATCCATTCGGGAATCAACTTCCGAGTGGGCCACCAATTGCTCGACGGTTCGCAAGAAAGATGGGACAGTGCGGGTTGTGCAGGATTTCGAGGTATCAATGCGCTTCTCAAATCACAGAGTGGTGGACTTGGAGACTTGCAGCATATTATGGATGAGATGGAAGGGTCGAAACGTTTCTCCAGCATCGATTTAGCTTCAGGATTCCTACAGCTCGAGATCCATGAGGATGATCGACACCTGACGGCATTTCGAGACGCTGACGGGAAGCTGTACAAATACGTTCGCTGCGGCTTCGGGTTGAAGACAGTGCCTTCGGCGTTTGCCAACTACGTTAGGGGGCGACTGTTAACCGTCAAGGATAGGGGAATCAAGAACTGGTTGGACGACATCGACATCCCGTCGAAAACCCTTGACGGTCAATGGGGACTGCTGCGAGAAACGTTAGAGTGTCTAAGGCAAGGACGTTTCACCGTAAATCGCCAGAAATCGCATTTATGTCAGTCGGTCATGGACTTCGTCGGCATGATCGTGGATAGACTTGGTACCAGGCCAGCCACGAGCAAGGTCGATGCTATCACGCAGCTGTCCAGGCCGAACACGGTGGAGGAAGTGCGAGTGTTGCTGGGCATGACAGGGTACTTACGACAATTCGTACCCCAGTATAGCACAGTGGTGGCGCCCATTTCCGACTTGCTGAGATATCCAAGGTTCAGAACCAAGAGAGCGAAGAAAGATAAAGCCCCATGGGGAGAAGAGCAGAACAAAGCTTTTGATGCGCTTATCGAAGCTTTGACGTCACCTCCAATCCTAGCCCTGCCGGTGTGGACAGAACCGTTCTCGCTGTCCACTGATGCCAGTGAGATGGGAGCAGGAGCGGTGCTAACACAATGCATCGAAGGAGTGGAAAAGGTGATCTCGTGTAGCAGCAAAAGGTGGTCGAGAGGAGACTCCAAAAGGTCAGCAACGGACCGTGAATGCATGGCGGTCATGTGGGCAGTGAGCAAATTCCAACCCTATCTTTGGGGGCGACCGTTCACGCTCATCACGGACTGTTTGGCGTTGACTTGGCTCTTCAAAAGCAAATCTCGCACACCGAAATACCATCGCTGGGCTCCGAGGTTGATGGAGCACGACACAACTTTGAAGTGGCGGCCGGGGACACAACATCAGCTCCCAGACACCATGTCGCGGTTACCGAACAAGGGCATCGTAATCGAAGATTTCGACGACTCTTTCCCAGGAGACGAGTTGTTGCCAAACGTTAACAAAGGGCCACAGGGGCCAGTGCTCGACGGCGTACACCTCGAAACCCTGGGAGTGGAAGATGTGGACGGATCTAGTACTCAAAGTCTTACAGTACTTGCTGCTGTCGCACTCACACCCGCAGACCCATCAGAGGCAGATACTCAACAGGCCAAGCTTGTCATAGCACCGGAGCTTCCATTGGTGGTCATGCTCGACTGTGGAGGGGGAAGGCAGCATCCTTGCATCAGAGGGGTTGTTGACGGTCAGAGGAGCAGTAGACCAGGACTGGAGAGCACTGGAATGCATCAGAGCAAACGGATTAGACAAAGGTGCGAAGCTACTTAGGGTGACAACAGGGTCGCCGGGATGCCTAACCATGTTGAGAGAGGTGAAACCAGACGTGGTGGTCGGTGACGCCTGTAGGAAGTTTGAAGGGATAGAAGAAAAGGAGGGAATATTCGGAGCAAGTAGCCTAGCCCAACCTGCCATCGCTTCAGACGCGCGAGTTTTCATACTCGAATGTTTGGGCAACCTTCTGCGAACGACGGTATGGAACGACGAGATTCTCCCCGCTCTAGAACGAGAGTCATACATCGTGGGCAAAGCGGAGATACTAGCGAGCCAAGTGGGGATTCCGTGGAGGAGGAAACGGGCATTCGTGGTAGGAATCAAGGGAGGCCTTGCCACAAAAGGAAATTAGCCGTTGGGAAGCGGAGGTTGGAGAAGGTATAGCAACCAGTTCAGGAATAAGGGGAATTTCTGGGACAAAGAGGCGCATACTTCTTGAAAAGAGGTAACGGAGAGCGAGCGATTTATTCGTTCAACGAACCCATCATCTCTCTGAACCGTGCTCACATCATGGGGGAAAAGCCAACCGAAGGGTATATCGCACACCCAGCGGATGCGGCACGCCTTGAAGAAGCCGAAGAGTTGCACTTCAACAACTACGCCAAGATCACCACAGGGCAGGAACACTACGTGATCCCGCAGACGGTCAGCAAAAACGCAGCGGCAAACGTCATCGCAGGTTTCACGTCTTCTCCAATGCTACGAGCAGTATTAGTTGAACTAGCTGTTCAAGACGTACTGGGAGAACCGGTACCAGAGGTTGTGGAATTGGACGATTGGCCTGCATGGTGTTTGAGGATTACTTCGCAGCAGCAAAAGCCTTTGAGGTGACAAGAGCGGTCACGAGATCGCAGGCAAAGGCCACTTCCCAGGAACCGGAGGTTATCTGGGAGGCAGAACCGCCGTTACCTGAGGAGGGGATGGAAGATGTACCGGCACAGAAAATCATTACTACTGAGCTACCAGTGGAAGTCGATCGCCCACGCAAACGCAGGGGACAGAGAGAACCGATTCCGAAACCGAAACGGCAACGTGATCCGTTGGAAGAATCACCAAAGGACACCAGCAGCCGTTCAAGCGGATCAGGGAAATAAGCCAAGGGACCCCAGCGGTCAGAGCCATCCATGTTGGAAAGGGTGACAGCTATTCTCCAGGATTTGCCACAGCTGATGCAGAGGCAGTGCGAAGATATGGTACTTGGCAAGATTCGGAAAGAACTCCAGGAAGTGGGAAACCGAGGATCAGGAGGTGGCGAATATGTGATGGATGATAACGGCCTCTTGTGGATGGCACCTCGGGGAAATATCCCATGACTTGCAGTTCCCCGGTCTCTCGTCCCAGGGATCCTGGCGCTGGCGCACAGCACGTATGAGCATCCGGGGACGGCACGAACTACAGCCTTGATTAGTCATCGGTACTGCTGGCCCACCCTCATCAAGGACGTTAGAGACTACGTCCTCTCGTGTGGGTGCAGACGTCGCAAGCGGTCAGCGAGTCAACGGGTTGCCATGCTACCGTCGAGGTTTCTACGGCCCGGGGAAGTACTCGAAGTCGACATCCAGGACATGGGGGTGAAGTCAGACGCAGGCAACAAAGTTCTACTGGTAGCAGTCGACAAAGCCAGCAAGTTCTTGTTCGCCTTTCCACTCTCTACGAAAGAAGCAATCGGAGTAGCGAGGAAACTGCTCGAAGTGATGCTTACTTTTGGTCTACCGCTGTATGTTCGCAGAGATCCGGGATCCGAGTTCACGGCAGAGGTAATTCAACACTTATGTAAGTGGTTGAACGTGACCATCGCCTATGGGCCTGCCGATCATCCACGTGCACAGGGGACGGTGGAGAGACTGGGGGGGTGGCTACACGAAGCACTAGGAGAACTGTGCAAGACCTGGCCTCGCAGATGGGACGAGTACGTACAACTGGCATTGTGGATCCATCGTACCACGCCGGACCTGCGCCTACCGGGGAAGCCAACTCCCTTCCGTCTTTTCTTCGTTCGTGATGCACGCACGCAACTTGATGCTACGCACCCCGAGATAGATTATGGTGATTTCGGAGGCGGGATGCACAGTTACGTGGCCGACAAAGTCTAGCGTACAAGGAGGTACAGGATGTACGAATAGCTCTATCGAAAAGACATGAAGACAGGCAGAAAAGTCATGAGAGTCGGAATGCTGAAATCGGTCGGACCTCGGTGGGAACCCGTGTTGTTGTCGGAGACAAGGTGCTGGTGAAGGAGGCGGAGTCTGTGATGGCAAGGGAAGAGATACATCATAACCTAGCCCACGAGCACTGGACCGGACCTTGAGAGGTGACTGAAGTTGTCTTACCAGGACTCAGCTACATCGTCACGACGAATGGGCGAGGGATTTGCCGACGACGGGCGTGAGCATCGAATATCAAGATGTTCCACTTACGTCCGGACGACCTCCGTCACGACTTCGAAAACGAATTTGCTCACCTGGCATGGGGAGTTGACTTCGGACTGGCGGAGCCGTCGATTGTAGCGTCGCCTATGTATACCCTAATAGACAGAAAGACTGTGATGGGTCAAGGCAACGCTTGGAAGTGGCGATACAAGGGACGATTCATGGATGGCACAGAGTCGCAGTGGCTGTCCAAGGAGCTGGCACGAGACAGTTTCACCCCTGTACAGCTGGACGTTTTCCATGCGCTGTGGGAAACGTATCACGGAGCGGAGTGCCGGGCAAGACCAACTTCGACGCTAACGCTGAAGGAAAGAGATGGGATCGACCGCGAACAAGCGTTGAAACAACACTCCGTGGGGACCGTGATCTGGAGGGAATTCGTGGACGCTGAAGGAAACAAGAAGCGCCACCTTTCAAAGATCTTCGACTGCAAGTCACCGTACTGGTGGGTTTGGTACGCAGACGGAGATTGGGAGACGCTCAACGAACGTGAATCCTGAAAGGTAGGAGGACCGGAAATTGGCAAATCCGGTTCCCCGTAAACGTGGAACGTGAAATAGAGGCTGATGGAGAAAGGGAGAAGACGTTGGCCGGAGATCGACTAGCGGTCAAGATCAAGGCCTCGGCCTACCCGGTGTAATGGGAAAAGCCGGGAAGTGTTGGATAAGAGGCTTTCAGCTGCTGCGCTTGATGAGAAATACTAGCAAGTCCAGCAGTACCGATTTGGGACCTAAGCGAAAAAGCGCGAGGCCCAGGGTCTCTATCCCCTGAGAGACGCCTATCCATGAAAATGTTAGACGCCACTCATTCAAGCCTTATAGTAATCGAAACTCGTCTAAGTGTGGGAAAAGGCCCTCACTCTTACTCCAGTGTGTCCGCGGCCCGGTTAGCACGGTATTCTTGGGAAACCGTGCTGGGGGGGTGTTGCGGCGGATTGACATGACGTCACATGAAACCCCGTGGCGGAATGCTGCCTAGGTCTGTATAACGCCGATCAGTCTAGAAAGCGTGCCGCTCACGGCCTCAGTCCAAAAACACACAAAACCAAACGAGGGAAAAAGGAACCGGAACTTGATCTGACACGAGCGTGAGTGACTGCGAACCGAGCTTGAGTACAGCGATCGTTACCGTGAGGCATTGTTGGAGGTTTCATCCGGAGATCTGTTATATTGTACGAGCGCTTGGAAGAGGACTGCGTGAGACGAGACTGGTATTTGCAGGCAGCTGTTGCAACAAGCAGACGGGAGGAATCAGCCTGAAGGTAAACACGGAGGAAACGAACTAGAAGCGGTTGGAGAGTTGGGACAAGGGATTGGAGACTTGGGCACGTGTGACTTAAATAGCTCTTCATCCGTTCGTTACAAAACTCCTGACCAAATCCTCCCAAAAAGAATGATCATAAATATATACTTCGAAGTATTTTTTAATTATTACTTCGAAGTATAAAAAATAAAATACACTGCGGCTGTGAGATCGAATATTTTGTCGAAACTCATCTTTGCAAGCTGTGTGTGATGCTTCGATCGCGCGTATTACGGGTTGTGTGTCCTCATTAAGGATGTAGGCCAGCGACTCCCCTTGCAACTACAGTGTAGCTATCAGGGTCAACAGGGTGATCTTGGTCAGTCTGTGCGCGGAAACCATAAAACCGTTTCTGAGGGGCACAAAATCTGACAAAATCTGACAGCTGTGGAAGAAAATGCATCCTCACATATGCCACGTGTTATTGTCCGTTGCTCCCTCGTTCTCAACACGTGCCGCATCCCACGCCACACGTGCCCCTTCTCGATTCCTGGCGGTCGCTAAGCTGGAGTTCGAATGGTTACGCTCTTCTCGAAATCGTACATATCATACAGTGAAAAAGTACTGTGTGTTATCAGGTGGTGCTGTGTTTATTTTGTCAAGAACAGATCGGTCGTGGGCACGTTTATCGAGTATACCCAAACAGAGCTAAAAGTTCCGCTATTCAGTACACCCAAGAAGTACTGCGCGGGTAACATGCGAATTTATTATTTTTCCGTGCAATCTGTTTTGTATGATGTACAAACAAAAACGGTCATTGCGTCCGGTAGTGAAGTAATGTGTCTTTGCGCCACTCCCCTAGGCACTTACTTCCCGGAGGGGAACCTTGTATATATTATAAAACGAAAAATACACTCCAGTCTGTGAGATCGAAGGTTTTGTCGAAACTCATCTCTGCAAGCTGTGTGTGATACTGCGATCGCGCGTATTACGGTGCGTGTGTCTTCACTAAGGATATAGGTCGGCGCGACTCCCCTTGGAACTAAAGTGTAGCTTGTACGATGGTCAACAGGGTGATGTCAATCAGTCGATATATGTACGACAACAGCGCAGCAACGGTAGACTGTATGCGTTCAGTTTAACGTTGTGCTGTGGTCGAGGTAAGTGATTCGTCAGTAATGTATTATTCGAAGTATAACCCGTTCTCTCCACTCAACTCCAGCAAAACCAAGTGCGTTCGTACTCGCATGGTCCTACAACGACTAGTTTCCGCTGGCGTCACTGGAACAGGCGAACGGCAAGCCCCAACTCGGACCCAACGAAGAAAGAAGAGGAAGCAAAAGAGGCAAAATAACCGAAATGTTACTGGGACGAACAGTCTAAAGGCCAACAGACAACATACAGACTTCCTCCTGCCGCCGCTCCCCTGTCCACTAGTGTGGGAACCTACTACGCGATGAGATCGGGAGCATCAACACCCAAGAAAGGGCAGGTTGAACGCGTTTGTCGCCCCCGTATTGATAACTGGACAAATAAATGAACGGCTGTTGGGCGCCCATTTATATACCGGCACCGTTGACATGTCGCGTTGCGCTGCAAGCTTGCCGTGGGCGACTGGAAAATTGGTAAAGATAAAAAATTAACGATATGTCGACGGTTCATCGACGACATCATTCATTCGTGGTTAACATAAAACAAAGGAAAATAAGCTGAACGCGTTCGTCGTCCCCGTATTGGTAACCGGAGAAGTAAATAACCGACTGTTGGGAACCCATTTATATACCGGCGACACTGACTAGTCAAGCTGCGCTCAAGGTTGCCGTGAGCAACTTGCAAAATTCGTAAAGAAATACAAAAGTCAAGGTATGGCGACGGGACGTCAAGGAAACTATTCGCGATGAACGAACAAGAGAGGGTAGGTTGAACGCGGTTGTCGCTCCCGTATTGATAAGTGGACAAATAAACCCACGACTGTTCGGCCATATTTATGTACTGGCGCCACGGACAAGTCGCGTGACGATGCAAGCTTTCTGTGGGCGACTTGAAATAATCATAAAAGGTGAACAATTTGACGATATGGCCACGTGACGTGAGGGACCTGTTTCGGTGTGAACTAACAAGAAGAAAGGGTAGGTTGAGCGCGTTCGTCGCCCCCGTATTGGTTAGTGGACAAATAAATACGCGACTGTTGGGCGCCCATTTATATGCCGGCGCCACTGACAGGTCGCATTCCGCTGCAAACTTGCCGTGGGCGACTGGAAAAAACGGTAGAGATAAGAAAATAGACGATATGGTGACGGGACGTAAACGACATGTTTCGCGGTTTGAACAAACAAGAAAGAGTAGGTAGAACGCGTGCGTCGCCCCCGCATTGTTGATAACTGGACATATAAATACACGTCTGTTGGCGGCCCATATATATACCCGCGTTATTGACATGTTGCGTTGCGCTGCAAGCCTGGCGTGGGCCACTTGACAGAATCCTATTTTTTTTTAACTGGCGATATGTCGACGGGCCGTCAAGGACAAGTTTCATGGTGAACAAACATGAAAGGGTAGGTTGAACGCGTTCGTCGCCCCCGTATTGATAACTGGACAAATACATACACGACTGTTGGACGCCCATCTATATACCGGCACCGTTGACATGTCGCGTTGCGCTGCAAGCTTGCCGTGAGCGACTTGACAAATTCGTAAAGATAGAAATGTTGACGATGTGTCGACGGGCCGTCAAGGACATGTTTCGTGGTGAACAAAGAAGGGAACGTGGGTTGAACCCACTCGTCGCCCCCGCATTGATAAGTGGGCAAATCATTACGTGACTGTTGGGCGGGCCCATTCACATACCGGCCCCAATGAAAAGTCACCTTGCGCTGCAAGCTTGCCGCGGGCAACTTAAAACAATTGTTATAAGGCTTAGTTTGGGTAAGCTATTGGTCAAACTTTTGCATCTGGTCAAACGGACTAATCAGCCACTAATTCCTTAACAAATGGCGTCGTCGACAGACCATGGGTTTTTGGGTCGTGGGTTCGATCCCCACCATCCACAAAAATATACTTTTCAGATTTTCCCCATGTCGAACTTGAAAAATACTCTCCCTCGTACGAGTACCCCCAGTAAATGAAACGGCTTGGATATTGACAGAGGTCCGCCGTATACCCTGCCGACCTGCTATCCCGCCGTTTCAGGGGGGGGGAGTGTTGGCTCAGTTTGGGTAAGCTATTGGTTAATCTATTGCAAGTGGTCAAACGGACTAATACCCCACTAATTCCTCAACACAATCCAAAATTAAAGAAAAAAGAAGATA
This sequence comes from Undaria pinnatifida, assembly GCA_012845835.1. Lineage (NCBI taxonomy): Eukaryota > Phaeophyceae > Laminariales > Alariaceae > Undaria > Undaria pinnatifida. The sequence goes on along the minus strand of JABAKD010000012.1, from coordinate 2,063,923 downwards.
TACGTATATATGTTGACGGGCCATCAACAGCATGATTCGGGTTGAACAAACAAGAAAGGGTGGTTTGAACACGTTTGTCGTCCCTGCATTTATAGGTGGACAAGTAGTAACCTGACAATTTGGCGCCTATTTGTATACCGGCGCCATTGAGAAGTCGCGTTGCGCTGCACGCTTGCCGTGGGCGACTTGACAAAAATATTGTACCTGGTAAGTTTTTTATGAAAACTGACGATTTGTGGACGGGCCGTCAACGACAGACATGTTTCGTGGTGAACAAACAAGGAAGGTTACGTTGATCTGGTTCGTCGCCCCCACATTGATACGTGGACCAGAAATTACGCGACTGTTGGGCACCCATTTACCGTTCGGCGCGCTACTGACAAGTCGCGTTACGCTGCAAACTTGCCGTGGGCGACTTTTTTAATGCCGATATGTCGACGGGCCGTCAACGAAATGCTTTGTGGTGAGCAAACAGAAAGGGTAGGTTGAACGCCTTCGCCGCCCCCGTATTGATAACTGGACACATAAGTACACCACTTTTGGGCACCCATTTGTATACCTCGGCACCATTGACATGTCGCATTACGCTGCAAGCTTCCTGCGGGCGACTTGAAAAGTAAGTGCGCAAAGCGAACAAAAGTTATAATATGACGACGGGCCGTCAAGGACATGTTTCGTGGTGTGAAACAAACAAAGAAAGGGTAGGTTGAACGCGTTCGTCACCCTTGTCTTGGGTAAGTAAGTGGGCCAAGAAATATACGACCGTTGGGCGTCCATCTATATACGGGCGCCATTGACAAGTAAGTCACGTTGCGCTGCAAGCATGGCGTGGGCGACGTGAAAAAATCGTCAATGTGAAAAAGAAAGAAAAATGACTATTTATATATGTCGACCGTCACCGACATGTTTCGTGGTGAACAAACAAGAAAGGGCGGATTCAACGCGGGTTCGCCCGTCGCGGTGGCGATCTTCGAACAAACATGAAAGAACGATGGTACTGGCTTCCACTGGCACGCCCCTCACACTGCAACAAATATACGGCCAGTACATACTGTCAGATTACATTAGCAGTTTCGTTTCATTAGTGGTGTGCTTTTATTAGGCGCAGCAGACGCAACAACAACATTGATGATGTCCCCGCAGAACCCGTGATAACAGGCTAAGTTTGGTTCGTCCGTGGCGGCCCATCCCCATATGGTAACACTAAAATGCACTGATGGCGTCTACTGGAACGTTTCTCAGACAGCAGATACATACGGCCAGTATGTGCCAGCGGTGTAGTCTATGTACTGGCAGGTTTTTATTAAATGTGGTGCGTTAGACTCAGCAGCAGAAGAAGAAAACACAACATCGCAGACAGGCGTCGGTGGGTCGCCCGTGACATCAGGCCACGTTAGCTTCATTCATCTTGGTGGCGGCCCCACTTCCATCCTAACCCTCAAACATACTGGTTTCTACACGCACGTCTGTCAGATAGCAGCTACATACGGCCAGTACATACTGGCAGTATATATACTGACCGTTTCCTGTTCCGATTCGTGCGTTAGGCGTCGCATGTGGAGTAAACATAGCACAGACAGGCGTCCGCACAGCTAACAGTTGAGGTAGCCTATTTCCCCGTGGTGGTGGTCCCCCCTGCTCGACTGCTCGAAAATATTGGCTTCTACTGGCTCGATTCTCGGACAGCAATATATTCCGCCAGTGTATTCTGCCTACTGGCATCGCACATGACACATGGGACGGCCAGTATATACTGGCGACTGGCATGGCACCACGCCGCAAACTACTGCTGCAGTTGCTGCAGTTTCTGTCCCAACACGGCACTGCAGCTGCGCACACACCCCTCCACAGCTAGTCAGGGAAACAGACACCGGCCTCCTCTGCTCTCTCTGTCCCTACTCTTGTGCTGTCCTCTATGCATGCAATCGGCTCCTTCTCTTGTGTTTCGCAGTTGCCCCACCGAGCAACGACGAGCGGAGACCCTCCGCTCGTCGTTGCTCTTGTACTGGGAACCTGCCATATTTCTTTTTGTCCTATCATATCTCAGAACCAATGTAAAAAACCAACACGACCACCCAACAGCCCACCTAACCGCCCAAAACCCCCTTACAGAAACACTATCTGCTCTCCAGCTTTGAGCAGAGCGGAGCGACCCTAGATGTGCTAGGCGACGCCAAACCCCGTTCTGGGGAGTTCGTATCTAACGGCGTTATTATAGGGCACGAAACGTACCAACGTACCTTTGATTGTCCCTGTTCGAGCGTGAATACCTTGCCTTACGGGAGTATGCCACGTAAGGCTCGTAAGGCAGGCGTCTGCTGAGAAAGGCTACAAAGCGCATGACGTACTCGCTAAGGCTTACTCTGTGGTCACAAACTGCGAGGCAGAGATACCGATAGCAAACTTAGCAAGAGGATTTGGCCATGCAATGCCAATCGCAATGCAATAAGCAGGTGGGCAAACAATCGTAGAATGCAAGCCAGCCAGCACACCAGACTATTTGCAGTGAAGTAACAAAAAGTACGCCCTCTTTTTTAATTCACGTAACCTTCCGTAAATAATCTTGTGCAACTTTTGTATATTTTTTAGTATATGAAGACTGATTCTACGATACATAGATAGCCCCCCCCCCAAACCAGCGGTTTTCTGTAACGAACGTTTCACAGCTGCTGCTCGACACGACGAAGGGTGCCATTAACAAAAGATTCCACACATTTTCTTTGCTTTGCAAATGGCTATCGAACGATGACGTCGGGGTGTAAATGGACAAGGTACTTCAGGAGATACGGCCGGAAGCTGGTTTTAAAACCGGCGATTTCGTTAAAGAAAAGTTGGAGGGGCTACCGTGGAACGACTCTGAAACATAGACAGATGTACCACGCAGCTTGCAAAGTTGAGCTTCAATCATCCAATCGGTCGTACTCACAGCTGACGTTTTTCAGCTCTTTTACTGTATGTATTGTTTTCTAGCGAGACATGGACTAGATGTACCACGCAGCTGGCGAAGTTGAGTTTCAACCGTTCAATCAGTCGTACTCACATCCGACGAGTTCGACAAATTTAGGGTCGATACTCATCTTTGCAAGCTGCGTTTCGTGGGTACTTTTAGTGTACCTGGTATTATGTTTTAGCTATGTGGGTGAGCTTTTTTACTTAATTAATTAGACTAATTGAAGAGATCCTATTATTTTATTTCATTGTTATTTTTGTACACGCGTAGTATTTTATGAAATTATTTCAAGGACGTCAGCCGTGAGTTCGACGAATTTCGAGTCAATACTCATCTTTGCAAGCTGCGTTGTTGGTACTTGTAATATACTATGTGGGTGAGTTTCTTCATAGTGGTGGGAGGGGTCATATTTTTCTGTTGAAAAAACAAACACATATATATAAAAGCCCTTCCCCCCCCCCCCCCCGCCCCCCGCCCCCGCCCCCACCCCCCACCCTCCCCCCCCAACCCATCCCAACCCCACCCCCTCGAACACTCCACCCTCTCTTTACTCACTGATTGTACGACTTACCCCAGAATATACACGATAAACTGATGTATTATTTCCAAAAATGTCACATTTATCCCCTCGAAATAATGTATAGTTTCCAGGCACATATCGAGCTGCCCCCCCCCCCGCCCCCAATAATATACTGGTGCCAAAACCGTCAGATTTATCCCCTCGAAAGGATTTATAGCTTACATGCACAAATTGCCCCTTTCCCCCCCCCCCCCCCCCCCCCCCCGCCCCCCTCCAAACCCGCTCGCTTTTGATCAAAACCAGGCCCCCCCTTTGCATTCACAGCTGTCAGATTTTGTCCCCCTCAGAAACGGGTTTTATAGTTTCCGCGCACAGACTGACCAAAATCATCCTGTTGACCCTGATAGCTACACTGTAGCTGTAAGGGGAGTCGCCGACCTATATCCTTAATGAGGACACACAACTCGTAATGCGCGCGATCGGAGTATCACACACAGCTTGCAAAGATGAGTTTCGACGAAATCTTCGATCTCACAGCTGGAGTGTATTTTAATTTTTATTATATATATATACGAGTATATACATATTATATAAATAACACTTCAAGGACGTCAGCCTTGAGTTCGACGAATTTCAGGTCAACATTCATATTTGCAAGCTGCGTTGTTGATACTTGTAATATACTGTATGATTGAGTTTTTCCTATTTATTTCTTGTTCACTATAATTATTGTGGTAAGTGTTGGTATTTTTACTTTAGGTGGGGAATTTTGAGCTAGATCTAACATCATATCTATTTTATAAATTTATAACTAACTGTAGTTTTCAGTAAACTTCTCTATCATATGTATGGTACGCGGTATATTTTGTTGTTTTTTCCCCCCGGCTTTAATATCGGGAGGAGTACGTACGTATACCGAATATTAATAGTTATGTTATATGTTACTCTTAATACAGCATTCGAAAATGAAAGTCGGCTACTCCCCCAAAAAAACTCTGTGGGACACCAAATTGATGCGCTGTCACTCTAACATTTTATCAGGTGTGAGTTCGACGAATTTCGGGTTAATACTCATATTTTGAAGCGGCTTGCTGGTGCTTGTACTTATACTATCTATATGGGTAAATTTTTAAATGGGAGGAACCCTATTCTTATGTTAACAAATACAGTAAATGTTTAATGATGTTTTGCTACACTACAATGGTTGGTGTTAAAATTTTTACTTTCCACTATATTGCTCAACCATATGTATGGTGGATGGTTTGTGTGTGTGTGTGTTCTTCACATTAAACCGTTTTTCTACTCGTCGACATCCAGCACACCCATTGTCCGTACTGATTCTTCACCCTAGAAAGATCAGCTCTGTGGTCACAAGCCACGACACAGAGATAATGCATCGTAATGCATTCGACAACGCAATGTCATGCCCTAGTACTGGGTACGACAGGCACAACATACATACGTCAGCAACAGAAATACATTGGAAGAGAGAAATACGAAATAAACAAAAACAAAAACAAAAACAAAAAACATAAACAAAATAAGAAAACAAATAAAAACAAAGATAAAAATAAAAATAAAAACAAAAAATGAAACAAACAAAACGAAGGGGAAATCGAAGAAACAACCCAACCGGAGAGGAGAGCCAAAGCTCGGAAAAGAAACACAATAAAATGAAATAAAATAAGTTAAAGTAAAACCAAAATAAGATAATCCGAACACGAGCCAAAAACCTGGACACGCAAGGAGGGAACAAAGGGGAAAAAAATACCCCAGAAAAAGACGAAAAGTGCTATGTACCTACTAGTCGGCCTGGTACCTTGCTACCCTGTCTGCCATCTCCTTCCTGCCTTCGTCCACCGCGGTCTCCCTTCTATTCCTCCTGTTGCCCCCCCTGCCCCCATTCCCTTGGACGGCTTTCCTTCTACTCCTCCTGTTTCCCCCCCTCCCCCCTTTGTGTTCTTCTCATTAAACCAAAATACCTTGTAAAAGAGAGAAACAACAAAAGAAACCAAGACAAAATAAATAAATAAATAAATAAAAAGGGGAGCCAAAGCACGGGAGATAGAAACATACCCCGAGCATGAGCCAAAATGGACATGCAAGGGGGAAAGAAAGGAAAAAAATACCCCGGAAAAAAGAAACAAGTAAAAGAAGGAAGACTGGGAGGGCCAAATAAAACAGGCTCGTCACCTACCCGCCATGCAAGACTCCCTTCATAAGGATAAGAAGGGGAAAGAAAAAAGAAGAAAAAGAAGAAAAAGAAATTCACGGAAAAATCAAAGTACCAAGACATCACATTCCGAGCAGCCGCAGCAGTTGGCGGTACGAGTGGCATAGATAGAAAGGTTCCACCTACTAGTCGGCCTGGTACCTTGCTACCCTGTCTGCGGTCTCCTTCCTACTTTCATCTACCGCGGTTTCCCTTCTACTCCTCCTGTCCCCCCCCCTGCCCCCATACCCTTGTGCGGTGTTCCTTCTACCCCTCCTGCTGCCCCCCCTCCCCCCGTTCCCTTCGACACCACCCACGGCGGATGCGCGGCGCTGTCTACTCAGCTTTGCCTCATCCTCGTGCCACCTGCCCATGAACCGTTCAGCTGCTTCGAGGACCCCCCGGTACCACTTGCCCACCTTTTTGGCTGCAGTGGGCCACAGCGCGGTCCCAACTCCAAAAACTAAGGGGGAGTGTTCCGTTGATCCCTCGTTGGCTTTGAACACCCTAAGGTCCTCAGCTATGGCTCTAGGCCAAGTCTTGAGTTGTCCGCCTGGTTTCGGGTTCTCCCCACCAGCGATCGTCCCGAACATCAACCGACGGGGCAGTCGCCCCTTGTGTTGTCGCACCAGGGCCCCGGCAAAGAAGAGCCGCCGTTTACGGATGGTCGTTTCGATGCTCTCGCATCGTGTCATCCTGAGGGCCTTCGCGTACGAGAGGGTGGTGTGGTCGGTGCGTAATCGGCGCTGGAAGCCAATGACTCGCAAAAGGACTTCGTGGTGGGCTGATCGGAGCTTGGCGAAGTGGTCCGCATTGAGGGTCCACGTCACACACCCGTACAGCAGGGTCTCAATGACCTCGGCCTTCAGCATGCGGACTTTCAGACTAAGCGGGGCGGTCGTCCTGTCATACAATTCCGGGCCAAACCGTTTGAGGCATGCCCGCATGAGACGGATCCGTCGTTCGATTTCGAGCGAGAGGTCAGCGCTTTCGTGGATAATGCCGCCTAGGTATAAAAACTGGGTCGTCTGTTTATACCTCTGGCCTGATGCTTCGATCGCGAGCGGTGGGGCGAGGGCTGTCTGGTCCGGTGTTCGTAGCAGCATCGTCTCTGTCTTCTTTTCCGATACCGTGAGGCCTGCTGCTTCGAAGACAGTCACGATGACTGTCATCATTTTAGCAAGGCCTTCCGCCGACTTAGAAACAATTCCTGCGTCATCTGCGTACAACATGCCCCACACAGCCCTTTGCACGCATGCCAACGGTTCCTCTTTTCCGACTGCACTGCCCTCTTCGAGGTGAACCAAATCCCTCACGATGCTTTCGTCTTTGCTGAAGCGCACCAGCACGACGTGTATCGCAGCAGCGAAAAACATGTTGAACAGTAACGGTGATAGCACGCAGCCTTGCCGCAGCCCCTGGGTGACATTAAACCAATCCGAGTGCTCGCCGTCATCCGCACGCACGCGAGCCCGCATGCCTTCGTGGAAGTTGCGGATAACTGTAAGCATCTTGGTTGGTACGCCAAGGCGTGTGAGTACCTCCCACAACAGTTCCCGGTCGACAGAGTCGTACGCTTTCTGCAGATCGATGAAGCACATGTACAGGGGGATTTTCCTCTGTCGTCCGAGCTCTTGCAACCGGCGCACGACAAACAGCATGTCGACCGTCGACCGTGCGGGACGGAAGCCGCACTGTTCTTCAGGAAGTATTTCCTCGGTCTCGCAGTAGTTGCTAAGGCGGGACGCAACGATTTTCAACAATATTTTGCCTGCGTGGGCAACAAGCGAGATCCCTCTGTAATTGTTGCAATCAGTTCGATCCTTTTTTTTGTGAAGGGTCTTGATGATAGCATCTTTCCATTGCTGGGGGACTTCGCCCGTTACCCACACGTTGACAAGGATATTGTGAAAACACTGGACGAAAGCGGGGTGGTCAAGTTTTAGTAGTTCGACCGGGAGACCGTCTGGTCCAACGGCTTTCCAATTTGACATGCCCTTAATCGCATCCATCATCTCGTCCATGGATGGTTCATCTCCAAGCGATAGTTTAAGCGGTCGCGGTGGCAAGAGGTCGATGATCGTGGGATCGAGTTTCAGCGATTTCGTGTTCAAGAGTTTGTGGTAGTGCCCCGCCCATCGTTCACGAATTCGCGCTTGATCCCGCAACAACGTGCCATCCTCGTCCATAATAAACTGCTCGCTCCTCGCTTTTGTACCTTGCAATCCCACCGTACTCTTCAGGTGCTTGTAGAACCCTCGTTGATCGTTACTCGCTAGGAGTCTCTCGGTTTCGGCGAGGTACTCTTCAAAGTACGCTTGTACTCCTGCGGCAACCACTTCCTGCAGATTCGCACACGCAGATCTCAATTTCTTCCACGCTACACTATCTCGGGGGTTGGCACGCAAGAACTGTCTCGCATCCTCCCTCGCTGTCCATGCTACTCTGAAAGCGGCCGAAGTTTCGGCAGGCTCGCACCAACCATGCCGGCGGTGGCGACGTGGTGGAGGTGGCACCTCTTTCTCTACAGCATTGATGATAGTCGTGGTGAAAAACTCAACCATGCCAGACGTGTTACGGGGCTGGATAGGTTGGTTGAGAGTGGAAACAACCCTCGCGATTACTCGTTGGCGACGCTTTCCGTCGGATAAAAAAAGCTGCCTGTCGAATTCTCGGCGTTTTGGGGGTTTCAGCATTTTTCGGTTGGACGAAAAGTGACCACTAAGTCGGACCTTGATGTACACAATGTTGTGGTCTGAATCGGCCTTAGCTGGTGGCGGAGGCTGTGGGATGACTTTAACATCATGTACTCTAGGCCGATGGGCTTGGCGGGTTAGGATGTAGTCTATCCTCTTACGGTCATTCGGGCTGGTGCCGTTGTACGTATGCGATATCCCACCCTTGCGCGTGCTGAAAAATGTGTTGGTGAGAGCTAGCTTGCAATTGGTGGCGAACGGCAAAAGTCGTTTGCCATTATCGCTACGAGCATCTCGTCCGTATGCTCCAAGCACCCTACTTTCATCATCACCGCACCCTTCCATCCTCTGCCCAGTTCGCGCGTTAGCATCCATCAGTACAAACAAACACTCTTTAGTGGGGATCTGTTCAACCAGGTCCTCCAGCTTTTGCCAGAAAATACCTTTCAGCTTGGTGTCTTTGGTACAATCAGTTGGGGCGTACGCAACGACGAAATTAACAGCATCGCATCGACCATCCAACTCGAAGCGCATAGACATAAGCCGTTCGTCAATGAACTGCTGGGTGAACCTAGACTTACGGCATATTGAGTCCTTAACTGCTAGACCTACTCCGTACAGCCCTTGCCTCGCTGCTGTTTTTTTCTGACCTGAGCAAAAAACTTGGTATCCAGCTGCACTGAATCTCGTGTTGCCGGGCCGTCGAGTTTCCTGCAGGCCAATGAAGTCACAGCCGAGTTGCTGGCCTTTCGCCAGTACACGCTCGTCATGCCCATACCCGTTCTTCCCCTTTACGGCCAGGGTACGCACGTTGTAGGTCGCTACCGCCACAAGTGCCGCCTTCCGTCTCTTACGAGTCTCGCGTGCTGCTTTCTCGGCCAGCCGACGAGAGGCTCGTCCCCTCCTCCGTTTCTGTTTTTGTTGTTTCTTTTTTCTCTCTATTAATGTGATGATTGTGGCTCTCCGTTTCGTAGCCCGGTTCGCGCCTTGGTTTCCGCTGGCTGGGTGCAGCCGTCCCAGCCAACGCCGACACTCCCATCCTTCCTGTCGTGCATGCGTACCCACGCGGTGGCCAGCCTCTCCACTCCCCAAGCTGCCCACGCTGCGCTCTCTGCTGTGGTGATGTACCCGTCCTGCCCCGGGGATGAACTCCTCGGCGTCGGGGTTAAAAAGAAGACCCATCACCACCACCCCGCGTGGTCCTTAGAGTGAGCAGTTCACTAGCCAGACCGCGCAAGGTTCCCTCTCTACCCAGCCCGAGGCTCGATGCCCGTGTGACTGCCGCTAGACCGCTGCAGGTCCTCGCGGGCTTCCTCGGCCCACCCCAAGGACGGGGCAGGCCGAAGGCAGAAAACGTGTTTTGCAGATGGATGGCTTGGTCAGGGTTGTTGGTATCATACTTGTGGTTACGTGCGTAAGTAAGTTTTCTTCACCTGGGGATGGTTTTGGTATATCACAAAAAAATGGTATATATCGGGAGTATGAGGACAGTAGTGTGTGTGTGTGTTCTTCACATTAAACCGTTCTTCTACTCGTCGACATCCAGCACACCCAGTGTCCGTACTGATTCTTCACCCTAGAAAGATCAGCTCTGTGGTCACAAGTAGTAGTAGTGGTCTAATAGATATCAGTTCCACCATGAAAAAATATAAAATAAAAATAACTTGAATAAAACAAATAAAAATAAATAAATAGATGAAAAGATACTGCCACCATAACATTTTGCATGTAAAAGTCCCACCCAAAAAAACAAAAACAAAACAAAACAAAAACAAAACAAAAGGAAAGGAACAATTTTATTTTACCACAGGTATTTGGTTTTTCTCCACTGTCACTACTACATGGACTATTAATAATTGTTGGTGGTATTTTTACTCTTTGTTTCACGCAATAACAAGTGGCTCGTGGGCTGCGCTTTTGTTCACTTGATTTCAAAGCCTAGCCGTTCTTTTGTGAAACCTGACCACAGGAGGTATACCCGTTTTTGGACATTGCCGTAAAAAGTTAGCTGCACCTCCCCGTCCTTCCCACTACTGCTGTCAACCTTTTCCCCTTCCTTCCTCGAAGCTTCGACACGCCGAACGACGGCAGCACCATCCTTCCAACGAGAGGAGACCTCATCGAGCACAGCAGCAGCAGCAGCAGCAGCAGCAGCAGCAGCAGCAGCAGCAGTAGCAGCAGCAGCGGCATCAGCAACACAGTAAGTGGATGTTTACCTCACGGCTTTCGGTAGCACCTTCGACACCGACTTGTTCGCGCAGGAGACGTGTGTTTATGTCCGTGTTTGTGGTCTTCTTGCGTGTCTAGCCAGCAGCAGTAGTATTCTCGTGTTCTACGTTTTTCATACGAGCTATCGTACGAGCTGATTCCAAGCTAAACAGCAGGATAACCAAACTTTTCAATTTACCTTGGGTATTAGACTACATAATTGGGTAATGTAACACCACCATGTAAACGCTGAAAACCACAGCAGTACGAAAAATTTACAAGGTTATTGCGGCTGACGCCGCCCGCTCTGTGAAGCGAACCCAAGGTCTTGACATTGGCCGCCAGTGGAAATTAACGTGAATAGTCATTGTTCCATAATTCTCTATTATTATACGATTTGCCTTCCGACAACATGCAGGGGATGCTCCATTCCGACACAACGTGACGCTGTGTAGCACTATTATTCCAATATCCCCCTCCGTGAAGCGAAAGCTCACACCCCTTGTGCTTGTGAAAAAGGCAACGCCACAATGCCATTGCCATTAGCGTCCCATATCAAACAATTACAGCACACCAACAATCAGTTGCTGAGCGGAAGGTATATAATATATCGAACCTTCACCCTTTCAACACGACTAAAACGCTTCAGCTAATAAAACTATAAAACGTCAACTCCTCAGCGAAAGCCAGAAAACGTACACCACCGCCCTACAAGTAGTATGAATACTACTTTAACACACCTGGACCCTTTACTTGGCAGGCATAGGAGATATCGCACCATTGTCATCCTATCCTTCTGGAGTAATCAACACCTCAGCTAAAAATATTATACGTACAGCAGTGCAGCACCATCAAACTCAACGCCTCAGCTGAAAATATTATAAAAATTAAAATACACTCTGAAAATATTATACGTACAGCTGTGCAGCACCATCAAACTCATGTTATTTCATGGGCTCCATACTATTATTAAAATAATAGCAGACTTGAACCACCACGCCTAGCACCATTCCAATGACGGCTTAGAACTGAACACTATAATAACGGAGTCGCCGACCTATATCCTTAATGAGGACACACAACTCGTAATGCGCGCGAGCGGAGTATCACACACAGCTTGCAAAGATGAGTTTCGACGAAATCTTCGATCTCACAGCTGGAGTGTATTTTAATTTTTATAATAACATGGTAACACTTGGTTGGATGATGCGCGTAACACACTATTATATTCCAATATGAACTAGACCTCAAGACGGCAACCCCAAACTCGTGTGTGTAACAAATACTCGTTCCCGCCCCTTGTCTAACATTAATAATACACCAATACCAGTTAGGCGGAAGGTATATCTATTTTAGCGCACCAATACCCTTTGAAGATGACTTAACGCCTAAGCTAGAAAACGCACACCGCCCTACCCACGTGCCTTCTATGAATACCATTAATACCATTATAACTCACCAAAACCATCTAGTTGGCAGGCAAAAATTCATCGCACCATATTTCTTTGCGGATGATCAATGCCTCTCAAGTGAACACAAAATACGTATAACACCACCAAACTCCATAGTTTTCATTAATAACAATAGAACATTTGAACCACCTCGGCTACGCCCAATACTCTGCAACATTCCGATACTTGTAACGGCTTGTTACACGATAACCCAATACTGCTGTATCACCGGGATGATACGAATTACACACCCTTTCAATTTGAACTTCGTAGACCGCAAGACGGCAACCCCAGACTTGCTTCGGTAGCAAATGACAGAAACAGGAACAACGCCTCATCAGCCCAACACCACAGGGCATGATACAACATACATACTCGAATAATACATATATTTCAACAATATAATGGTGAGGTGGTGCCAAAAACACGCAGAGCGGGGCAACGACGGAGCAGTTCGGCAATGAACGCTTCCCGATGTTAACGTGATCGATATTAGGCCTATACCTGGTACAATTCATACATAATATATCTGGCATAATATATAAACTGATGCATTTCTTCTACAACCGTCAGATTTGTCCCCTTGAAGCATGTTTAGTTTCCGCGCACACATTGAGTTCTCCCGACGGCCCCCCCTTCCCCCGCCCCCGATCCTTCTTGTTCAAACGCCCGACCCAAAATCAATTTCTGCCAGAGTAAGAAACCCTACCAGGCAGCTGATATGACCTCATTATATTTTTAGCCATCCATGCCCTAACTCCAATTAACCCCCCCTCCCCCCCCCCCCTCCCCCCCCCGCTCCCTCTTGTTCAAACACCCCATTTGAAATCAAAATATGCCAGAGTAATACACTACCAGGCAGTTGATATCACCTCATCAAATTTCTAGCCGTCCATGCCGTAGCTCCAACTCATCCCCCCCCCCCCCCCCCCCTAAACGCCCCCTCCTTCCCCACCATTCGAACCATCGCCTAGACATAGCACCACGTGTATAGCAGTTCCCTACATCTATTCGACCTAAAGCGGTTGGAAATCCCTTTCTCCCTCCCCCCGCCCCGCCCTCCCCCGAACTACCCCCCCCAACCCTTCGAACGCTCCGCCCTCTCCTCACTGGTTGTACGACTTACAGCATACACTTGATAAACTGATTCATTTCCTTCCACAGCTGTCAGATTTTGTCCCCCTCAAAAACGGGTTTTATAGTTTCCGCCCACAGACTGACTAACATCACCCCGTTGACCCTGATAGCTACACTGTAGTTGCAAGGGGAGTCGCCGACCTATATCCTTGATGAAGAAGCACCCAGTAATACACGCGATCGGAGTACCACACACAGCTTTCAAAGATGAGTTTCGTCAAAATCGTCGACCTCACAGGGGTGGAGTGTAATTTTTTTTTTAATAATGTATTATAAAAGTTAACAATACACTCCATCCAGCTGTGAGATCGAAGATGAGTTTTTTTTGTCGTCGAAACTCATCTTTGCAAGCTGTGTGATATCAGAATACGGCCGTGCGTAGTATTACTATGTGCGTGTGTCCTCATTAAGGATGCTGTTGTTGTTGTTCTCACATTAACTCGCATAATCAAGTCCGTGGTCACAGGACAGCCTCCAGTCACTCTGGAGCTGAGGAATACCCCAGGGAAACACACAAACAAACCAGAGGTGATACACGCATACCGGTATATCACAGCTGACGCAATTCGTGCCTCCACCAGAAACGTATAAAAGTGAAATCGGGCGTCAGTCTAAGATGCGCCAGGTCTATACTGGTGCATACGTCTCACTACTCGCGCCTGGAGAAACCGACTTCAGGTCGGCGACTCCCCTTAGAACTACAGTGTAGCTTGTACCAGGTTCAACGGGATAATGTTAATCAACCGTGCGCGGAAACTACAAAAAACGCTTTTGAGGGGGACAAAATCTGCCGGCTGTGAAATGCACCAGTTTATCAAGTGTATCCTGTAGTTGCTTAGTAGTCGTATGACTGATGAGGTGAGGGGGCCGGTATGGAGGGGACAGGTCGCACAAATGCATAGGAGCTTACTCCACGCGTAATGCTTGTAGGTGATGGCGAAGCGACGGGGAAAGGGGGGGGGGTGATTGAAACTTGAGATATCGACGTGGTGTCGTCAACAAATTGAAAACATCAGTGAAGCTGGTTTTGGCGTGCTAGGCATTCGAGCTGGTTCCAGCGAAAACTTTGAAATTCCCACAATTTCGGCGTCCCACTTGTGCACATTGTCTTTTCTTTTCTTTTCTTTCCTTTATCTTCTTTTCTTTTCTTTGTTTCTTTTGTTCCAATTGACTTGCGTCTGTCGTGCGTATGCGTAGTGATTGGTACTACGTGCAATATATACGTAGTCTTTCTTGGGTGGCAAACGGTATAATCGCTTTTTCCAGACGCCAGCAGTGAGACGTATGCACCGGTATAGACCTGGCGCATCGTAAACTGACCCCCGGTTTCACTTTTATATGTTTCTGGTGGAGGCTTGAATTGCGTCAGCTGTGATATATGCGTGTACCACCTTGGGTTTGTTTGTGTTGTTTCGCTGGGGTATTCCTCAGCTCCAGACAGAGTGACTGGAGCCTGTCCTGTGACCACGGACTTGATTATGCGAGTTAATGTGAGAACAACATTAACAACAGCGTTGATTTTTGGTATATGGAAAACGTATTTTGCGGGGCTAGGAGTCATGAGTCATGACAATGCGAAACGACTGCATGCAGCAATTCAGAACTGGTCTTTTTTTTTCTTTATCCCTCTCCAGATCATCTGATGACGATGCTGTTTACCATTTTTTTTCTGGGCTTTTCGGCGACTTCGACCCTCCCTAAGAGGCCTCCTCACTAGGTTTGACCCACAATTCGTACCAGATAAAGTACCAAATGTATTTTATTTCATGAGAATTTTTTAGGCTTTTTCTTTGTTTTTGTGATTTTTTTTTGTCAAATCGCGAGAGGGCGTCGACCCAACCCCAACCGTAACCCGAACCCTAACCCCAACCCCAACCCTAACCCCAACCCCAACCCCAACCCTAACCCTAGCCCTAACCCCAACCCCAACCTTAACCCAGGCGAAGGCTCCGACCCGAGCGCGGTCATAGCCGCGCGTTTTGGAAAAACTGTGAAAAGAATGTGCGGACAACCACGAACAAACATCGAAGTATATTTGGTACTTCATCGCTATACGTGGTATATGGTCTAATTTGTGGAGGGTGAAAACATCGCGCAGAGGCTATTGCTCCCTAACGACTCACTGTTTTCTTCGCAGGGTCAAGGTTCGTGCGGGTATAACACGTTGAAGCACACGACCGTGCCAGATGTCGCTTTCCAACTATTAATGTGCTATAGTAATACTTCTCCCCCCATTTTTTTAATATCAGAACCAAGTTGCGAAGATGATTCCCGTGCAGAGTAAATGGTGAGGAACTACTTCCAGTAGGCCTCCAAAAAACGCCCCATACGTTGTTCACGTATTTTGTGGTGGGCGTTCGTTATGGCATCCCCTCGCGGCTCGAAGAACAAACCACGTGTCACGCACGTGTTCCTCTAGTTTATGCGATCGTATCGTTTAGTGCTGAATGACTCTTATGTATTGCCCGCGTCATGGCCTAAATAAAAAATACAAAATAATACCAGCACGGGTTTTGGTTTTATTTTCAGCTTTCAAAGCTGAGTTTTGATCAAAATCCTCTTTGGTCGATCTCACACACACAGCTCAAGTGTATGTTTTCATTTTTCAAATATATACAGGTAAAATACCCACGCAATCCATGCTTGCTTGCTCGCAACAACGTCTCCTCAATCGACAAGTAATATGAACAAAAAACAGACCTCGCCAACCACGTACGACTCGCACGAGAAAACGAGCTTCATTCGCCCGTGCGTTCCCGTTGTTGATGCGGTCACGTAGATGTGTCCTTCGACTCGTTCTACGGCAGGCAGCCCCCCCAACCCTTCTTGAACAAAATCGTCGGTTTTCAAACCAGCTCCAGGTAGTATTTTACGAAGTACGGTGCCCCTTGACACCCCGACGTCATCGTTAGATAATTGTTTGCACACGAGAAAATATATGGATACCTTATTTTTAATAGCATCCTTTCTCGTGTCGAGCAACCATGAAATGATGAACCGTTCGTTCAAGAAAATCGCTGTTGTTGTGGGGGGGGCACTGTCGTAGAATTAGTCCTCAGCGTCGACTAATTCGGGGTGTTGATTGATCTGTTATTGTGGCCCGAAGGTGGAATGTTCCCGTCACTGACCAGCTCGTGTTCGTGAGAAGGTAGGGGGGATGTGGCAACTGTTCATGTTGTAATATATAGGGAGGCGTTGTTGCATAGGGAAGTTAATCGGAATGTAGTGAAATAAATGCATTTATTACTTCGGTTATTATATAAATCGGCCAATACATGAAATAATTCAGGCGCATGCGCGTGAAAGGTCGACACGGGAAAATGTGGTCGGGACGGGAACGGGACGGGATGGGAACGGGGCGGGATGGGAACAGGAAACCGTGTCACATTTCATGCCTGACCGCGATTTCCGGACCATTCCAGTCCTTGGTTTCTGTTCCCACCGTCTACCATCCCGCCATAAGGTGTCTTGTTCTCGTCCCGAGTGTTGACCGTCCCGCTGCCTGTTCCCTTGCCGACCTTTCCCCGTCCCGTTTCCTTGCCAGTCGTTTCCATCCCCTCTCGTCGTTTGCACACAGTTTCTACCGTCATCCCGTGTGTCATTTCCGGGGCCGGTCTTTCTAGTCCATTTTCAAACAGACCACTCCCTCTTCCACCATAGACACGGCCATCGTATTGGGTATGGCGCTGACGTGTGTACCAGCTCGTGGCTGATGTATACGCTCGCAGAGTGGACTGCCCACGGCCGAACATACAGTCTAATTGTTATCGAGAAGCATTACCCGTGGCTGGTGAACTTGCACACGATGTGACAAGCTCAAGCTTCATAAGAAGGGACAAGATGTTGTTGGCGACTCCATGGCCAGAGATTGAGTCGTTTTGTCCAACAGATTTATCTCACGGGAGGCGGAAGAGGGGGAGGAGTAGAGGAGTAGAGGAGTAGAGAGGTGGCCTCATCGTGGTGGGGCGCGCAATGCGCTCGTGTGTTGATAAAAGAAAAAAAAAAAACACGACACGACATGACCCGCGTTGTTCTGTCTAACGTGCTGACCTCAGCTACAATAACGCTGGATATTCCTAAACGGCTAGTTGTGTCCACCAGACTATGAGGGTGCTTTCATGATCAACTCTTACGCTATGATATGCGTACACGTACGTAGAACACACATGATAGGAAGTAGACTGCTGTTTGTCGAATACTGGTAGTGGAGCAGATACCAGGTACAGGTGCACTGTTTACCAAACAACGGTACTGGAAGGAACCTTGGGGACTGCTTACTGCAGCGATGCGACAACAGGCATGATGCCATCTATCTTGTTTCCGCGTGTTCGTAGGTGAAATACTTCCAGAAGACGTAATGTGCTATCCAGCTTTGAGCAGATGGCTGCACCATTAGACTACTGCTGTAATTAGCAATGTATCTAATACATCATGGATGCAACTGATGGCATTATTGGGCCTTGTACCTGTTATGCCACTTTGCATGCAACAAACAACAAAGAGGAGGTTGCTCTGGATGTTCTATATACTACCCTCCCCCCCGCTTTTTAAAACCATATAATCATGGAAAGTTTGTTTCCAGAAAAGAAAATAAAAAACGTCAGCTGTGAGTACAACCGATGGGTAAAAGTTTGATTTATAAAAAAAGTAGCCAAAATTTTTTATCAATCTCATACGCCACACGACTAGACATATAGCCAAAATCAAAAACAAATCGGAGCGTCAAGATTTATTTATACGCACGAACCGAGAAAATGACATTTTTTTCAATTTTGTATTTTCTTTACACCCCGGCCTAAGTTCTCGAAAGACGAGGGCGTGGTCCGACATTTTTTCGTTCCGACAGAAGTTTGACCCGTCGTGCCGTCTTCTACCTTCTCGCCATCAAATTGTCATTAAAAAATGAATAGCCGTCCCGTTACGTCATGAAATATTGCCTTACCGTCCCGTCCCGTCATGAAAAATGGTATATCCGTCCCGTTCCACCGCGATTTTTCGTTTATTTCCCTCTCATCTCACCGTCTAAAACTGCTTTCACCGCCCCGCCTCCCAGAATTAAACTGGCCTTACCGTCCGGTCCCGCCGTGTGACCTTGGGGTCACGGTACGTCAAAATGCTGTGACGATCACTCATCCGTCTGATGGCTGCTGTCGTTTCTTCCCGCAATATAGTTACGATTGTAATCGAAAAAGACTGCTACTTTTATTTATTTACATATAAAACGGGAGTCGCCGACCTACATCCTTGATGAGGACGCACAACTCGTAATACGCGCGATCGGAGTATCACACACAGCTTGCAAAGATGAGTTTTGGCGAAATCTTCGATCTCACATCTGGAGTGTATTTTCATTTTTTATAATATATATTTTCAGTGTTAGTAACTAGTTGATCGATTAGACCATGGTTTGCCGTACTTCGTTTTTGGTATAACTGCAATACGAAATTTGACAACGAAAATGGAAAATCCAAAAACAGCATGAAGCTCATATTTGCAAGTTTGTCGTGGTACACTTCGATCTCGCGCGCTACCGGGTGTGTAGTGTGCCTTTAAGGAGCATATACACACTAAACACAATCTACGAAACGCCGGGGACAAGGTACAGCAGAGTCGACCTGACAAGACATCAGACACACAGACCACATCCCACACCTCAACACCGCCGGCGCTGCCACATGCAGCACCGCACCTGCACGCATCACGGATGCATCCCTGGCAAGCAAGCGTGGTAGACCAATCAGCACTAGCACGACCGCCAACAATGCAACCTGGCCACCTCTGCCACGCAGCACAAGAAGCACAGCCATCAGTACAACCAACCACCAGCACCACACGGCAAGCACGGCCACCACAAAAGGGACCAGCTGGAACGGCAACGGTTCTTGGGGAAGGGGTCGGGAATACTCCAAACGACACCGCCCGTGTAGCAATCCTTCACAGAGTCGACGCCGAGATCGAGAAAAACCCGACGAGCGCGGGAGCCACAAAGTTGGCTGCCTCAAGACTGATCGTGACGAGCGCATGCAACAGTGCGGCAAGCTATTCACGTACAATCTTCCTGACACTGTAACAGGAAAGAGATGTTCCAGAACAAGTCGTCTGCTCAATAACCGTTCCACCTTGCTGTCTCCTTCCGGCCCGTCCCGTCGTGACACACCGTCTCGTCCCGTCGTGACACACCGTCTCGTCCCGTCGTGATACCCTTCCATCCCGTCGAAAAACAATAGTCACAGTCCAGTCCCGTCGTGAAAACAAAATACCACGTGTAAGTTCTGTATGGTTAGTGGATTCCGGGTAAGGGTATGGGGGTGTTACAGAACTTCCAGAAGCTTCGGGTACGTGTATGGAAGTGTTACATAACTGCCAGAAGTTCCGGGTATTGTGACACAGGCATACAGGGGTACAAAACATGACGTACCCGTACCCCGGGTATTGTGACACGGGTCTTACAGAACTCACAGAAGTTCCGGGTACGGGTATGAAAGTCGTACAGAACATCCAGAAGTTCCGGGTACGGGTATGAAAGTCTTACAAAACTTCCAAAATTTCCGGGTATTGTGGCACGGGCGTACATAACTTCCAGAAGTTCCGGGCAGGTATAAACATGCTGTACCCGTACCCCGGGTCTTTGTGGCACCGGCGTACATAACTTCCAGAGGTTCCGGGTACGGGTACGAGTGTCCTACAGAAGTTACAGAAGTTGGTTGTAGGGTAATACCCGGGGTAAATACCCCGGTTATGGTTTTGTGTGTACCCTACAGACAGAAGCAAAATAGGCAGTTCGGGTACGTGTATGAATGTCGTACAGTACTCAGAGGCGTTCCGGGTACAGGTAGGGTTGTACAGAACTCACAGAAATCCCGCCGTAAAAAAAAACAAAACCACCGTCCCGTCCCGCCGCGAAAAATGATACCTTGTATGTACCGTCCCGTCATGTCGCGAAAAAAACAAACCCGTCACGTCCCGCCGCCAAAAATGACATGTACCGTCCCGTTCTGTCGTGAAAACGTTTTTACCGTCCCGTGCTGTCGCGAAACATTTGAAGCAATAGTACGCTACCGCCCCGTCCAGAATTTCACACCCATAGTCACGTCCCTTTCCGCTCCGTTAATAGTGGTTGTCCTCATTTTTGCCTTCAAGTCCCATGATCTTTGTTTTTCCCGCCAAGCGGGTTAAAGCTCTCCCGTGTCTCGTCCCGTCCCGTCCCGTCTCCATAATTTCCCACTGTCATGAGTCTTGAAAAATGTAGGTTCTTCGTACGTGCGCCCCCAATGTCAAATTTAGCGCTGTACCCAACGCTGATGCTGCTGAATGGGCTGCCTGACAGTCACCCGTATTAAACGTCTCTTATTGAATCAAGTGGAGACCACGGCCCCGCGAGGATCAGCGCCCGAATGGGTAGTACGGTAGGTAGGGTGGACAATACTGTACCAAGTCCGGCGTGATGAATGAACGCTGTTTTCTGATGGCCGGGGGTTTTGTTAGTGGGTGAGCTTGCGCATGTCCCACACTACCCGGAATGGTGCCGTACCTTATCTCCACCGCACCTGATCCTCAGGATTCAGGTCGGGTCGACATACTCACGTATCCGTACACAACGGTAGCTTGCGCTGCTGGAGTAGTAACGGGGACCGCCGGTAGGGACAGCTGGCGCTATCGCTATCGGGGACCGAAGGACACGTCAGAAAACCAGCTGGATTGCGAATACAATTGAGCTCAAATGGACATACGATGTGTATGAAAATACGTGGAAGTGCGTGGTGAGCTTTAAAGCTTTAGTTTTCCCCATTCGCCGGAGGATAATTAAAAAATTAAAAACCAAAACCCATCTCAGCCCCGCATCCTCTTGTAACTTGTTCCGCGCGCTGTGGCATCGCTTGTTTGAAAGGCACTGTTATTAGCGTCAGGTCAAAACTGAATGTTCCACTTTAAATGGTCTAGGTCCCTCATCATGGACCGCGTTTGTTAGGTGTGGTCGGTATGTAGGGGACCTTGCGGCATACTACTATGATACCAGCAAGCCCGTATATACATAAGGCGTCACGCTCGTAATATGTTTAAATAGAAGTATCGAGAACATTAGGGAATGGCCGACGCACGGTATGGCGCTCACTGGGGCTAAATTTCACCCGAACACAAAGTAGCGTATTGAGCGCACAGTTGTGTTCTCTTTGATTCGCGTAACATCACACAGAAGCAGCTAAGGCCATGCCTGTTTTTTTTCTGCCTTGTATTATATCTGGTAGCATTTGTGGGGTGCTCAACTCGCCCGGTGAAACGGCACATGTCCTATTCTCCGCGTTTCCCCGAATCCTATGCACATTTCGCGCCAGTCATGGACGGACGCGATGATCTTCGCATGACACCTTGCCGAGACCCAGGCAGGGGAGGGGCATCGTGTCACTCTAACCGATTGTACCCGAGTTGTACCTGGTATTCCTCTTCACTCAGGCAGGGGTGTCCAAAAAATTACAAAAAAAGATGGGCCGAATTTTGTTTTTCGTAGACAGCGTTGGTCAGTTGAAAATATCGACCAAATCGATATTTTTTCTTAATTCGTCCAGTCAACGCTGTTGCAGCAGTCCTCCGGGCTTTTCTCACTCTGATGTATGGGATTGTGGTGCGTCGTGTTCGTTCTTTGCAGGGGTGCCTTGGCCTCGTCAGGGATTATTTCGAAACGACCAAAGTGAGCGCTAGGTTCCGTCGGCAAACCAATCGCTTCGACGGATACAGCCTAGATTTAGTGAGAGCTGGGATACTACTCGCCAATTATGACGACGTCTTACGCACCTGTCGCAAGGAGCAACAGTAGCATGAAGGGCCAGCCGGCTGCTGCGGAAGACCACTTCAAGGGCCCCAAGGACAGCGGTGGCGGCAGCGGAGTCGCGCGGACAGCGTGGTGGTGGGCGGCTGGACCTGTTGATTCGTGAGTTGGTTCATTCAATCCACCGCATGAATGTTGGACTTGCGCAAGCTCATCAACCAACATCAAACCGCGGCCATGAGAAAACATGGCACGTCCAATATTGTTTGTGCAATACAATGCGTGACGTGTTTCCCTCGTGCGCCACATGGTAACCAATACCAGGTACCAGGTACTGGTAGTCCTGTGCGATTGCGATGTCGCACATATGTCGTCGGTGGTGTTCTTACAGTGACCCTTCTGCTCAACGCCTGCTCTCACATGCAACCATGCAACGGGTGCATCGATACCGGACCATTCGAGCAGCTGTTGCTTCTTCTGCCGGCTTCGTATCGGTAAGTGCACACCAGGGCGTCTGTTCCCTCCGCACTGACATGTCGACGTGTTATCGCAGCATTGGTATGCTGCCGTGGTAACGACGCCATGCTTCCCTGCCTAGCGCCCGTGCTGTCGAACGTGTTCGTTCACAGTTCTTTCGTGCAGTTTAAGGCAGATCACACCAGCGCGACGTAGCGGTGGTGGCGTTCTAGAGTGCCTCGTAGTGGCTATCTCACGAAGTGAAGCGCCACCGGTGTAGTATGTTTTGTGTAACAGTTCCAAAAACATCACACCCACAGCCAATTTGCCTGTCTTCTTTGTCAATGTAGTCACGTTCATCCGCCTTCTGGGTATTGGTACTCTAAAGGCTAGGCACCTATCATTCACGTCAGGTTCAGTCGTACTAGTTGTCAACAGTGCTTCCAAGGTTAGCACAGCGCCAAAGCGAGCGTTCGAACGGCGCAGTTTGACAGCGTGCAATATGCAATATGCGGTGCGGGTGATACAGCACAGCAGAGACGCGTGATATTGGTGTATTAGTTATAATTCGTTCTCTTGGCCGTATTGAGTAAGCACGTGGTTTTGGCAGAGTTCCCAACATGCCTGTCCGGTCGATATCTCTTGGGCACTCATCATGAGAGTCTTCAAAACCTCGATCATCGGCTGAATGCTGAGCATGCAAAAGCAATAGCGTGGGGGTTGCCTGGCTTTTGTGTTGTGCGTCGAAGTCCTCTGAATGAGTCGATCACCCGCCATGTATACGAGGCATGGGTTCTAGCACCTATATTGGGCGGCTTACGCTGCACAGGTGCGGTTCCTATCTCATGGGGAACTCGCCGTATATGAGCTCCCAGTCGTGTCCAGCCATTTTAGGTGGCCTCATAGCCGTACTCGCCTTTATATGTATGCGACCACCACTGCGCAGGAATGGGACTACTGGCGGCGAGCAACCTGATCCACGGCATCTTCATCATTTTCTTCATGGACGCCCTGCAATCGTCTGATGTTGCTAACAGGATCTCGGCTTTGCGAGAAGAGGTGAGTTTCCTCGGGACTTCGGGTATCATGATGCACCCCGTCTTTGAGTGAAACGACGTTCAAAACAAAAATAAACCGCCTACCATACATATGATAGAGAAGTATATACTGAAAACTACAGTAATAAATTTATAAAGTAGATGTGATGTTCGATCTAGCTCAAAATTCCCCACCACCTAAAGTAAAAACACCAACACTTACCACAATAATAATAGTGAACAAGAAATGGGACCCCTCCGAATAAAAATTCACTCATATAGTATATTACAAGTACCAACAACGCAGCTTGCAAATATGAATGTTGACCTAAAATTCGTCGAACTCACGGCTGACGTCCTTGAAATGTTTTTTATATAATATGTATATACTCGTATATATTATGGGTCTAGACTATGTGTTTTTTTAACAGAGCAATATGACCCCGCCCATTATGAAACAAACTCACCCACATAGTATATTACAAGTACCAACAACGCAGCTTGCAAAGATGAGTATTGACCTGAAATTCGTCGAACTCACGGCTGACGTCCTTGAAATATTTTATAAAATCACGATAACAGCGTCGACCACACGAAGTAGCCTGAGCTGCTAGACGGAGCAGCGCCCAGGATGCGTGTACCTTTCGCTCGAACCAGAGGTACGCCACAAGGTCGCGTCGTAATGATGTAATACTCCCGATCCCCCCCCCCCCCCCTTTCCGCCTAGGTTGTCCAAACGCCCCCTCACAATCGAAATCGGCCAGAGTAATAAACACCTATACGCAGTTGATATCACGTCATTATTTTTTCTGACCATTCATGACGTAGTTTTCATTCTTTCCCCTCACCCCCCTCGACCCCCCCTGCAACGCCCCCTATTTTCCCATCACCCGCGCGATCGCCTAGACCTAGCACCACGCGTATAACAAGCCCCTACATATCCTTGATCTCACAGCCGGAGTGTATTTGAATATTATTTGTGACTTAAACCTCCAAAAAAATCTTTTTCTCGCTCTCCCTTGCTCAAACGCCCCACCTAATATCGAAATCCGCCTGATTAATAAACACTTCACGCACCGAATATCACCTCATTATCTTTCTAGAGCAATCCATGCCGCTGCTCCCCCCCCCCGCCCCGAACGCCCCCTTCTTCCCCACCACCCGCACCATCGCCTAGACCTAGCACCACACGTATAACAAACCCCTCACCTAAAACCCCTCACCTAACCCAAAACCGTCAGATTTATCCCCTTAGAGGATTTATAGCTTCCACGCACAAATTGCCCGCCTGTCCGCCCCCCTCCCCCCCAAGTTCCCCCCCCCCCACCCCTCCCCCCCCCCTCCAACCCCGCTCGTTTTTGATCAAAACCAAGCCCCCACGTCCTTCAAAACTCCGCCCCCCCCCCTCACCGGTTATTCGACTTACAGGATTCACTTGATAAACGGATACATTTCCCTCCACAGCTGTCAGATTTTGTCCCCCTCAGAAACGGGTTTTATGGTTTCCGCGCACAGACTGACTAACATCACCCTGTTGACCCTGATAGCTACACTGTAGTTGTAAGGGGAGTCGCCGACCTATATCCTTAGTGAGGACAGGCAACCCGTAATATGCGCAATCGGAGTATCACGCACAGCTTGCAAATATGAGTTTCGACAAAATCTTCGATCTCACAGCTGGAGTGTATTTTCATCTTTTATAATAATACTTGCGCTGGGGTACGCTATCTTTCTAAACGCTCGAGGTTACGACAGCAATCGCCGTTTCTCGTTGTTTTGGCTCTTTGTGGATCTCAATGGGGCTAAGGCAACTTTTTATAGATTGTAATAGATTACGTCATACGGGGGAATAGGGCCAGCCCGCCCGCTCCGATTGCGACGGGTCATATCTTGGATTTGCAGTGTAACGGATGATCAAGAATAGGTCCTAAAGCAGTGTGCCATCTTTTGGCGGCAAGACGGAGCAGTCTCGACCCATCGTCGTGTTCCTTTCCATGGGTAAATTCGGGAGGTACGTACCAACGTATGCCGCGTGTGAACGTCGCTCGATGAATACCCTGCCGACGTTTTCGGCATGGTTCGGTACGGTGTCAATACCGATAGCGGACAATTCAGCAAGAAGGGCACAAACTCAATACCTGTACACGACAGTTCGGTAAATTCGGTACGCGCAGGAAATGTACCCTCGGTTCAGGTATACCCTACTGAAAATACCCTTCCTTTCGAAGAACAAGCAACATGCTGCTGAACGGCCACGGGGGAGAGGGAAGTGACGCCCGTTTAATATTTCCCATCGACAGTAGAGCTTTTTTGAAACTTCTCGACAAAAAGTCACGACAGCAACTAAGGCGGCGCAGCTCCCCCACCCGGCGCGTACGTAGCGTTTAACCGCGTCACACACCCAACGAAGTCACAGGGACCGTTACGTGACGGATCGGCGCGAAGGAGGGTGCTCATAATTCCCTACTTTCACGAATCCGACACCCTGCATTCCTCAATTTTAGCTATTGGTAGATATTTACCAGAGATTTTCACGTCTCGTCAAAATGCCCGTATGCCCGCCCGGTGAACACACATACGAATAGATGTTATCGCGGCCGCAGCTCGCTGTGAATCGAGGCGTACCAAGTATTACTACACCAGAACCAAACAGTGTAACGTGACTCACACATAGACCGACCGCTACCATTATCGGAGACTTCCAAGAACGTAACCCCACTCACGTACGCGTACGCAGAGGTACCTCTTGAGTCTGCGACGTCCTGCCGTGATATACGCAATCGGCCACGACCCGACGCAAAACACCGCAACACTCTGTATCTGGTACCGTCAGAACAACGAGCTCGGCCACTTCTAGCCCAGCCGGCAATACGAACCTACGAGTTACCGTCTGGTAGATATAAATACGGGAAAACCGGATGGCGAAATTCGCACGGAACCTCAATTCAAATACCCGTTCCAACATCGACCACCCCAATTAAAATGATATTTTCTCTGGTCACCCTTACCACGCCATCAATAGGGACGGCTGCGGTCCGCCTCCGCAGTGAAATGGCTGCCTTGCGTCAACGCCTCGGGCATGCTCAGAGGCACCAGCTGAACCAGGTGTTGTTACCATATCAGTCAGTTAGCCAGCACACGAGCAGCGGTAGCATAATCTCCTGAACACCTCCCTGCATTTTCGGGTGACGCCTTGGAGCCCGTCTCTGCCCTGATAAAAAGAACACTACTCCTGAACACCTCCCTCACTGTTGGCTTGACGGCTTGGAAGCCCTTTGCTTGTTGTCTGCTCGCTAGCGCAACCCACGGCTATTGCTCCGGTCGGTGGTATTTCGGTACTGACTTCTGCCTGCCATGCGTCTCTCCGTACGTACGTGTGACACGCTTCAATCACTCACACTCGTGCTATTGACCAATTCTTCAAAATACGTGCAAAACTCGTATTCCCCGTATCGCTGCGCCCCCCATGGAAAATAGTATGCTTTTCACGTCCCCTCCTCATATTGCCCGTCTGCCCGCCCGGTGCTTTCGTCCTCTCGTCCGTGCTCGTTGCAACGCACTGCAGTACCTCATCGCCTGTAAGTTCCTTGATTCTAAATCCCTCGAGCACTGCAAGGAGCTGAACAACACTCTCGACCAAATGGAGAACGGGCTCAAACAGTTGGTTGTCATCTTCGTCGCGCAAGGTCTGGGCCCTTCTTGTAGAAACCATGTTTAAAACTTTACCGTGTTGTACTCGTGCTCTCATAGGGGAACACAACTAGGATGGCAAACATAGTCGCACTGGACAGTTTCCGTGCGCAGTGAATTATTGTTGGCTCATTATCGCCGCTGTACAGTCGCTCTGTTGGCCGTAACACTGTAGTAGTAGCCAGCACAAAGAGGGATTTCCAACCTCTTCATGTTCTTTTTTGGGGGGGGGACATGCACACCCCGTGGTACGTACGATCGAAAGCATCTCGCACAGTTAATAATTAAGAGTTTCGGTGAAACCGTAGCTCTCACAGCTGAAGGGTTATCCCCACGTTTTTTCGTTGAAAACATAACGACAGTCTGCAAGCAGTGTTGTTGCGTCTTGAGCTTGTCGACCTCCAGTAGTGCCTGGCTCGGCCCCATTGCACGACGCTATTTTCTGGGGCGTCTCACGTGATAATCTATCTATATATAGATGCTGCTACTATACGCCAGTTTCGTCGTCATTTTTATTTTTTCGAAACCACGATAAATGCTAACGTCACAATTTGTGATATGTGTACAAAACTTTTGTTCGTAGGTGCGAAATGTAGACCTCCCAGGATAAACGAATAGCTTTTTTTTTCGGTTGATCTACGATACCGTATGTGGCCAGGATCATTAGAAATAGATGTTCACCAATGACCGCGTGGAGATGAGCGTTTTATGACCACCTTCGGATACTTGATAACAAACACTCCCGGACAGCCACCTCATGTTAGGGCTGGAATAGTTGGTGCTCTCACGAATTACGGAATATTCGAATAAGTAGCCGCTTACGGGTAGTAGCGACCAAATCAGGGGAGTTTTATGAGATACTCCGGCTAAGATCGAAACACACGTCAAAACTTACTTGTATAGTCTAGACCCATATTATGTTATGTTTCACTGTTTTTCTGAATTTTAACCTGTTACATGTGTAGGTTTGCACCGTAACGCCGAGGCACTGATGTATTCCTCCGTCAGGATGACAATAACAACGGAGGCCGTCGTGCTTGTGGCCGTGGAAAGAAAAGGGCATTGACGTCTAGAAGTAGAGTACACGTTTGCAAAAAACCTACAGGAGACGTTGTCGCAGGTCTGCGAGGCGGTACGAAATGTTCCGCGACGAAAATGGTATTTCGCGACAACACCGCGGGTCATGGTTGCTGGCCAAGCTGATCGAGAAAATCAAGACCCGGCTCATGAGACGCGTATGCCATACATCCGAGTGCTGTCCCAGTGGAACCTGTGGTCAGCCGTGGCTGTACTTCTCGCTACATTCGCTTTCTTATTTGGGGATCGGGGACGTAGCGCAATTTCGCAGACCAAGTCTTACTGCTTAACCCCGAAACAGCTCGTCGTACGGACGTCATCACTCAATATTATATTGCTCACGGCGACATTATGTGCGCATCCGTAGGTGCTGGGGATGCGTTGGATTTTCTTTCTTGCACGAACTATGTCCGCCAGGATTTCTCACTGCGTTTTTGCTTAGTATTAGTAGACCCGGGACCTTTTACTGTATACGTTCACACACACGTCCCCTATCTGCACCCTGTGTTGGAAATCCTTCAAAATCGCAGGCATGCTGTGCTTTGTGACAAGCGCTGTAGGCCTCTGGGCCGTGCTGTACAACAGCCCCAGAGCTGCCAAGGTGTACATGTTGTCCTGGACTGCGCACTTTTTGTGTTGGGCGCTATTGTCGTGGAGCAAGACCCACGCGGACGCGAGCCCCGACGGCACTCACGTGTTCACGCGCACCGCTCACGCCCTATTTCTCGTCTACTACTTCAAGGTGAGGTATTCACAATATGTTCGCGGCGCGCATTGGGTATGGTACCAAGTGCCTGGCACCATATACGTGTATATCTGTACAAGGGTTCTTAGGTTAACGCCGGCCGCTCATTGGCGCGCGTCTAGGACCTTGCTATTGATGCTGTGACATTTTATAGAGTTGGCATACTCTTGTTCTATAGCGGGAATTCTGGTATGCTATCTTCATTTACTTTCGGGCTGTTTTACCGTAGTCGTCGTTCACCTGTTCACGGCCTTCTCACCGCAGGTGGATGGGACCGGCCGTTTCGCCGTCATAGCCAAAGGCCGATTATATATATGAACACCTGCTGGCACGTCAAAACGTCACATTTGTTGCGGATGTAACCGCGACCTGTGAGCTTTGCGTGATGCTTGGCGTTCATAACGGTGCTTCCAAAGGCTACTGCCGTTGCTATTTTTTCTCAAGTGCTGTTGATTTTGCGTCGTAGCTGACTTTCCAAAACGTGCTCCGAAGTTCTTCCTCGGCGTTCTTTTTCCTCGTTTTGCGCAGGTGTCTTGGTCGTTTTACAAACTCACAATGCGTGATCGCGAGAAGAGTGCTCACGACAGTAGTGATTCCCCGGACGCGGAGGAACAGGAGCAGACCAAGGACAAGACAACGCTTGAAATGACTCGTAGAGTATAAATACAGTTAAAAATGCAAAAGCAAAAATTCGCTTGAAGTGACTCCTAGAGTAATACATGGCGTTAGCAGTAGTTGCGCTTGGTGCTCGCGGATGAACCTGCAGACGTTTGCACGATAGAGGTATACCTTTTCTTGGCGAAAATGGTTTCTAACTGAAGGGGCTTCTTAACCCAAAATTTTCGGGAAAAAAAAAGCGACATTTTTTTCTTCGTGATTCTCATTGTATATCTAGGCTATGGGATTTTTCATCGGGCAGCAGTTTTTTTTTCTATAAAATCAGTGCTGGGGAGAGCTCTTAAGCTCCCAAATTGAGGAGTAGAGTTAGAAAAAAAAGTGGTGCACCTCTATCGTAGCACGCGTCTTTGGAATTAGTAGTAGGTATCAACAACGGAAGACCAGCACAACGTAGTATCTACCGGGTTCAAATATCCCATTAAAGTCTACACATAATTTTATTGAGTATTGTGTTCTGGAGTTCGAACACGGGGATTTTCGAGGCCTGTGCTGCAACACCATACCTGCCTCCGGCGCCGGCTGGGTGGTGTCCTTAGCTATGTTACCGAGGTTTTGTTTGATTGAGTACTAGGCTTCGTTTTTGTTTCCCGTACGGGGCGACGATGACTGTATTGGCATCACTGCCGTCAAAAGCGGTGCGCAGGTCATACACCGAGTGGCAATGTTCTTACTCTCTCACAGCAGTAGTCATTCGAGCTCTATTGTATGTTTGCGGCCCCCGACGGTTTTCGTGTTTTGGTCTTTTCTCCTGTGCTGCTGTTAATAGTTGCTGTGACTGTCTGTTGCGCTTTGTGTTTCATTTCTTTTTCGCGCAGTCCTGTTTCACTCCTTTTCCATTTACTCGTTGCTGTTGGTATTTCTTGTTCATATTTCCGTTTTATATTTTTTCCTGCAAATAATCTGGTGTGCTGGCTTGCACACATTTAGTCTAGTGTTTGCCTACGTGCGCACTGCGGTTGGCATTGCATGGCCAAAACACCTTTCTGCATGCTCAATGTGAATCTGTCTCGTAGGTAATGGCCACAGAGCTCGTCTCTGTGAGGTACCAACACAGCACAAACCCTGACTGGTTGTGTAGGATGTAGACGAGTGGTAGGATCAGGTTAATGTGAAGTATGTGTAGAACACTCACTGAGCTACTCAATGGGTTTGATCTCTCCACGCATGGTACAGTAGGTGCGTTACCCCCTTTTGCACTACCTGCTTTGAGCCACTCGGGCGAGTGACTCTGTACCCCACTAACACAAAACACGTTAGGTGGATGGCTTGGGGCAGCGTAGCTAACCATCTCGTAGGGATTCATGTGGAAAAGTTAAAACAACGCGAAAGCCTGCGACCGCAAGGAACAGGGAGGTCACTCGCGCGAGTTACCGCCGAGCCAATCAATGCCAAAAAAGAGCCCGAACGGGACACCCCTACCGTAGCTTTGGTCTGTTCGAGATCATGCCAGAGAAAGGTACATCGTGTGAAAAAAGGTACGTCCTGCCAAAATAAGGTACGCCGTTGCAGCAAATGGTGCGCCCGTGTGAAGGTGTATGTGATGCAGAAATGGGCAGTCATGAACGTCCTAGAGTAGGAGTACGATGCCTGACAAGAGACAGCCCCTGTGGCAATACGCTCAACGTCAATAGCGCCATCCATGGCGCCTTCGAGAGGAAACGAGCCGTGCACAGCACGACATCTACGTTCGTGAACTCAGCAGGAGCCCGTGGGCAAGCATCGAAGCAACACCTGATTCCGTGTGCGGCCCCAGTCAAGAACGACGGAGGAAAAAAGAGCAAAATATATGCTTCATTGTCGACGATCATTCCAAGTCTCAATAGTAAGTCGATTAAATGCCACGATTCGATGAAAACAGTCGATAAAAACAATCTGCATTTCTCTAAGTCAGTGGGATGCCGCGGAGATGCGCATACAGTACGCGTCCAGATAGCTCCATAAGCTACACGTCGCTAAAACCGTCTTATCCGGGTGTAGAGCGGCAGCTGCTCTAGCTTCATGCACATGGCCCCAAGTCCACACGCTCCATCATTTGTTTCGGGAGAACACGGAGCCGTCATTCCAAACACTGGATCCGATTGCCGACGGTATCCGTGCAAGGTTGAACTGCCTTAAACAAACGTAATCCTTGCTTGGATAAAGATTCACAGACCTCGCCCGCCGACCAGCCCAGCCTTCAAATCTACCCCAAGCTATTACGTGATCGCTGGTTTTTCTGGTACATATAGACTACGTGATGAGCTGTGCGGTTTGTGTAACTGTAAGCCATCTACGGAGATGCGGCGGAGCTCATGATTCCTCGAGCGGGCATAGTAGTACGGTATGTGATTCCCATACCCGGGGTCATACGCGACAAAAAGAGGCAACGCCCCTCCGTCACACATAAACAAATGGACAAATAAAGTCTAGACTATCCCTTGATCAGCCCTTCTTCCCCACCATGGCGCCTCTGGAATCGGGACTACTGTCCCTGTGAGCCACCCATCCCCTTCCACCTGTTTCATACAAATTCCATCAGAGGCTAGGTAAGATGATGGATGGCCCAGCTTTCTTGCAATTGTTTTATGCCACCCAACCGAAAATAATCGAAACACGCGGGAGGACAAATATAGACTAGAGCAGCACTCCAGGCCGGGGAATATGGCCATGTCATCAGTCGCGAGGAAGCAAGTGGGGAGATACCAGAAACGGGCGCACGCCCAGGAAAACAGGCATCGGAGCAGCGCCGTGCAGTCACCAGAGCAATTTCAGCAGGCCTATGGCCGGCGATAACCCTCACCCAGTGGCACTATGGGACAGCAGGCTGGTTTACGCAGCGAACATCCAGGCGGCTAGGCGCCGAGAGAAAAATCTCCGACGCATCATACGAAAGTTGCGAAACAGGTCATGGATGCCATCGAAGCCATTCGTGACGGCTACACCGGGCAGGCGCCAGTCTTATGAACACTGACTAATACAAGCTGCGTGACCCAAACACCGCGTCCCTCGGAACGCCTACCAGCGCTTGACAAGCTTGCCATGTAGCGCCGGCAGCGACGGTTTATGTCGCACAGGTACCGGACATCTAAGGTGCTGGACGCGGTTGAGCTTAGCAACGTTGAGTCATGGCGTATTTCAGAGGAAACGAAGCAGGAAGTAAGGGATCTTGGTGAGAAGGGGGAGCAGATGACGTATGGAGAATAAAAAAAACGCAAAGAGCGGGACGAGCAGGGGCGGGAGCTGGGGAAGGTGGGAAGCGATCAGCAGCAGAAGCAGTAGCAGCTCCAGCGTACGGATTTACTTCCTCGGCTATCATCGCCGCCCCCACTGCCCCCTGTCAGTGAAGGTGGTGACCGAGAGAGTGCAAACATGTGCTCGGAGTTGGAATGGAAGGCGCGCATGGTTGGGTTGGGGGAGGAAAACCACGAGTGGAGGAGAGAAGCGAGGTTTTGCGCTGGAGTGGTGTCCGCATTGATCGTGATGCCTGGGTATGGTAACGTTCGTTCGCGGAGATGCTGTCCTTTCCGTGATAAACGGTTTCATTAGAATCGGAAGACCGCCTTCCAGCTGAGATCTTGGCGACACAGGTCTTGCTTGTAAATTTTTGCTTGTCAAATTGACTATTGTCAGAATCGATAACAATTTGTTTGCTAGTTACGATTGGAGGGTTGATGCTGGCCTACAACACATTTTTCAATTAAGCAGGAGAAGTTTTAGCATGTAGGTACCTGTATTATCGCTTGGAGTTTCCCCAGCCTCGATTTATATCCTCACATTTTTACCCTCTGGGCCGTGTGCTGCTTGGTGTGTGCTGGTGCTTTCCTGGTTTGATGATAATTGCCGAGGCTCATCTGTTTAGTGCACGGTATGATATTGGTTGGTTGCGAGGTGTAAAGCCGGTGAACGTTTAACGAGTTTTTTCACCGGGTGCGGGACCGGTGTATACGGAGTGAATGCCGGATGGGGTGGTATTTTTCTTGCGTGTGTACGGATGCTGGAACGAAGCTGTGTGCCGGTCAGTCGCGGGGGCTTTCCCTGGTACCACCCCTTTCGAGCGAGGGGTGGGCAACAACCATCGATAATTAAAAATATTCCAGATTAAAGTACACATCGATCCTTATGTCATACCAGGGTACGTAGGAGGCACGGCAGTTCCATTTTTTTGTGGACCTAGTAGTCAAGGACATCTGTTGATTGTATGCTTGGATATTATACGGATATGATTGATTGCGGTTGAATATAGAAGGGGCTTCCAGTGACAGGTTGGCTACATCGTAGCGGTATATCGGGATGGTGGAATTATTATGGCTATTTCGCCGTCACTCGTCGTTGTGATTCTTCTACCGACTAAGTCTTCTCTCCACGATGTGCCATGGCTAGGAGCAACGTGTTAGACCATACGTATTTCACTTGTCTTCATACCGGTGACTCCACTACCCCACTATTGTCAGCCCAACGGGGAAGCCCTCTACGTTGCGTAGGGATCAACAAACACGATAATTATCGTGTACCGTACTCTGTACTATCCCTGTTCGAAGCAAAGGGTGTTGGGTGGCGTGGGCTCTTTTTCGGAAGAGAGCTAGCTGGAGATATCACCAAAACAGCCCTCCCTGTGAAAGGGAGCAAGCTGGGTGCCATATTTAAACCATGCCTGAGGGTGAGGTAAATATATTCGTTGTGGACCGGGACGTGAAAGCCTTGGCAGAGAGAGCGGGGAGCTCTCAAAGGGCCATAATGCGGGAGCTGGAAGAGCTGTTCGCAATGCGGGACCAACTCGAGAAAGAAATCGAGGGTGGTTTTCGCCGTGGTTTCCGGACCATACACCAGATTTAGGCAGGATGGGACGTGTTCTACTCAATCGAAGGTTGCATTGAAGAAAGCGAACTCATCATTCGCGAGTACTCGAAATTTTTCCTCGGGCTCTCAAGCTTCTCTTCACGACAAGAGGAGCAAATGCGATCGCAGCGAAGTCAGATTCAAGAGAGGGGAGCGGGTGTGGCCAGGTCAGAGTCACAGATGGTATTACCACTGCTTGCGACTGGGAGTGAGAGCACTGCACAGCAGCAGCCGCAGCCGCAGCAGCAGCAGTTCAAGACGGAGGTGGTTGTGGCTTGCAGATATGAGGTGGTGTTCGAGACGAAGGGGGAAGAGCAGGAGGAGATCTTGCAGCTGCCATTGAAGCAGGAGCAGCAGCAGTAGCAGCTGCAACCTCCGGCAGCACCACCCCCTGTTGGACGTCACATCTCGTAATTCCACTGCTTGAGACTGGGAGCGAGAGCAATGCACAGCAGCAGCCGCAGGGGCAGCAGCAGCAGTTTGAGACGACGGAGAAGGGATTGCTCGAAGATTTGGTTGTGGAACTAAATTACGAGCAGTATATGTCGTGCTCCGTGGGAGCGCCGGCTGCTGAGCCCGTTGATGTGCGGGCCCGGGTTGGGGTCGGCACAAGGTGGCTGGGTTTGGTGGAGGACGCTGGGTGTGGGAGGCGCGGACACCCAGATGGGGAATCCTTCCCATCGTTTGCACCAGACTAAGGCAACAACCACAGGTCATGTCATGAACAATTATTTCTGTCTGGGTGTCGGACGTACTGACTCCATTGTCAGACTGCAGACAAGAGTCCACCGAAAAGATGAATCGGAGAATTTCGGGGGTTTCGTACATATGTGAGATGGATTTTCACCACGGTATTTTGTGTTGTGGGTTTTTATGTGCCCGAATAATATCACTCTATGTTTCCACTCTATTTTCGCCTCTATCCTGTGCCTATTATGGTCTCTCCTACGGCTACCACGCCAAGGGCTACCACGCCCCATCTATATTGCAAGGGCATGACGCCGTCACCACTGAATGCCTACCACGCCTGTGTATTTGTATCCCGGCTACCACGCCAAAGTTCCGAGTTCCATTTCTGGGCTATCACACCTGAGCTGTCACGCTCCACCATACACGTAAACCGGGAAATCACACCCGCCTTGGTTAGTAGTTCGTAGTTTACCGATCACCGGCTATTACGCCACCCTTTTTCTCCACCTACACCACCATCGGGGCGCCACACGTACCAACCTACTCCACACGCTAGCGTCAACGATCTCCATCGAACGAGCGGATTGTGCGTTGCTGAGCGCCAATGAGGAGAACGGATACAAGACCTTCGTCGGGGGAAAGGTTAAGCACCCCTCCCCGCGGAGTAGGCAACGGGGGAGACGGATGCGACTCCTCCTCCGCCAATGCAAAAACACCATGGAGGAGAGGGACGCGAGTCCTTCCCCGCCAATGCACAACATCATGAAACAGCCTCAGCTCCACCGGCAACTTCATCGAACATGATCGCAGACCTAGCCAACGCCCTTCGCCATGAACTGCAGATGATCAACGAAAGCGGGCCAACCACCCCAAGAAGCACGTACGAGTCTAGGCCCGGAGAAATTCGTCAGAAAAATGAAATGCTTGCTTGGTCCGGAAAGTTTGAGAGCGAGCATCAGCTTTCCGGGCTTTTCAAGATTCTGTTCTCTCCTGGGTCTGGGCTGAAGGGTTGATGGATTCATTGAAGGGAGAATCGATACCAGTAGGGCTTCCGGATATTGACCTGTCACGACTCAGGAGTTACTTTGGGAAGGAGAGAGTAGATTAGCCGCTCAAGCTATGGTCACAACTGATCGCAAAAATAACAGCCCAACCAGTCCAAGAAACGATTTTTGCTGCGGGGTCACCCCAAGAAGCCTGAAGGGTGTTTGAGTCCCACTACGCTGTCAAAAGTAAACATGAGAGGGAAATAGCAGAGGATGAGTGGAATGAACTGAGGCAGAAGGAGGGAAAAAACATCATGTCGTTTTACGGTAGGGCAAAGGCCATAAGGATGAATCTAGAATCATACGGAGATGAACGACCAGACGCATCTATGTGCAAACATATTGCCCGTAGAATGCTCCCATCGTTCACGCTATGTAGTTACCACGTGCTTCTCCTTCCCGATCTTTCGAGTCGTACCATGGAAGATTTGCTCAGGAGAACTGCTCATGAGCTGGAGCGAAATAGAAGATCAGGACAAGAAAGAGAGGAGATAAGGCATGCCCTGACCGCAGCCGGCGTGGGTCGGGGCGACCGGGGTGGAAGGAATGCTGGTGATCGAGGGCATGGGGAACGCGACTGACCGTACACCTATCGCGCGCACCACGGCGAGGGGCAAGGCCACAAGACCCCCGAAAACATGGTCATGCGTCGAGAATTTGACAGGCACTACTGCGACTTCCACGAATACCTGCAGACGCGGGCACTCGGGCCGTACGCTGGACGTGGAAGAGGGCGCGGGGCGGGGCGGAAGGAAAATTTAGACAGAAACCGTATTGAAACGACTCGGGTGCGCGTTGGAGTCGGGGCCACCCGCCGGAGCAGCAGAGAACCTTGCCGCCAGGACACGAACCCGGGCCTGGCGGGTATGCGATCCGATTCGCCGGAGGACGTCGCCACGAGAACCGGCATCATCCTTCAGGCGGGCGCGGCCGAGGCCGGGGCGAGGGCTTCGGGCAGGTGCCACCGCCTACTTTTCCGTCGAACTCGGCGCCGTAGTTTTTGCCTTATTTTCCGCCTGGACAATTTCCCAACGCACCGCGGCACGCTTTTGCGGCAGATTATCCCTACGAGCATGAATACATGGGATACTCGGGGTGGGGGTCAGCAGCGGGGCACTGGTCACCACCACCGACGGCGGAGTCGGGGACTCCCGAGCAGCAGCAGCACCAGCGCCAACAACAGCAAGAGAGCACGCCTCCTGTCACGTCTCCGATACTGCAACTCTCTCTTCTCCGGCTCCCGGCGCGGCTCAAGCCTGCGGAGCTCTCCTGCAGCTCTTCATCGCACGTAGTGTGAAAATAGGCAAGTCTGTGTCTGGTGATTATATTGCTGTAAATCGTGATGGTGTGGTGCGTGGTAGCGATGTAGGACGTGTTGAGTCAACGTTGATTACACGTGTTGCTAGCGCCCTTCGGTGTACTCCGGGGCAACCTAGGCCGTATGGTAACGAGGATTGGGATACGGACTCCGGAGCAAGTGCCATGATCTCCAAAAACAAAGAGAGCATGTGAAACTTTCGCCACCCCACCGACCAGTACATAGATAGGCGAGCCAGGGTTGATTACAGTAGAGGCAATCGGGGACGTCAATTTACTATTTCACCAGCTAGATGAACACGGAAACCCGCAGAACGTTGTGGCGTGTGTGCAAGATGTGATCTACACTCCGTGGCTTGGCTTCAACCTTTTCTCGATTTGGAAGGTGGTGCACAAAATCTGCTGTTCTGTAAACCCCACTGGTACACAAGTGGGAAGGCTCCGCTTCGTCCGGGGATCGGCGAACGACTCCCTCTACGCCACCCGACTCCCCCCTCCTCAGTTGCCAGTGGATGTAGCGAATGAGAGTGCTCCCGAGTCTTCCGCTTGCAACCCACAGATGCTAGTTGGTGCTTCGCGTGAGAGTGCGTTCCTGTCTGCTGTCTGCATGTTCCCCCCCGGTTCCTCTTAGTGAAACCAATCTCGTACAACCTTCGAGCGTTGTGATGGCTTCCCCCATGGAGTTGGAGCTAGAGCTTGAGACTGCTTTATCCCACCCCACTTCGTGTGATTCAAGTACGGCATGGATTTATCAACCCCAGAGCATTTCTGACGTGCAAATTGAGGCGTATGCCGTAGAATGGGACAATTTCGACCGTATGATGCATGATAGAGAGAGTGATCAGTGTGCATTGGCCAGTTTGGGCCCCGGTGAATGCCCTTTCCATGTTGGCAACAATCGCAAGCGAGTCGATATTAACGTATTCCATGACCGCGCCGGCCACTTGTCCGAACCTATCTTGAGGGAATCTGCTCGGCAGCGAGGGATCACCCTCACCGGACGGATGGAACCCTGCACTACGTGCATACCGGCAAGAGGGACGCAAGCGGATGTGCCGAGAAGAAGCGAGGGACGAGCGGGGAAGGCGCCTGGCGATTTCCTACATATCGACATGTGCGGCCCGTACACCACCACCATAGGCAGCAACCACTACATGCTCTATGCTGTCGATGCTACAACGGGATACATCGCGAACTACGCCCTTCGTCGCAAATCTGACGCCGTGGCCGTCTTCCGGCGGTTAATCGTCGGCCTCGCTCACAAGGCGGGGACGAGGATACGGAGTGTTCATAATGACTGCGATTCGCTTTGGACCAGCAAGGACTTCCGTGACCTCTGCTTCACCATGGGAATTGCCGTGCAGCACTTCCCCCCCAGAGCGCAGCAATACAATGGAGTAGTGGAGAATACAATCCAACGTTGCAACAAAATCGCCATGGCATCTCGCCGCGCCGCGGAGCGACGCTTGGGGCCGGGAGGGTTTCGTGTGTTCGCGGCTTGGATGCTCGCTGGGACAAAGCTCTGGGAGGAATCGGCGAAGGGTGCCGCGCAGAATCTCAACCAGGCTGCTTTCTCTTTGAACCCCGGTCGCTCGTCACCGCAGGAGTTGTTCACCGGCAGGAAAGGGGCTTTCTTGGTGGTGCCGTTGTTTCAGTATGGTTTCATGTACCGGGAGAGGAGGTCGAAGCTGGACGACAAGGCAGTGCCGTGCTACTTCCTTAACGCAGGCGACAACCATGCCGGCTGCTGTGTGAAGGTACTCAGGGCTGACACAAGGCGCGCATGCTACGCTAGCAACGTTACATGGGCGCCACTGCCAAAGTCGGGGGGGGGGGGGGTTCAGTACTGCCCCCCCCGTGCAAGCACCGCCCACGCCGCCGGGGGTGTCATTCGAGACAGCCTCGACGCCGCCCGCCGTTGCAGGTACCCACCCTACCGCCACCGCCTTGCCGCTGCCCGCCACTGCCCGTACGCCCTCTGCAGCAGCCACCTGGCCGCCACTGCCGCTGCTGTCGTCGTCCCCGGCGTCCGCGCACTCACCCGGCGCTCACACCTCGTCGCCGCCCGGACCGACTGGTATCCCGCCCGCCGCTGCCGGTCTGCCGCCTGCGTACTCGCCCAGCGATCACACACCGCCTGCAGCATGTTCGCCGATGCCGGAGTGGTCTCCCTCTTCCATCGAGGACGTCGCCTCGACGATATCGTCATCACCATCACCGGCGGTGACCCCGGCCCCGCGGACGTACAGGAGGAGACAGCCGCCGCCTGTTGCCGCAGGATACTCCTCGCCGCTCACCCCCCACGCAACAAGGATGGTGGGCGAGAGGGGCGACGAGCGCGTGCCGGGAAGGACCAGGTCGGAGGGCCGTCAGCGTTTAGGCGTGCCGGAAGAAGCCGTCTCCACGCCGCTGCCGGAGGCGACGTCGTTCGATCACGGGGTAGGACTCCTATCTCATACAGGGGAGGATGTGCTGCTGTCGCTGCTGGCCAACCGACGGGCCCTGAACGCGCGACCAGTGCTCCTGCAGGGGCACGGATCTGGTGAGCTGGGGGGCGGAGGCAAGCAGCATGCGGGGTCGGGGGGAGTGGAGGAGAGCAAAGGTGCACCGCCATACGACACCACGGGCGAGATGAAGAGCGGGAGTAGCTATTGGTCGCTTGGGCCTTCGGGGCGGGGAGTGCCGCTCGATCTTGTGTCACGCCTCGCCACGATGGAGGATGTCGATGCAGCTCTTAGCGAGATGCGCCTCTCCCACCTGCAGCCCGACATGCCCCTCTGCCACGCCAAGGACCTCCGCGTATCCAAGATGTTCAGGGAAGCGCATGACGGTGAGCATGGCGTACAGTTCATGGACGCGGCTAAGCGTGAAGTGTTCGGTTTCCTTGAAGCAGGGGTGTTCGAAATTGTTGACGAGTAGCAACGAATGGACAACGTGATCAATAGCAAGGTTGATTAATTTGGCTGGCCTACGAAAGCGAAGGCGAGACTTGTAGCTAGGGGTGACATGCAGAGAGAGTACATTGACTTTGGAGATTTGTACGCGCCTTCTGTTGCTTCGTCCAGTGTCCGTTTGTTGGCTGCGTTGGCGTGTGAGCATGACCTAGAGTTGTGCCATTTTGATATAGACCAGGCTTTTGTGAGGGCAGATCTTGCCGAGGATGTCCACATGCGATTGCCAGAAGGGTGTGGTTCGTTGTCAGGGAAGGTTGTGAAGCTGAGCAAGAGTCTTTATGGTTTGAGACAGGCATCCAGGCAGTGGTACGCGGTGCAGAGGAAGTGTCTTTTGGCTTTGGGGTTTGTGCAGTACTTGGCTGGTTCGTGTGGTTTTTGTTTGGTTGAAGGCGGGGAAGTAGCGATGCACCTAGTAGTGCATGTTGACGGTATGTTTGCCGTGGGACA
Source organism: Undaria pinnatifida (assembly GCA_012845835.1). NCBI lineage: Eukaryota > Phaeophyceae > Laminariales > Alariaceae > Undaria > Undaria pinnatifida. Next base: position 2,023,033 of record JABAKD010000012.1, on the reverse strand, counting down.
GAAGGAAAGGTGTGATCAGTTCGGTAAGGATCTCGGACGTCTCGCTCCAGTTACGTCGTTGGGCGAGCTCAAGTGTTACTCGGGGTGCTATTACGAGAGAGACAGAGAGAAAGAGAGGTTGACTATTTCGCAACAGACGTACACGGAAGAACTGGGAGAGAAGTATGGTATGGGATGGGACAACGGTATCCCGATTCCTACAACTTGGAAGCTTTGGAATTTTGATGTTGACGAGCCGAAGGTTCTGTTTCCTTTCCGAGAGTTGATCGGTATGCCTTTGTGGATTGCCTTGTTGACCAGGCCGGATATCGCGAATTCAGTGAGGGCAGTAGCAAGATATTGCAGTGCGCCGAAGCTGATCCACTAGGAAGCGGCACGTAGTATACTAGGGTATGCAATGAGGACGAGTTATTTAGGGATTTCCTTTCAGAAGGGGACGTTGACGGGGATTAGTTTGATTTCTTTCGCAGATGCCAACTATGCTTCGCGCAGTGCGGACAGGAGAAGCGTGTCGGGGGGGGTAGTGATGTGAGCGGGGGGGGCTGTTTCGTGGCACTCCAAGACGCAGAAGAAGTGTGTGACTCTCTTGACTACTCAGGCGGAGTATGTGGCTATGTCGGACATGGGAAAGGAGGTTTCGTTTTTGAGGCAAGTTTGGTGTTTTATGTTGCCGAATGCAAGGATGCCGTGCATTGCCAGGTATGAGGATAACGAGGGTACCATCCAAATCGCAAAGCACGCGATTTCGAACTCGAACCCGAAGCACATTGACGTGAGGCATCACTTTTTCAGGGAACTGGTGGAAAGGAAGGAGGTCGAAATTATCCACGTAGCGTCGCAGTACCAGCATACTGACTTTCTCACCAAGGCGTTACCTGAGAGGGAGGTTGAATTTCCCCGGAGGATAGTGATGAATTTGATTTGATTTCTCTCTCCGATTGATTTTCTGACCTTCTATTTCTTACATGTTTCTTTTTTTTTTTTTCCTGATGTATGTTTATGAGGGTTCAAGAACTTGGACTCAAAGTGATCGATGGAAAATACTGAATAGTGTTTGAGGTTCAATGGTCATGGGTATGATGGCATAAAAAAAGGGAGGGAGTGGATTTGAGTGTTGTCCAAACGCAACATTTTTGTTTTCTGGACTTGTGAGTAAAGAAACACTGCAGGTTTTTTGGTATTTGGTAATAATGTACGTTTTAAGAATACAATCTGGGTAAATCATGACAATGTTGCGAGTAGGGGGGCTGTCGGACGTACTCACTCCATTGTCAGATTGCAGACAAGAATCCACCGAAAAGATGGATCGGAGCGTTTCGGGGGTTTCGTACATATGTGGGATGGATTTCCACAACGGTTTTTTTTTGTTGTGGGATTTTATATGCTCGAATAATATCACTCTATGTTTCGACTCTATTTTTGCCTCTATCTTGCGCCTATTATTTGTCTCTTCTTCGGCTACCACGCCAAGGGCTACCACGCCCCATCTATATTGCAAGGGCATCACGCCTTCACCACTGCACGGCTACCACGCCTGTGTATTTATATCCCGGCTATCACGCCACAGTTCCGAGTTCCATTTCTGGGTTATCACACCTGAGCTGTCACGCTCCACCACACAGGTAAATCGGGTTATCACACCCGCCTTAGTTAGTAGTTCGTAGTTTACCGATCACCGGCTATTACGCCACCTTTCTCCTCCACCTACACCACCACCGGGTCGCCTCACGTACCAACCTACTCCACACTGGGATTTGTCTTGATTCTAGAGTAATGCTGCAGGTAGTGGACGTTTGCTGTCTGAAATACATAATGTGAAATACTGTCGCGACATATGTGTGTGTGTGTTCTTCACATTAAACCGTTCTTCTACTCGTCGACATCCAGCACACCCAGTGTCCGTACCGATTCTTCACCCTAGAAAGATCAGCTCTGTGGTCACAAGCCACGACACAGAGATAATGCATCGTAATGCATTCGACAACGCAATGTCATGCCCTAGTACTGGGTACGACAGGCACAACATACATACGTCAGCAACAGAAATACATTGGAAGAGAGAAATACGAAATATACAAAAACAAAAACAAAAACAAAAACAAAACAAAAAACGAAAACAAATAAAAACAAAGATAAAAATAAAACAAAAAATGAAACAAACAAAACGAAGGGGAAATCGAAGAAACAACCCAACCGGAAAGGAGAGCCAAAGCTCGGAAAAGAAACATAATAAAATGAAATAAAATAAGGTAAAGTAAAACCAAAATAAGATAATCCGAACACGAGCCAAAAAACCTGGACACGCAAGGAAGAAGAAAAAAAAAAAAAAAAAGAAAAAAATTCCCCAGAAAAAGACGAAAAGTGCTATGTACCTACTAGTCGGCCTGGTACCTTGCTACCCTGTCTGCCATCTCCTTCCTGCCTTCGTCCACCGCGGTCTCCCTTCTATCCCTCCTGTTGCCCCCCCTGCCCCCATTCCCTTGGACGGCTTTCCTTCTACTCCTCCTGTTTCCCCCCCTCCCCCCTTTGTGTTCATATGTGTGTGTGTGTTCTTCACATTAAACCGTTTTTCTACTCGTCGACATCCAGCACACCCATTGTCCGTACTGATTCTTCACCCTAGAAAGATCAGCTCTGTGGTCACAAGCCACGACACAGAGATAATGCATCGTAATGCATTCGACAACGCAATGTCATGCCCTAGTACTGGGTACGACAGGCACAACATACATACGTCAGCAACAGAAATACATTGGAAGAGAGAAATACGAAATATACAAAAACAAAAAACAAAAACAAAAAACAAAAACAAAATAAGAAAACAAATAAAAACTAAGATAAAAATAAAAATAAAAACAAAAAATGAAACAAACAAAACGAAGGGGAAATCGAAGAAACAACCCAACCGGAGAGGAGAGCCAAAGCTCGGAAAAGAAACACAATAAAATGAAATAAAATAAGTTAAAGTAAAACCAAAATAAGATAATCCGAACACGAGCCAAAAACCTGGACACGCAAGGAGGGAACAAAGGGGAAAAAAATACCCCAGAAAAAGACGAAAAGTGCTATGTACCTACTAGTCGGCCTGGTACCTTGCTACCCTGTCTGCCATCTCCTTCCTGCCTTCGTCCACCGCGGTCTCCCTTCTATTCCTCATATATATGACACTGGTAACGTCGTACAGAAGCAATATTTCATTGACGTAGCTATGCTATTATTTGAGGCTGAGGCGATCATTTTCTTTCACATTCTTTGCGGCTAAGACTTTGTTTATCGCGTGTAATCATGGCAAAGGACAGAGTAGGTTGGGCAGAGTGATGGGCAGGATAAATGCTTGTGCCTGTGCCTCAGCCCCTCTTGCCCCAACCACCGGCAAATGTGATTGCTTGTGGTATGATAGCTCCGCTGATTAACAGGTTACTTAGGGACAGGAGGCAAGATGTTTAACAGGTTGAGAATAGATGATGTCAGCAGTTGCTTGCAACAGCCGTACTTTCTGACTGTCGTATGTACAGCAGTTTTGTGCTTTGGTTCATGTTCAATCAACCATTTTCCGCCATCTCCGAAACAGAATACCAGTACTTGATTTCGGTTGTGTGCCGTGTATTTTTTTAAACAAAATTCCTGGTACGACATCGTACGTCATCCGTTTTTACAGATAAATTGGTGACGGCTGATGGCTGTTGGGGTATAGGTAGTACAAGTAGTTATATATTTAAGGTACGCCCAGGGGGTTATGACGTGTAATGTTAGTACCAGTTGTTGTTGTTGTTGTTGTTGTTGTTGTTCTCACATTAACTCGCATAATCAAGTCCGTGGTCACAGGACAGGTTCCAGTCACTCTGGAGCTGAGGAATACCCCAGGGAAAAACACACCCAACCCAAGGTGGTACACGCATATATCACAGCTGACGCAATTCATGCCTCCAGCAGGAACATATAAAAGTGAAATCGGGAGTCAGTCTACGATGTGTCAGGTCCAGGCCGGTGCATACGTCTCACTACTCACGCCTGGAGAAACCAAATATTCCGATTGCCACCCAAGGAAGACTACCACGTATACATTACACGTAGTATCTATCACTACGCATACGCACGACAGGCGTAAGTCAATTGGAGAAAAAGAAACAAAGAAAAGAAAAGAAGATAAAGGAAAGAATATAAAAGAGAAGAAAAACGAAACAACAAAACGAAAAAGTCAAGCAAAGAGAAGAAAAAGACAAGAAAAGCAAGAAAAGACAAGACAAGAAAGCAAATAGAAAAGAAGAGGAGAAGTAGTATTTCGTTTCGGGTACGCACGAGAGATTCCGTCACATATTTTGCAGTTTGGATGTCTTGTTGTTGTTGTTCTCACATTAACTCGCATAATCAAGTCCTTGGTCTTATACAACGCGGGCTGCTTCCAGCATAGCTGGTTGTCAACCTCAACAGCGATCTCGCATAGTGCGGTACATGAAATGAAAAAAACGGTAGTGAGGAAATATAGCATTACTCACGTGTTATGATGCAATGTGTAGTTGAAATATCGGGATGTGTTCTTTTCGTTAAACTGAATATTCCACCATGATCTCGTCCCGGTTATGTCTATTACTGTGTTCTGAATATGATATTGTAGTCTGACATGTTTTGCTTGACGCCGATTGATTATAAGATTTTGATTATGTTCGAACCCCCTTTTGTTAGATCGCTCCCTCAACTTCCCCCGCCCTTATCATGCGCGTGTGCAGAGTGTTTTATTAAGCGGTATCTGCTGTATACTGGACCAACAATAATGAGCAGGGGGGATGGGGTAGATAATAAGGTTCTTATAATCCACAGTTTGGTGCTCAAACATTATATGTACGTAGTATACGAGCGTTTTGAGTGCAGACGAAAACTGTCAACATTCATTCCTGCGTTTGTAATGTAGTTTACCGGATACCGTATCGTATTTTATACGAGATTTAGTCAAGGTTGCCAAACAGTTTAAATGATCGTCATTTCTTTATCGCGGTAGCTTATCAAGTAGCAGCATGGACTAACACTCTTGCAGCACTGTGATACTACGTGTGGCTCTTCCGGGAATGAACATACGGAATAACTTTACCCTCGATTTACCAACCTCGTCACGTGTAGCGAGGCGTTTGCGCCCTGATCTATCGGTACTCTGAAACAGAAAGAAACACGCGGTTGAATTTGTACTATACCGGTATCAAACAATTGTCGAGTCAACTCTGAAATACAGTGACATATGGCGGGATTTGATACATTTTTGAGAGGTTTGCGATGAATAGTGATATATGCGTTAAATCCGGGTTGGACAAACCCGCTCGAGGAAGGTCTCAAACAGACTGGTCTTTTTCGCGAGCTGGTCGGATGCTTGATGTGGCTTGCTAACCAGACACGCACGGACAATGCAACCGGAGTGAGTGCGGCGGCTAGGAACACGAATTCACCGATGAAGGTACACTGGAAGACTGCAGTTGGTATTTTCGTTTCCACCGGGATTTTATTATGGAACATTTGATTTTGGAGAATAGTAGAATATCTCATGATTTAGTGCGCTAGCTTCACTGTTTCTACTGTTTAACTATGATATGTGAGATTTTTGGGACTTAGAGACTGCAGCGGTTTTCGGTAAACTACCCGGGGTCATCCCTGCGTAATCAGTCTATGGTGTTCTCAACTAGCCCCGTAATCAGACCAAGCTGAGCCAAATCGTTTAGTTTTCATCCTGCAAGGAGGGGTCACGCCCACCTGTTACCGCTCGTGCGGGCAGGATTCGCTTGATTTGATACGGATTATATTATGAGATGGACGTATGACATTCTTGGAACTTGGGGACGGCAACGGTTTTCGGTAAACTATCCGGGGTCATCCCTGCGTAATCAGTCTATGGTTTTCTCAACTAGCCCCGTAATGAGACCCAGCTGAGCCAAATCGTTTAGGTTCCATGCTGCAAGGTGGGGTCACGCCCTACTGGTACCGCTTGTGCGGGGTAGGATTCCCTTGACCGCTTCAGAGGATTATGGCTCGTTAAGTAGGAAAAAGGTCTCAAACTCGACGATTTCGATACGTCTGAACCCGAGGGCGACGAACTATTGAAATGTTACTTTTTCAATGCATTTGTCTAATTCGAAAGTGAGTTTTGATACTGCTGTCCGATCACACTTATTGGCACCCCTATTCTATGGAGCTCACAACGTATAAGGAAGGCTGAGTGCTGATTAAAAGGCCGATGTTTGAGTTTTTGGCTTTTGAAATTTGGATTTTAGATTTGAGGTTTCGGTCTATGGATTTCGATTTTTAATTATTTGTTTTTGGACTCGGAATTTTACGACTTAGATCTTAGGTTCGTCAAGATTGATTGTTGGATACTGTCCCTGATTTGTATATCTAGATTTATGGAGTCCATTCGAAGTACTATGGTGCTGCAAGCTTTCTTTCTTGTCACAATAATAATAGTACTGCTGGGGAGATATTGATTGACCGTATTTTTCATTGAATCGTTTTACCCTGGTGATATGATAATATAGCATCATGCCGTATCATCTTCGAAACAGGGAGGCTGTTGATTGAATGCTTGGATATGACACGGATATGATTGCAGTTGAGTATAGAAGGGGCGTTCAGTGATAGGTTGGCTACATCGTAGCGGTATATCGGGATGGTGGAAATATTTCGGCCATTTCGCCCTCACTCCTCGTTGTGCTTCTTTTACCGAGTGGTTCTTCTCCTCTCCACGATGTGCCTTGGCTAGGAGCAACGTAAGATATAGACGTATTTTACTTGTCTTCATTCCGGCGACTCCACTATCCCACTATTATTGCCAGCTCAACGGGTAAGTTCTCTACGCTGCGTAGAGATCAACAATATCATCTGAGTACTTTCATCAAACCCCTACATAGAATATACCACTTTGGCCGGCGATCAGATAACATTTGTAGGTAAAAAAACCGATGCTTGTTTTTTCCGCGTGTCTGGTATTTGAGCGTTGGTGCTAAAAACGAAGGTATGTATTGTTTTGGATTAATGGTATTCGAGTGTTGGGCGCCGCCTTTACCCCTGAATTCTGGATTATTATGTAGGAAAAAGTACGGAAATCGGAGAATTTGGTTCGACTCACGTGTGCTTCCAGCTTCACGCGAAGGAATTCATCAAAAACTGCCTAAAACAATACTCTAGGTCCTGATTCTAAACCCCAACCCTAACTAAAACCCGGCCCCGACGCGAGGCACGAGAAATTTATCCGGAAAACATCTGACTCATGTTTTAGTTAAAAAAATTGTTGACCCCACATGTATGTATCAAATTATTCTCCAATACCCATGCATTATCCTAGAAATAATAGCCCGGACATCTCGAAACGGCTAACACTGAGTGCTCGCGCTAACGAAGGAGAACTAACTTTTGGTTGTTGGTGTATGAGCGTTGGAGGCGTGCTACGAGAGAGATAGCAGTTTGCGTCCGAAATGGTTCCTGAATGACGGGGCTCCTTAACCCAAAATCGTCGGAAATAGTAGAGACGGGTGCTACGATGGAGGTATACCTTTTTTTGGCGAAAATGGTTTCTGAATGACGGGGGCTCCTTAACCCAAAATCGTCGGAAATAGTAGAGACGGGTGCTACGATGGAGGTATACCTTTTTTTGGCGAAAATGGTTTCTGAATGACGGGGGCTTCTTAACCCAAAATCGTCGGAAATGCGCCATTTTTGTATGATTCTCGTCGTGTACCTCGGCCATGCGATTATTCACCCGGGGTAGCAGATTTGGTTTTCTCCAAGTCAGTTTATGGCGAGGTCTTAACCTCGAAAACTGAGGGAACCTCAGAAAAAGAGTGGTGCACCTCTATCTTAGCACGCGTCGTTGGTATTGTAGAGTGTTGCATTTCGTTTACGTTTTAGGGCATGGTATTTCAAGAATTCATTCTTGAGCTTTTTCTCGTGGTAGTGAAGAATCCTACCGTGCGGTACAACGACCTTTCCCATTTCTTTCAGCTGATAACCGAACAAACGGACAAGGCTACAGCAGGGAGACACCCCGAACTTTCGCTATCGGGTTCAAGCTACTCGCGCGAGTGACTCTATACCTGACCGACAAAAGCACGTTTGTTCGGCGATTTTTTTGTTTCAGCGTAGCTAACCACCCCTTTTCCCATTAATGTGGAGAATACCAAACAGCACCTGAAACCCTGTGACCGCAAGAAACAGGGGGGTCACTCGCGCGAGTGACACCGAGCCACTGACAAAACAGTGCCCAAAAGGGGGTAAGAACAACATAATTCCTCCTACACCGTATCATTGGTCTGACCGGGAATGCTGGATGTTGATTACTAAAAATAGGTGTGAGGAAGCTAGTATGCATCTAGGTTAGGATTGGGTTTGATATTTTTGAGGCAAGTATTATGGTTACGTAATCATGTTGGGGATGTCTTTGGTATTCGAGTTGAAATTTTATTTCTCATCACGACTGACTGCGTCAAAATCAAGGGGAATGGTGCCTTTGAGTTGTACCAAGGCCTTACTAGTGTATTAAGTGTGGTTAGTGTAACTGTAAGCCACCTACGGAAATGAGGCTGAACTCATGGTTCCCCTAGCGACAATAATGACGCCGAGTGTGACTCCCATCGACCGTTGGTGTCGTTCGTGACGAGGGGGCGACGCTCCTCCGCCGCACTTGATAAGCATGTATACATTATATACCTTTCCCCACCTTCACCACCTCATGGCACCTCTGGCATCGAGACTGCCAACGCCGTGAGCCGGCTCGTGCTTGCACCTGATTAATCGATTGATGCCTTGTAAAGTATACTATGGTTATTTTGGTGGTGGTTTGTTCATCAAAGTAAAACCCGCTGAAGTTGGTCAGTACAGTAGTAGTCATACACAAAGTTGTATTACGGTGCGTTTTGGTTCGCGAACCTGACGGTTCTTCAGTGTTCGCTTACTCATCGCGAAGAACTGACAGTGGTTTTAAATTCTAACCTTTTCCCGCTGGTATAACCCCGTTGCTAAAAGCGGTTTTGTGTTACGGAGTATATAATGACACGTATTGAATGAACAAAGCGCGTTCCCGTTGCGTTTTTCCATGTCTGTAGCGCCGGGTTCCAGCAAGAGCGCATGGCTACCTCCGGAATTCACGACAGTCAACCGCGGTACATAACCGTATCCACGATCACGGGAGAACGGCAAGTACCACGGTCAACTTTTCATTTTTTTTTCTCCATCCCAATTATCACTCTCGAGCTTCCTCCCAGTCAGTAGTAGCTCTGAAGATCTGGGGTCACATTGCGGGCTCTCCTCCCCCTCCCCACCATGGTGCCTGCCTGCATTTTCATCATTTTATCGCGAGCATAATCCAGCATTTTCTTCCCTCGTCGACTCGCGTCGAATTGTACCTACCCACGCTGCTCGCGCTCTCAGCAGTTTGTCCTTTTTTCGTATTGGCTTTTTCGCAAACAAAGTCATATCTCATCACGGTGGGAACCGAACTCAAGGACCAACGCTTTTAAATAGAAGCATTAGAGGGTAACCACTATATCGCCGGGGCGTTCGGCTACCAGTATACCACCCTGCAGACGTTCACGTTCGTCCAACGCCAAGCGCCAGCATATTATGCCTTTCACGGTTTCCACCAGCAACTTCCCTGCTCCTAAAACGATATATGTAAGGTACCAACAACAAGAAGGGTGACCCCGTTACACCATCCGTCAGGGACAAAATTGCCCGCTTTGCCGCGACGTACCCCTACTAGACCTCACAGCTACAACTCACCAACGGAAGCATGCTACAGTACAGCTGCACGTGGCGTTTTTAAGGCTGTTCACTCGGGAAGCTCTGTACCTAATCACGTTGATAACACAAACCCAAGAATTGAGGAACAACTCGTGCTACGATGATAGAGGTTCGGCACCATTTTTCGTCTGAAATGAGTCTTACTACGGTAGCCCCCCCCGAACTTTCTTTTAGCGAAATCGCCGGTTCCGACACCGGCTCCCGACCGTATCTCCTGAAATACGGTGCTTCTTGCCACCGCGACGTCATCGTTTGACAGTCCTTTGCAATCAAGAAAATGTAGCAAGATGTTTGTTTCATAGCATACCCCCTCGTGTCGAGCACCCTCGAAACGTTCGTTAAATAAAAACACTAGTTTTTTGGGGGGCTATCGTAGAATCATTCAAATGGTCTCTGAACGACGGGGCTCCTTAACCCCAAATCGTCAGAAATAGGTCAGTTTTATTTCATGTTGATTCTCGTTGTATACATAGGCCATAGGATGTTTTTTTTATCCGGTAGCAGTTTGGTTTTCTTCGGCTCGGTTTTTTTTTGTCAACACAGGTCTTAAGCTCCCAAATGGAGGAACCTCAGAAAAAAGGTGTACACATTTATCGTGGCACTCGTGGAACATTGAAAGTTCACAACCCAACGAACAATACCATGGTCTAGGTATCCGACGAACAATTCTGGCAAAAACACAGCATGATGTTCCGATGGTGGTATTTATTGCGTCACGGCGTTCTTTTCGTTCAGAAATTATTCTAGCTAGAAACGTGCGACACATGCGACGATACAAAGTGACATGACCAGTCACCAGTTGTTTTCGTTTTTTCCCTGCAATGTTCTCGACTTGAGCTCCGCAGCTCATCCATAAACCGATTTTGAGGGAAGCTAGGAGCTGACCCGGACGAACGAACCCACGGCCTAGCTATACAAAGGGGGGTTCAGGATGAAAAAATCGACGACACATCGGACGATTTTGGGTTGAGGAGGCCGTCATTAAGAAGCGGAAAGAACAACAAAAAAAGAGTGGTATATACCTCGATCGTAGAACGTGTGATATTGCGCTTATCGTAAAACGGGTACAACGGGTCAAGACTGGGACCCGCGCGTTTGGTGTACATGAAAAGGGCGCCCATCAGAAAAAGCGGGAGTCAATTTAACTGGCTGCACGCCCTGTCGAAAACCGTATATTGTCTATAGTACACTTGGATGCAAATCGACAAGCTTAGAAAGCTGAAAACCGGGAATGCTGAACCCCATGCGCGATAAAAACGACGGAAGGCATTCTGGGGGGGGGGGAGCATGGAAGACACCTGTGACCACGGCGTGCCCAGAAGATCGGTGAGGGCGAAACCGTTTACCAGTTGAGCTGGAAATCAAAAGCTATGATAATGTATACCTGGTAAACAACACGAGTGACCCCGTTACGTTGTGGCCTCTTCTGGCGGCAGACTCCCCGCGAGATGATTGAACTGCTTCCGGAATTCACGAGGATGTGCCGAAGTTAATTATTATGGAACGCGAGCCCTACGTACAAATATGATACCATACATACAAAACTAATATCGACGTACGTAGGTTACCGCGCCCTAAAGAACCGATACCCCACACCACCCATAGCCGTTTTCTTAGTATGCACTTCCTAATATGTTTTCGAATAGAATGACACGGTATTTTCATGCCCCGTGGAAAAGTGAATGCTGCAGCCGCCATGTTGCGATTGCGGCGATCTTCAATCACCACAGGAGGTGCCCGGAGTTCCAATTCTACATCGTATGCGTTCCTCTCACACCCTAATGCTTGTGGCGATGAGGGGTTCCTCTAACTCCGCTTTTTTCGAACCCCCACGGATGACGCGGTCACCATGCGCCCGTTCTTCTCGGTCTAGCTGATGTTTGAAGTAAGCCCAAGACACCTGCCGAAATCGAAAAATACACAGATTATCGGTGAATGAAGGTTAAAAGGCACATGGAACATATGCAACGAATGCAACAAGGAAATAGACCAATCAGGGTGGAAACGCCAGATATTGTTCAATAAAAAGACGACTGCTGTCGCCAATTTCCGTAGATGTAGGTTGTTGGACACATCGTTTAGCGCTTTTTCACGGTCTGTATGTTCGTTATGTTTTGTTCCATAATCTTTTGGTTGTTGACACTACAGTAGCAACGCTGCACATTGTTGGATGACAAAGGAATTAATGGCATCGCGCAATCACACCGGATGTTTACAACGGGAACCATATTCCATACAAATTTCAAACAGTTTGCCCCCAAAATATCGGTAATGTAAAAACAAGAGTGAAGCTCGCGCGAGAGTTACTATAGACGCGTGCTGCGGCGTACCGGGGGGGCATAATTTCTTTTTTTATGCCGCTCAATTGAAGAGCAGACTGATTCGACGATAGCCCCCCCCCAAAACAGCAAAGATGTTCAACGAACGTTTTCATGGCTGCTCGACACAAGGAAGGGTGCTATGAAACGAATGTCTATGCTTATATTTTCTTGTTTGCTAAGGGCTATCATATCGAACGACGACGTCGGGGTGGCAAGGGGCGCCGTATTTCAAGATATTCGACCAGGGGGCTGGTTTCAAAACCACCGATTGCGTTGAAAGAGAAGTTCGGGGGGGGGTTACCGTAGAACGACGCACCTCTATTCATTAGACCCCAAAATACAGATTCGAGGAAACAAGAAAACGTTCTACCCGATGAACTCTCCCATGGAACTACAGGTAAACAACCAACACACATCGCAAAAACGAAAGAGGACGCTCTGGCCTTTTCCTTTTTTTTGTTGTCCTCCGACGGATGGGGAACAGTAAAGCTTGAGCTCACCATACCTACGCTTGCACGTGTTTTCATACAGGCGTCGTGTGTCAATTTAACTCAATTATATTCGCAATCCAGCGCTATTAATAGGCGGCGTTTTGTTTTTGTTACGGTGGCCCGCCATTCAGAAAACGTCTCGCGGTCGAAACGTGCTACACCTACTTTCTTGGCACGCGCCGTTGGTCAACACATTTACTTTTATCATGGAGGCTTTATTATAAAGTTTTTTTGTCCGCGCAAAATTTGGCACGCGCCGTTGGTTAAACACGTGGACGTTTAGTATGGAGGCCTTAGTAGCAAGTCTGTCCGCGAAATGTTGGCACGCGCCGTTAGTCAACACATGTACCTTTACTATGGAGGCTATATTAGCAGTTCTGTTTGCGGAAGTTGCTCGTTTGGGTGCCCATTCATATATGGACACCCCACGGAAAAATACAACATCGGTTGGTGTTGCAATCTTACGAAATCTTTGTGACACTTGCGACACGGTAGGTGGAAGTGCAACGCTTTTTAGTTGTTTTCTGTTGGGTCCTCGCTTGAGGAAGTGATTTAACATACACCACCCCCAAACCTTCGTTTTGAAAAGAAAGAAGGACAACCCGATGGCCAATCCCACAGCCCTAGAGAGTGGGCGCGCAAAGTGTGTAGATGTTGCAAAAACGATAATCATATCCCGACGCGTTTATATCAGGGAACACGTCATCGTTCAGGAAAAGCTTTGGATAAAAATGCTGCTCCCTACATACAGTAGACGGACAACGTTTTTGGGTTTTGCCATACTACACACATGTAGTAGACTGTGATACCCCGTGACATGGTGTCTATCGGACACACCGTCTCTACCCCCAGAAGCCCGGGGTGTGTTGTGTGGTCGATGCTGAAATCATCACTTCCTTTCGAGTTTGTATCCTTCTCTCAAGTACCAAAAGGGGTCAAATGCTGCTTCGTATATACTCCGTATACAGGTACCACATACATGTATAATATTAAATGCACCAGGCGTGTAGGTTTTCCAAGCAAACGCGGCACTCTAGTTCTCCGGGCACTAACCCGAAGCGAATCCTCTATAGAATGATCCCTCTATCGTGCTGTAGAGACGTTGTATTTGTTTTTTGACAAAGAGAGGTATACCTCGGCCGTTGTGCTCCGTAATTGAGCTACCATCGGTTAGTCCAATACGTTTCGAGCCATCCCACGGTAGGGGTTAAAGCAGAACGTCCTTGAGGTCCTCACATGAGGAGCTTAATATTTCGCCCGATAGGTGACTTGGAAGGCATTTGTTCGCACAACCCGACCAGGCTTCTATGCCTTAGTAAAAGAACAACATATATATATATATATATATAATCACTCGTGAAATGACTTGATTAATGACTGACCCACGGGTAGTCTCTCACTTGACGGGCTCAATCGAGACATGTAAATATTAGTTAATCCAACAACTGCAACCTTCACCGTGGGATGGGTGGGAAGAGAAGCTTGGTCGGGCTACGCGAACGAATGCCATCGAGATCATGTCTCGGGTTTGATGTTGATGTTGATGTTGGGCTAGCTTTATGTTGGGAGCTCAGAAAGTTCATAGAATATGCTGCACCCCTAGCGTGGGGTGTCTCTACGGACAAGACGCTTGCTACGATCGACGACCCTAACCGCGTACAAGTTGATGTCGGTTGGGGGCAAGGCTATGATGGGGAGGGGGGGCATTATTGCTAATGGGGTTGGGCCACTCGTACGAGTGACTGACTCTATATCAGGAACTAAAGAACTTTAGGCGTTTCTACTTGGCGCAGAGTAGTTCATGATTATATTGTGGATTCCAAAGGCGTGATTTTCAGCAGCACCAAAGCTCAAGATTCCAGAGAAACAGGGGGGTCACTCGCGCGGATGACACCGAGTCGCTTCTAAAACAGGCCCCAAACGTCACCCCTCCTCTCTAAACCGTAGCCACGATTCGAGGTTGTGCGATGTTTCCTGTACCCTAAACAGACTTGCGCAGAGCAACTTCAGCTTCATGGGGGTGCATATCTCAAATTTGGAATAATAATCACGAAAGGCCACTCTCGTGAATGACCAATAAGCACAGCTGAAATACAACACTAATACGGCGACCTCTATACCGTCGCCATTTCATCGGTTCCAAATGCCCGCTTGACGAATTTTCTGGCAACAGCGCCAACTCAGATCATGCTGGAGCTGGGTTCTTGTAGTAACTTGTGAAGTTGTTGTTGGTCAGCTGGCCGCCATAAATTATTGTGAACACATTTATGACAAAAGAATCAACATTTCATAATCATATATATATATGTGAATCGAAAGGTGCCATTGCTCATAGCGTTTGGTGTGTAAGAATTTACATATCCCTCGGTTCCGGTTCGCGATAAACAGCCGACACACCCCCCTAGCGTCTTTGCCGCGCGTGACTAGATGGATTTCGTGGAGTCAGGTGGGAACGAGTCGGCCTGTAGATGTCACGGACACCGTGCAAGGCACGCAAGCTGGCGCTAGATTGCGCATACAGTTTATTCAGAGTCAGGCGGATACACGGTATGCATGTAAATACTTGGACTCTTATGGTGAGCTCGAGGGCATGTGCAACGAGGGAGTAGTACTTTTGCACCAAAACAATTTCGGGATATGGCGGCGCTCCTTAACCCAAAGTGGTCGGAAATAGGCCAATTTTTTTGTGATATATGTACTGTCTGTATGCCTAGGCCATGGGTTTGTTTATTTTGTCTCGGTTTTGGTTACTCAAGATCAGGGTTTCGGCTGAGGTCTCGACCGAGGTTAGGGTATTAGTAGGGGGGATGTTACGACGGTGTTACGATGATGTTACGATGATATTGATGATGTTGTGATGATGTTGTGATGATGTCATGATGATATTATTATAATGTTATGATGATGTTACGATGATGTTATGATGTTGTTATGATGGTGTTATGATGGTGTCATGATGATGTTACGATGATGATATGATGATGTTATGACGATGTTATGTTGATGTTGTGATGATATTACGATGATGTCATGATGGTGCTATGATGATGTTACGATGTACTCCCATTTGCACGACCGAATTTGAGCTACCATATCAAATCATATAGTATCATATTACCAAACTATCATACTCGCACGAGTAGCTCCACACCTCACGGACAAAAACCTTTTAGGGGATTATTTTGCCGCCGAAGCAACTTACCATTATATTGCGGATATAACATCGCAAGTTTTAAACAGCAACAGAGTTTGGGACCGCAAAGGAACAGGGAGATTCCTCGCGCGAGTGATCCATGGCCGGGCTCCAAAAGTGACCCTAGCCTGACTGTCATCAGCGCTCTTCAGGCAAGGAACCTCACAAACCATCGATGCACCACTAGAGCAGCTTTTGTCTAACCATTGTCTTGACCCATGTGCCATATGAGATTCTACAAAAACAAATGGCATGAAACAACAAACACCGTCGTAGTTGATATATGCGTACCTTGAAGGAATAGATTAGAAAGCACGTCTTGATGATCCAGAACGTCCCGTCGGATTCCTGCCGCGGGACACCGTACTTGTTCTGCAGGGAGTGCCACCATACTGCCCGCCACACCCGCAGGAAGAACCTAGCCGGCCACGACAGCATGTACATCCTCGCAGGCAACGTGCTCTTATTCTGAAAAACGGCCAACAGACCTACGACGCCGGCCAAAATAATGAAGCCGCCTTCGAAAATCAATGGAAACGTGTTTCAACACGGTTTTGCAAAGAGGCGCGAACGGGCGCGGTGGGACGGACGGCTGCAGACGTGAGTAAAGATAGGCGTCACAGGTTACAGAGCAGGCGTGGGTCAAGTTTGGTGAAAGCCATGACAGCACGTGCTCCCTCGCAGAAAATGTGCTCCTTCTAAAAACAGGCAAGACGTTTTATTTTGCACGGTCCAGGATGGCCGAGGTGTCTTTGTAAGTCCAGCCAAGCGTTCCCAAACGCACCATCGCAAGGAGGAAGGTGGACGCGGTCGCACGGGCGGCCCGACAGAGGAGGCATATACCTTAGCCCCTTCAGAGCCCCCAAACCCCTCCCTATGCTGAATCCAAGCAATTTTGTCCCCAAAGACGGGTTTCCAGTTGTAAAGGGGTTAACGTGGGCATCCCAGGGAAGAGAGTAGTAGTAAGGGTGGGACAAACAGAACCTGGAGACACTATAGGTAGCTCTTTTCGTCTGAAATATTTCTGAATTGCGAGTCTCCTTAACCCCAACTCGTCGGAAATAGGTTGTATTTTGTCGCGATTGTCGGTGTGTACCTAGACCTTGGGATTTTTCATACGGTAGCATTTTCTTCTATGCCCAAATCAGTTTTTCGGGAGAGGTCTCAAGCCCCCAAACTGAGGAACCTCAGACAATAAATTGGTGTACCTCTATCGTGGCACGCGTCCGGACCGAATGCTCTGACTACTACATTCAGGGAAATAAAAATGAAGCCTGATGAGCATTTTTCCCATTGCCCGTGAAACGTGTGTTGTCAAAAGAGGCGCACCCATCCGTTTCTTATGGTCCTCACTTGCGCAGGGCTATGATATGAACATATATATATGTACATACATGACCCAAAACGTAACTTTGAGCAAACTGAAAACGGAACCGGATGAACAAAACCCATGGCCTACAGTAGTTATACAACATGGCATTGTCACTATTTTGGGTTCGAGGAGCGCCATCATCAGAAAAGATATTTTCGCCAAATAACGGTGCTCACCAGGTACCCCTCCCGTAGCACGCGTGCTATCATATATATATGCACACAGCTAAATGGCTTTGTACAAGACCGCTGTCGCTCCGACTGCTCTATTGCGTGGTTGTTTGGTTGAACAAACGACGCGTGCTGCGCTAGACGCGCACCACTTTTTTTTGCAGAGATCCCCCTCACTTTCCGAGCTGTGGAAGATCTTTCTTAACCCGAAACCTGATTTGGAGAGAAATAAAACTGCTACGATACCGGGTGAAACATCCCATGGATTTCTGCACACAACGAGAATCACAAAAAATTAACCAATTTCCGACGATTTTGGATCAAGGAGCCACGTCATGCAGAAAACACTTCAGCCAAAAAGAGGTATACCTTAATTCATATATTTCCCACGATTTGAGGTCAAGGAGCCCCGTCATTCAGAAACCACTTCAGACCAAAAGTGCCACCTCTATCGTAGCGCGAGTTAAGCCCCTTAGCCAACACGCCTATCATAGCATGCGTGGAGGGAGTACAAACGGAGAAAAGAAAATATTACACTGGGTGAAGTGTGGTAGTACTCGGCGCATTGTGTCAACTTTTGCGTCCAAAAGGAGTTGTGCACCGCAGACTGTCCGAAAGCAAAATAAACCGTATACGAGGTGGGATAACACAGCTTAATGCCGGAAATGGGTTTCCCAAGGGCACGGCTTGCCCCCGTGTCTAAACGTTAGCTTGTTCCACGCGTTAACCACGGCTTGTCCCATGTCGCAGACTTACCCAGCAGGTGTACGGTGATCTCTGGAAGGCCAAGAAACATATTGAGTTCGTTCTCAACTTCATGTATGCTCTCATCAAGCTCCGGGCAGTTCGTCATGCCAGGAAACTCACTGCAGAGTTCGGCGTACTGCATTCGTTGTTTTGCGACGTGCACGGACGACAGCGCACAATAGTGGCCCAGCGGCGAAAAAAGGAAAGATCAGGAGACGCGTGCCTCAATGGGGCAGCACCGTTTGGTCAAGCAAGCACTGCTGAATTGTGCGGCAGAACTATCCAACATCATCACCGGAACATGGTACCGTTTGCGACATGCAGGTTGTATTTTTTGTGCACGTTGCATCTGTCGAACTAAACTTTTCTATCTAAAA
This sequence comes from Undaria pinnatifida, assembly GCA_012845835.1. Classification (NCBI taxonomy): domain Eukaryota; class Phaeophyceae; order Laminariales; family Alariaceae; genus Undaria; species Undaria pinnatifida. Next base: position 2,004,588 of record JABAKD010000012.1, on the reverse strand, counting down.
GTTTCGACCTTAACTTTTCGGGTAGGTATTGGGTTATGCGTTTGTCGCAACGCGCATAGACAACGATACACACACCATACCATGCCCCTCAGGGAAATCAAAGCTAGGGGCTACATGCACGGCGCCTTTACCCCTTTGCACAAACGCCCGCGCATGTTTTGGGGACAGCCAAACTCCTCGGGGAATGAGTGCGCGATTAGTTTATCGGCGGAAGAATAGGCATGTACCCGTACGCGTTTCGACAAAATGTATCACACAGCTCGTCTTACTTTACCAGACACAGTAGTGCAAACACCGACGAAGGCTACGGAGGCGGGAGTACCCCCTTTTCGACGCGTGCTACGATAGAGGTGCACCACTTCTATTTCTGAGGTTGCTCAATGTGGGAGCTTAAGACCTCTCCCGAAACACCCATCTTGGAGAAAACTCGAATTGTTACCAGATGAACAATGAGGATATGGCCTAAACTACGCACCGATAACCACTGTAAAACAAATTGGGCTGTTTCCGCCGATTTTGGGTTAAGGGGCCCCGTCATTCAGACACCATTCCACACGAAAATTGGTGCACCTCTTCGTCATTCAGAAACCATTCCACACGAAAATTGGTGCACCTCTTCGTCATTCAGAAACCATTCCACACGAAAACTGGTGCACCTCTTCGTCATTCAGAAACCATTCCACACGAAAACTGGTGCACCTCTTCGTCATTCAGAAACCATTCCAAACGAAAATTGGTGCACCTCTTCGTCATTCAGAAACCATTCCACACGAAAATTGGTGCACCTCTTCGTCATTCAGAAACCATTCCACACGAAAACTGGTGCACCTCTCCGTCATTCAGAAACCATTCCACACGAAAACTGGTGCACCTCTCCGTCATTCAGAAACCATTCCACACGAAAACTGGTGCACCTCTCCGTCATTCAGAAACCATTCCACACGAAAACTGGTGCACCTCTTCGTCATTCAGAAACCATTCCACACGAAAATTGGTGCACCTCTTCGTCATTCAGAAACCATTCCACACGAAAACTGGTGCACCTCTCCGTCATTCAGAAACCATTCCACACGAAAATTGGTGCACCTCTTCGTCATTCAGAAACCATTCCACACGAAAACTGGTGCACCTCTTCGTCATTCAGAAACCATTCCACACGAAAATTGGTGCACCTCTTCGTCATTCAGAAACCATTCCACACGAAAATTGGTGCACCTCTTCGTCATTCAGAAACCATTCCACACGAAAACTGGTGCACCTCTCCGTCATTCAGAAACCATTCCACACGAAAACTGGTGCACCTCTCCGTCATTCAGAAACCATTCCACACGAAAACTGGTGCACCTCTCCGTCATTCAGAAACCATTCCACACGAAAATTGGTGCACCTCTTCGTCATTCAGAAACCATTCCACACGAAAACTGGTGCACCTCTTCGTCATTCAGAAACCATTCCACACGAAAATTGGTGCACCTCTTCGTCATTCAGAAACCATTCCACACGAAAATTGGTGCACCTCTTCGTCATTCAGAAACCATTCCACACGAAAATTGGTGCACCTCTTCGTCATTCAGAAACCATTTCACACGAAAACTGTTGCACCTCTCTTTCGTAGCATGAATCTTTCACTACCTGACTTTCGCCGCTCGCGCGTGTGGCTATGTAGGCCACGGACACAAACCCTTCACGCTATTACTGTTTGGTGAAGCGTAGCCTACCATATTCCATGGCGATCCATATAAAAAAATTAGAACTGCACGGAAGCCTAAGACCCGCGGAGGGACAGAGAGGTCACTCGCTCACGGAAGCCTACGACCTCGGAGGAACAGAGGGTACTCGCGGCGAGTGGCACCGGGTTACCGCAAAAATATATGCCCCGCAAGCAACCACTCCATGTCTCTAAATGTAGGTACTTTGGGGCACTTTGGGGCCTTTTGATGTATGCTAGGCTAGCAGAGTTCTGCAGAAGGAGAACAGCCCAAAGTCGACCGGCACCGTATGTGCTTTGCAAAATTCCTGGACCTTGGGACTTTTCATCGGGCTACACGCTCGATTTTTCCTAAATCCACAGTGTTACGGTGCGGTATGGAGCAGCGTGTAAACTGGGGATCCTCAAGTGATGACGAGCCTAAAGAAACAGAGTAGTGTAGCCTCTAGGCGTACCATGCGCCCACCCACAAACAGTAGCTTTCAATAACCCGCCCCACGCAGAGACCCGGAAACATCTATCAGCCTTGTTGCTCTTACGGAGGACGTGAGTCATCCCACGACAGGGGGTTTAGCATATTCTAAGAATTTTCTGAGATCCTAACGCGAGGACCTCAATCCATATCAACATCACCCGAAGCATGTCCTTCATTACATTCGTTCGCGCATGCCAACATCCGTTCGAGCAATCCGATCAGCACTTCGATTCGCTAGTCCTAAAACAATCGTACTTGTTGAATGGGCGCAAGAGGGTAACAGTGATTGCTCGCTTAAAAACCTCTACAGGTAACAAGGTCAGAACCGTCTGGGCCAAAACGAGCCCCCCCCACCCTCACCGACTCACTTAGATCATAGACAGGCAAACTACACATGTGGGAAGCGTATGGAGGCGTGTCTGACAACGATCCCTTCTCTAGTACATGTTGCGTACTACGCAAAACGCCCCCGTCCGTGGGTAACCTCACCTGTGATATCAACATTTTGAACAGACGCTTGAGATAGTTTATCTCATGATCGAGCATGAAGAAAGTGATCCAGATGCCCACGAGGACGTCGCTCGTCGCCAGAAGTCCCACCCCTGCAGTCGTCCCCAAGGGCGCAGCGATTTTCACAGCGGCCAGATTGTGTCCCTCTCAGAACGGGTTATGGTATATATATATAATTTACGTGCGCAGATTGATTAAAAATGATGAAAATGTTTGCATCACCCCTGTTGACATTCATGTCAGCTATCGGCTAGCACCAAGGGGAGTCGGCGACCTATGCCCTTCACTTTGAGAGGACATACACAAGCCGACCTATGCCCCTCCTTTGAGAAGACATACACAAGCCGTATATCCGTAACACGCGCGATCGGATTACCACGCACACAGTTCGCAAAGATAACATTCGACAAAATTCTCGATCTCACAACTGCAAAGTACCGTTTTTTGTGAAAACACGTGACGATATATGAGCGTCGCCATATGACAATATGCGTCATTTACGCGCGTTGATGCAGCGAACACAGCTTCTAGAGCACATCGACAATCGCGCCACAAAATACAACGAACACAGTCAGCCCTAGTTGGACTTTCCATCGGACATTTATGCCAGGTAATCGTTCTAACAAGACACGTTTCAAACATGCCCTTTTCAACCTTGCAACACCCTCCTATCGGTTTGGCACACCGAGTTTGTTTTGTCTTTTTTCTATCGCGGTGTTGACAGCGGGAGACGCGTGCTACGATAGATGTGCACCTCATTTTCTACGAGGTTCCTCACTTTGGGAGCTTAACACCACTCCTCGAAAAACCGATTTGGATAAAACAAAACTGCTGACCGGACAAAACATCCCATGGCCTAGATATACGACGAGAATCACGAAGAAACAAATGGCTTGTTTCCGACAATGTTTGGTCAAGGAGTCCCGTTATTCAGAAACCATTTCAGACGAAAAGTGCTACCTCTATATCGCAGCACGCGGCGGGATGTCAATGATGTCAACGGTACTAAAGAGCAACCACAGCACACCACACGAGACGGACGCGGGCTACGATAGAGGTGCGCCTCATTTGTTCTGAGATTCCTCAATTTGGTAGCTCAAGACCCTCCCTAAAAAAACCATTTTGGAAATAACAAAACTGCTGACCGGAAGGAACATCCCACGGCCTAGGTACACGACGAAACCCATGCGAAAAAAATTGCGTGTTTTTTACGATTTCGGATTAAGGACTGGTACAGCCGCGCCGAAGCAAAATGTGCCACAAAAGCGCACCCACCCGCCACCGTAGGCGTGCCTCTACAGCTGAACGAACATTGAACCGGTCGGCTAGACATACAGCTCGAGCTAACACCGAGAAGACAGCGTCCTCGCTGGATATCACGTTCTTTTCAAATGACGGCACCGGAAACCTGCAACTGATACTAACACATTGGACCAGTTCTAGGATTTTGCACGGGAAGCCGACGAAGGGATTCCTGCGCCTTAACGAAAACTATAATCGGTATAATTCCTGCCGGTGCTTCCAGATGAAATGAATCGCGGATAAATTGGTCGTGACTATGTGCTTACCGGCACGGAGAGAGAGGAAGTAGCAAAACCTGTCCCACGGGTCCAGTAGTAGACCACCGTAGACCGCCATGCATTCCGTGGTGTGTCCGCGTGCAACAAGTTGCCGAGAAAATTCAAGTCGACAGCAGGCCCACGTGCAACAAGTCGAGACAAAGACGGTGCGATGAAGGTTGAACTGTGACGAGCAAACCCGAGAGTCGCTTAGGGCCTTTAGGTTTGCGCGTAAGACAATAAGAGCATGCCCGTGTGCGGGAGAATATCTGCTACCAGGTAGTCCCGTTGGCAAGTCCTGAACAATAAATACAGATTTACTGAGTATGTAAGGTACTGACTGGTACTTTCGCAGCGTGATCAGCGTGTGGCATTCATCTCGCTACTTCTCACGAGTAAAATGAATAATTTTGTGATATTAGCGCGGACTTCCAGCGCGAAACCTCATTTCCCTGCCCGACAAGCTAAGGAATCCCCTTTCGCAACAGCTCAACGTAAGACCACACTGTTTCAGTGGGCATGGAGAGCCTGCACAGCAGTCATAGTGGCTCGCAGCCAACGCAGTGGATGTTATGTAGTTTGATCCCCACCCTACTAATAGACCCACACATCAAGCTAGGCGCGCTCAAGTCTACGAGCTAAGCACTGCTAGCCGAAATGTATTGTGTGTACATAAACATTGGACAGACTTGCATCGAATGATACAACAGCTATATCTAGAGTGCTTACCTGCCGAGTTCAATCCGCGTGGTGTGTTATCGGCCTTTACAGCAAGCAGGAGTAGGAGATAGGCGCATGCTACGATCGAGATAGCTCATAGATAGCTCGAGGGCGCGGTAAGGAGGATGTTACGACTATTTCGATATGCGACCCATGCTACGGTAGGGGTGCACCACTTTTTTTCGGAAGTTTCCTCAAATTGGGAGCTTAAGACCTCTCCCATAAACTGATTTGGAGAACATAAAACCGCTCCCAGATGGAAAATCCAATGGCCTAGGCACACAACGAGAACGATGCTAAAACAATGGCCTATTCCCGATACGTTTCGGGTACGAAGCTCCGTCCTTCAGGAGAAAAAATCAGACGAAAATTGGTACCTCTACCGTAGCATTCGTCTCATATATATACCACTTTTCCCCATCGGGCTTGAGTCAACCGCCCGAGAGCCACTCCGCACCTTACTGTCAACAATACTCAGGTCTCTACTTGAGGCGCAGCGGGGGTGTTGGCCATTCCTCTGCGGATTCATACCACACAATTAGAAGAGCACGACACAGCTCAGAATCGCAAAGGGACATGGGGGTCACTCGTGCGAGTGACTCCGAGCCACTGACAATTCGCTCTTGTTGCCTACACTTCGGTATTGACAAAACGGGCGACACGCGCTACCGTAGAGGTGCCCTCCGCTTTTTTCATCACACTCCTGACTTGAGGGGCTCGATACTATTATTAAGGTATATTGAGACATATGAAGACATGTGAAGACATATTATGAGATACCCTGCATACAATAGGGGGAAACTGAAAATGCTTCTTGTCCCCAATGATTCACCCCAAGGCCTACTGTGTTGATAGGTGTACAACAAAACCTACTGTGTTGAAAAGGGATAAATACATGAAATTTGGAACATGTGGCGTTACGGAACCTCGTCGATCAAAACCCGTTTCATCAAAAAAAAAAATTATCGTAGCACGCGCCGATTACCCACCTCTCCGTAGTCTTGCTCTAGACAACTCCTCCTCACACGAGAAGCGGAAGACATGTTACAGTAGGTGCTATCCCCTCCGTGGTGTACGTCAAAAGGTCACTCACGAGTTGACGGGTCCAACATTCCCCCACCACTTCCGCCGCTCGCCACAGTCTCCGCTGAAGTTTTTTTCACCGTCCCCGTTGGAGTCGTCGTCCCCAGGCGCGTTGCGCTGTTCTTGGATGGCCCCACCTCTCGTCGAAACCCGAGAGTATGTCGTCATGAAAGGGGAGAAAAGCCTGGCTGCCAAACAAGACACATGGAAAGAGATACTCCATATATAAGCTTTAAGTACACTACGGCTGTGAGATCGGGGCTTTTGTCGTATCTTCCAATCTCGCGTGTGACGGGGTGTGAATGTCCCCGAAGGATGCATGTCGGCGACTCCCCTCAGTGCTAGCTAGTACCAGGATCACCAGGGTGATGCCATTCTGCTCACGTAAGCATTCAAACCCTTTTTAAGGGGGGCAAAATCGTACGGCTGAGAAAGGCACCGATTATTTGTATACCAGATATATGGCTAGAAAATGGGGGGGGGGGTTAAATCGGAAGGAATACTATTTAAAATGTAATACTTTACTGTAGTATACAAGATGGCGTGGTTGGGTTAGGCGTACTGCAGCTGGCGGGGTTAGATTTAGTGTAGAGGTTATTTTGAAGGGGCCAGACTTAGCTGATAGGCATTCTCTTTGGCCTCCCGTGGGGATTTCTTCTTTGTGGGTGACTGTATATGACCGATCGACGCTGTACACTGTTGGACGACAAACTATAATTGTAATAATAAAAACAAATGCGTTGGACGTTGGACTGAGTTTGTATCATAGCTTTCAGTCTACAGTGGAAGAGGACACAGGTTGCAACGAAATTCCGCCATAGAAACTAATAATTACGTTATAGCACACATATATATATATTATAAAAATTAAAATACATATGTAAAAATAACGTCTCCACCGATTATGTTGGCCAGGTCTTGGTCTTCGACCGGGGTTGGCCAAGGGCCGAGACGCGCCTGTTCTTTTGATATGTGGTGAGGAGGTTTTCTCCGTGAAACAGCCGTTCACGTATGTTGTTCCCCATGCAGCCTTTCCTTTTCTTTCCGATCTTCTTGCGTCACATTCTTCAGACCACCTACCTGTCGTTTGTTTTCTTTTTTTCTTTTTTGCTCTTCTTTTTTTCTTCGTCTCTTTTGTATGGTCTGGCTTGTTTTGTTGTGTTCTCGTACCCGGTGCGCTAGCATTTTACTTGCTTTACACCTTGGAGTCGTTCGACGGCAACCCCCCCAACTATTCTTGAACGAAATCGCCGGTTTTAAAAGCAGCTCCTGGCCGTACTTGCTGCAATACGGTGCCCCTTGCCACCCCGACGCCATCGTTCGATAGTTCTTTGCAAACGATAAAACATACGGAGACTACTTTTTAATAGCGGCCTTCCTCATGTCGAGCAGTCATGAAATGGTGAAACGTTCGTTAAAGAAAATCGCTGGCTTTGGGGGGGGGGTATCGTAGAATCAGTCCTTGATTACTTGCAGCTGTTTGGTTTACTCTCTTTCACAGTCTTTGAAACCATATAATTTGTATCTCTGTGTTAGAATGAAGAATCAGCACAAACTCTGGGTGTAAAGATGTCGTTGGGTCTAGAGAGGGAGAACGGTTTAATGTAAATGCACACACTGCAAATAGTCTGGTATGCTTCAGTGTGCTGGCTTGCAAATATCTTGTATTCTTGACCGGCGAGCTCAGGTTGGCACCTTGAAGTATTTTCAATGTTTATCTTTGTTGGGGGTACAGTAGGTGACCCCTTATAGTGGCAACCTGAATAGTGAAGTGCCCTGAATAGTGGCATAAAAATATCCTGGCAAAATCTCAACCCGATATAGTGGCACTTTCCCACTATTGAGGACGGGGCCCTCAATAGTGGCATGTTGGGCATCTCATACACCCAATAGTGGCAGTTCCAAACAGCGGGCCCCCACTACTGCTGGACCGCACCTGCCCACACGCACCCTCAGCAGTGGGCGCCACACGTATCATGCCAGCCTGCGCGGACCTAGAACTGTGTAAACTCCCAAACCGACCACTGGGAGAGAAAGACGGGCACGGACGTCGCCTTGGCTGCGGTGGCCGGCTTCATGGGATATGTGGTGAACCAGAGGAGGAGGGCGGCAGAGAAATACACCGCGTCTGCAACCCGTGCATCGCCAAGAAGCAAAAGACACCCGACTCCTCGAATCAGCCGAAGCGTGCCTCGCCCAACTCGGGACTTGTCGGAGATGGCGAGCCAGACAATGCCAAAGATTCTGAGAGCGCGGGGGGTGGGGGGAAGAAGGCGCCGCCGTCGTTCGCGGAACTGGCTGAACTTTTTGGTCCTCTAGAACAGTACGCAGAGTCGTGTGGCATTGGCGAAGCCGGGAATTACCTCCGCAAGGCGAAGATGGTGTTCTTCGCAGCGCACTCCGCCAGACCGGCACGGCAGATGGACATTAGAACGTTTGCCGATTCCTAGTGCAATCAGTCGGCTGACGCCTACACCAAAAGTGCTCGTACGTAGTTGCAGAGCATCGTGGCAGTTGGGTTGATGCGCCGGGGTGGAGAGCGTTTGGCTCTTCAAGCTTGGTTGCTTCAGTTGTTCGCGTCTCTGCGTTGCTGTTGTCATTTCTTCTGCGTGTGTTGAACCCCATGTTACATGGCCCGCCGGACAAAACATAAATGACGTGCCTCCTTCAGTACGTTGGGGCGTGGTTTCGGTGGTCTGCCTGCACTGAAAAATGAAAATAGGTTTTGACCGCAGAAGGCTCGGCGACCCTTGGATAACCAAGTGTCATTTCATGTGTTTCATGCGGATACTGCTGCACACAAATGCTCAACTACGAGGAGTGCAGCAGTACACGGCTTTACCCGCATGTAACAGCGCATGCGAGTGTAGATCCAATGACCGCTGTCGATATCGTGAACATCGAAGCTTCTTATTCGATATAGTGGCAATATTGCTACTATCGGCCTTGCAATAGTGGCAATAGTGCCACTATATCAAATAGTGGCACTGCCCCGAATAGTGGCACCATTTGGTCTTGCCCCTATATGCCACTATAAAGGGCCACCTACTGTATTCCTAAGGAACAAAAGATGTCAGGAATCGTGACATTTTTGTCAGGAATCCTGATTTTCACGAGTATTTGACCGTGCAACACTTGATAAAGCTTAGGGCTACTGGACTTCGACAGCAGGCCGTTGCTTATTGTTGGCTGCTGAAACTAACTTCGGAGTATCTTGGCACATCTCAGACATAGATACGGGTATGGGGGGCCAAACAAATGTATGGCATGGCTCGATTGCTACGTTAGTGCAGATAGTATACCAGGAATGATGGAAAAAAAAAAGAAATGGGGTCTTGGCAAGAATAGAGGGCTTTGTTGTACAATTACCTGGTACACAAGCCTAACCCCATTGTGTAGGTGCGGATAGATTCCTTGCGCAAAACGATTCAGGCAGCCCTAACGACAAAAGCGACATGAGCGGCCACCGCGCCTACAAAGCATGGCCCAGAAGTTGCGCCACATAGTCTAAACTATGTTTTTTTTTTTTTTATCTTCCGGCGAATAGGGCAAAATAAAGCTTTTTTTGCTCACCACACTTCCACGTAGTTTCATACGCGTCGTGTGTCGATTCAACTCAGTTGCTTTCGCAACCCAACGCTAGCTGGCGCACCCTCCAGATCCCACTGTAGTGATGAAGTAAGCTGACCCTATCAGTGGTCCTTGTTACAACCCCGGCAGCGCAAGCTACCGTTGTATACGGATGCTTGTGTATGTCGACCCGGCCTGTCCCCCTGCCTGAGGGTCTGGTTCGGTGGATATAGCCACCCGGAATGTCATCTTTCCGGGTAGTGTGGGACTTGCGCAAGCTCACCCACTAACAAAACCCCTGGCCATGGGAGATAGCCTTCCGCCGGACTTGGTCCAGTTACGGTCCACCCTACCCATTCGGGCGTTGGTCCTCGGAACTCAATACGCACTGGGTACAATCTCGAGTGTTCCAGTCCTCTCGGCCGGTAGCGCGGAAAGCGTTTCTGTGAGCTGTGAAAGCAGTCGATTTCCGTGAAAGCACCTGTTCTTTAGATACACGTAGTAGTTTAGTACATGTACCCTCTTCGTACGGAAATCCACTGTTACTAGCAGGGTGAATTATATAACAAAAATCGGGGCAAAGAAGCACCCGCATAGCGTGTAACTCACGTTTTATTGTGGGCCGCGGTCTTACCCGATATACAGAGTCTCATTCGAACAGAGCAGTCAAAGCGCAGGCGAGCTCGCCTGAGACGTGACGATGCCCTCCTTCGTTGTGTTCAATTTCATCATGTTAACGGTGGATCTCGGTAAGAGTACGAGTGGTGCCGGTGTGTGTCAGCCACAAGCCCGGCACTCCCGCGGTAACCGACACTACAGAAGGAACCCTACTTGCTTGCTGTACACATCCAGGCGCGCGTTGTGTGCCAGTCCCTAGAACACTCGACCGCATTGGCGCAACCTAGGGTTTTTTCCCTTGCAACCTTTGCAACCGATAGACCCGCAACACTGCGTCCGTCATCGCAAGGAATCCTCGTCGTATATGCGATCATGCCAAGTATGGTAGCCGCCTAGAGACCGAGTTTTGTCGCTTACAGGAAAATCAGCAGTCTATATTCCTATGTACAATATGGGTTCGTGTCCCCACAGAGATTTTTTTTTGGGAGGGAGAGTACTCGTAGCTGACTTATTTCTCGAACGCTGTATTAAGAGTAACATATAAAAAACCTTATACTCGTAGTATTCTGTATTCGTACTCTTCCCGATATTAAAGCAGGGGGGAGAAAAAGCAAATAAGCCGCTCACCATACATATGATAGAGCAGTAGACTAGACTATAGTGGAAACTACAGTAATAAATCTATAAAATAGATGTGATGTTTGATCTAGAGCTCAAAATTCCCCTCCTAAAGTAAAAATACCAAGACTTACTTTCCATCAGTCTAAAGTGGACAAAAAATAAGACCCCTCCAAATAAACACTCACCCATTTTATAAAAAAAGAAAATACACTCCAGCTGTGAGGTCGAAGATTTCGTCGAAACTCATCTTTGCAAGCTGTGTGTGATACTCCGATCGCGCGCATTACGAGTTGTGTGTCCTCATTACATTACCAGTACCAACAACGCAGCTGCAAAGATGAGTATTGACCTGAAATTCGTCGAACTCACGGCTGACGTCCTTGAAATATTTTTTATAAAATATGTACATACATACGTACATATACTCCGCACATACTGCTGTACATAATACTTGTACATACACCGCATTCCATTTTTTCTACCAGAGGTATCACCTGATAATAAGTTGTTTGCCCTCCAACGATGGTGTGCATCATGGCATGGGCTTCACGTCAATCCCTCACACGTGAACAATAATTACTCACAGAAATCATGAGAAAAACAAGGGAAACCTTGTCTGATACAGAATAAAAGCGCAGCTACGACGGTAGGTAGTACTTCACCCTTTTGTGCCTGTATACTGCCGGCTTTACATCGCTCCATTCGACCTGGTTCCTGTTCACCGCACCACATACCCGGCTTCTAGGGGAGGTATGCATCCACAGCAGTCCAATCATCTGGTGAACAGTCGTACTACCACGGGCTAATCGTATCATAGGCAGTCTACAGAGTACGGATTTGCAACAGACAAAAAAAGCCACAGCTGCTGCGGTAAGAAGTACTAGACTATTAGTAAATAGCTGTTATGAAAGAAGCTGTGAAATGCTAAAAATATTTGGGTACAAGTACACGCTTCCTAAATTGAAGAGACAATTTTGGTGGTCAAAACGCTACCGCTGGTCAAAAACACCACCCGCCCCTTCCGATAGGCGTCGCTTCAAACGGCAACACATCAAACTCTCCTAGAGGAGCTCGACTCACCGTGAAACTGGCGCTTGCTTGTTGTACGGTGCAGTGCGCAGTCGGTAGCCCCTTATCTGCGTTTGTTTGCGATATTTTGTCGACTATGATGATGTTGCTCGCATAATATGCTGACAAGAGATGTTCTTCACATAGATAACGTGATACCTCCACATCCAGCACGCAGCCAGTCAGTGTCCTTGCCGATTACTATTACAGTAGGGTCATTCAAAACCCAATATGATTGCTGCCCCCGACGTTGGTTGGTGAATGGCTAGACTTCTACTGCTGTTCAGTGTTGCGCCGTTTTGTCTTCGGTTTCGATTGTTTCCTCATTTTTTGTGTTTTAATTAATTTTCTCTTCTTCTTGTTACAAGTAGTCTTGACTTTGAGGCTGGTACGTGTCACCAATCATGCAGTAGCTCCAGTTGATTTGTATAGTTATATGAGGCCTTCAAGTTCAAGTAACCCCAACCCGCCTCCATCATCACCCTACTAGCATTACGCGTGCAGTAGGCTCCTATAATATTCATTTATGCGAACTGTACCCTCTATACCCGCCCCCCTCCCCTCACCAGTCACACGACTACATACTACCAGGTATATATATATATATATATTTATAATATATAGGTATACGAATCAAACTATAAATAGTGCATTTCACAGCCGGCAGATTTTGTCCCCCTCAAATTTTAAAAGCGGGCTTGATATTGTTTCCGCGGACAAATTGATTTAACATCATCACCACATCACCCTCTTGACCCTGGTACAGTGGTACAACCTACAACTGTTTTTACTGTACTTCCAAGGAGAGACGTCGACCTTTACTATACACACAATGTGAAGAACACACACACTATACACACACCCAGCAGCACGCGCGATCGGAGTGTCACACACAGCTTGCAAATTTCGAAGAAATATTCGATCTCACAGATATCTGATCTGGAGTGTACTATATTTTCGTGTTATAGTCTATATGTAGGCTACACTATATATTATAAAAATTAAAATACACTCCAGCTGTGAGATCGAAGATTTCGTCGAAACTCATCTTTGCAAGCTGTGTGTGATACTCCGATCGCGCGCATTACGAGTTGTGTGTCCTCATTAAGGATATAGGTCGGCGACTCCCCTTACAGCTACAGTGTAGCTATCAGGGTCAACAGGATGATTTTAGTCAGTCTGTGCGCGGAAACTATAAAACCCGTTTCTGAGGGGGACAAAATCTGACAGCTGTGAAGGGAAGGCGGGGGCCTGGGTTTGATCAAAAGCGAGCGGGTTTGGAGGGGGGCGGGGGGGGGGGGGCAATTTGTGCATGTAAGCTATAAATCCTTTCGAGGGGATAAATCTGACGGTTTTTGCACCAGTATACTACTGGGGGCGGGGGGGGGGGGGGGGGGGGGGGGGGGGGGGGGGGGGGGGCAGCTCAATATGTGCCTGGAAACTATACATTATTTCGAGGGGATAAATGTGACATTTTTGGAAATAATACATCAGTTTATCATGTATATCCTGGGGTAAGTCGTGACCCAGGCTACGGTAGGGGGGTCCCCTTTTGGGCCTTTTATTTCAGTGGCTAGGGGTCACTCGCGCGAGTAACCCCTTTGTTCGTATGCAATCTTACGTTTTCTTCATGTTTTACATTGACGAAATCAATCCGCAATGCAAAGGTGATCTAAGCTGCGGCAAACCAAGTTCCTAAACCATCTTCATCCGTAGGGTACAGAGCTACTCGTGCGAGTGGCTCAAACACACCAGTGAAAATGGGGGTACCCCCCCTACCGTAGCCTTGGTCTAGTACAATCAGTGAGTAAAGAGAGGGTGGAGTGTTCGAGGGGGTGGGGTTGGGATGGGTTGGGGGGGGAGGGTGGGGGGTGGGGACGGGGGGGGGGGCGTATATACCAGGTAATTTTTTTTTGCACAATTTCACTTTCCAGCTTCTGGACAAGCCGTGGTCACAGGTGTTATCCCTTCTCCTCCCCGGTTCTTGCCTTCAATTTTTGTCGCGCATAAGGTTCATCAATCCCACTGCTCGTCGATTTTTCATCGAGTGTTTCTAACTCACGCTCTCGGGCTTTCCGCAAGTCAATTTGTCCACAAGAAAAAGTCCCAACGAATTTTTACTAGTATGCACTCGGCGGGGCTCGAACTCACGAAACTGAACTATACCAGGCTCGAGGATAACCTGATACGCCACCGGGGCGGCCGGTTATATATACTCTGGTGCTGCTTCCTTGCAGCTTCTATCGTCCACGTGTTCATTGCGGTTGGCATTGCATGGCCGAATCACCCTGGCCCAAATCGCGCTGTCTGTGTTTCTCGGTCTCGCAGTTTGCGACTACTACAGACAGCGCTGAGAGACATCTGCACTGCACGGACACTGGTTGTGCTGGATGTATGTCTCAGATGGGTCCCTCCCCTCGGAGAAGGCACCTCCGGTGCCGGGCGGGAGCCCACTGTAAAACCTGAGACCACTTCGCAGCACTCTGCAAGCCCAATCTCGGACCCGGGGAACACCCATGGCCACCGCGCGGTCTTTCGCGAACGCCGCGCAGCCCTTCATGCTCACCACGAAGAGCTGATCTTCCAACGTAAGGAAAGCGCCGCCGTTGTCTACAGCAGAAGCAGGGTACGTAGCCCTAGGTCAAGGGGTGAAGGAGGCTCTGTTCACGGGGGCAGTATTATCTTTCATTTGTCCAGAGCTAACCGGATCGTGTGTCCGAGTTTTTGAAGATAATCAGGGGGCCATAGCACTGGCTGATAACCCTCTTAGTTCTGCGCGGAGCAAACACATAGATATGCGGAAGTATAGGATTGGTGTCACAAGACCCCCACGCCAATCATGTCTGCGTACGAGTCATCAGCACGGAGGTTGGTCGAGCTCGGTGTATATGGGTGCAAATATCTGTTTATCGCCGACAACAACACAGCAGTAGCTTAGACATTTGTACCGTACCTTTCAACTTTTAACATATGTGAGTGTGCCTTTGCATTACATCAAGAAGAGCAGAGAGAGATGACTTTGGAGTAGTAGCGATCGACGTCTACCTCATGTTCCATAATGACTTGACAGCAAAAACCCGAGCATCAGGCCTCGGCTGGACCTTAGCTGGCCTGCCACATATTCCGCGCACAGACCGCCTAACATCACCCTGTTGACCCTGATAGCTACCGTGTAGCTGCAAGGGAAATATCTTTCTTGAGGACACACAACCCGCAATAAGCGCGATCGGCGTATCACACACAGCTTGCAAAGAGGAGTTTCGACAACATATTCGATCTCACAGCTGGAGTGTGTTTTAATTTTCATGATATAGTTTATACAGGGAGTACACGAAATTGTGCGTACGTACATGTACCCTGTGAACCAAGGTAGCCCGCTCCAACAGTTATCTCAAGCTAGCACACTTAGTCTAATTGTTTAACATGCATACTGGATTCTACAGATGTTTGGTTTTGTCCCCCTCAATGCGGGTTATACAGTTTCCTTGCGCAGAACAAGGCTGAACGTCTTAGTCCTGTTGACCCTGGCAATAGCAGGGGAGTCACCGACCTGTATCCTTCACGAGGGTATACACACCCCGTAACACGCGCGATCGAAGTATCACACGCAGCTTGCAAAGCAGAGTTTTGATATTAACAATTTCGGTCGATCTCACAGCTGAAGAAGAGCATTTTTTCATTTTTTCAATATACCTGGTATTTACCTTTCTTTGTTGGAGCTATCCACGCAGTAGCTCCAATTCATTTAATAAATTGTCTTCAAGTTCCAATCAACCCCCTCCCTCCTCTCCTCCCCGCCGCTCACACCATCGTCTACTAGCATCACGCGTGTGTAGTAAGCTCCTACATAGTCTGTATGATTAATACGCGCGATAGGAGGATCACACGAAATGTTGCGAAAATCAGTGTCGACCAAACACTTCATCTCATAGCTGGAGTATGTTTTAATATTAATATGATAATTAAAATACACTCAATTTTAAAAACCCTCCCCCTCCCCCACCCCCCCCCCCCCCCCCCCCCCCGCCCGTTTTTTTTTATCTCTCTCGCTTAAACGCCCCACCTAATATCGAAATCCGCCAGAGTAATAAACATATCCACGCCCGGGATATCACCTCAATATCGTTTTAGAGCCGTCCATGCCACTGCTGCAATCCCCCTCCCCTCCCCTGCGCCCAACACCCCCTCCTTCCCAACCACCCGCACCATCGCCTAGACCTAGCACCACGCGTATAGCAAACCCCTACATCTATGCGACCTAAAGCCCTCCCACCCACCCCGCCACCCCCCCCCCCCCCCCCGCCACATTCCTCCCCCCCGCCACATCCCCCCCCCCTCCCCTACAAGAGGGATTCATAATTTCCACGCACAAATTCAGCTGCCCCACTTGTCCCTTCCCCCCCCTCCCCCTCTCCCGCCCCCCGTTTGATCAAAACCAGGCCACCACGTCCTTCAAAACCCCGCCCTCCCCTCACTGGTTATTCGACTTACAGGATTAACTTCATAAACTGATGCATTTCCTTCCACAGCTGTCAGATTTTGTCCGCCTCAGAAACGGGTTGTATAGTTTCCGCGCACAAACTGCCTAACATCACACTGTTGACCCTGATAGCTACACTGTAGTTGCAACGGGATCGCCGACCTATATCCTTAATGAGGACACACAACCCGTAATACGCGCGATCGGAGAATCACACACAGCTTGCAAAGGTGAGTTTCGACAAAATCTTCGATCTCACAGCTGGAGTGTATTTTCATTTTTTTAATGACAGATCCCCGGATGAAACCACCAACAATACCTTACGGTAACGATCGCTGTACTCAGTCTCGGCTCGCAGTCACTCACGCTCGTGTCAGATCAAGTTCAGGTTATTTTTTCCCTCGTTTGGGTTTGTGTGCTTCTGGACTGAGACCGTGAGCGATACGCTTCCTACACTGACTGGAGTTGTACAGACCTAGGCAGCATTCCGCTACGAATTTGACGTGACGCCATGCCAATCCGCCGCAACATCTCCCCAGCACGGCTTCCCAAGAATACCGTGCTAACCGCGCTGCGGATACACTTGAGCAATAGTGAGGGCCTTTTCCCACACTTGGTCGTGTTTCGGTTACCCTAAGGCTCGAATGAGTGACGTCTATCATTTTTATGCAAAGGCGTCTCTCCGGGGGTAGGGACCCTGGGCCTCGCGCTCTATCGCATTAGGTCTCAGATCGATACTGCTGGACTTGCTAGAAGTTCTCATCAAGCGCACCAGCTCAAAGCCTCTTATCCACCACTTTCCGTCTTTTGCCGTTAACCCGGGTAGGCCGAGGTCTTGATCTTGCCCGCTAGTCGATCTTCGGCTAACGTCTTCTCCCATTCTTTATCGAATATCACTTCACGTTCCTCGTTTACGGGGAACCGGATTGCAAATTTCCGGTCGTCCTAGCTTTCAGGATTTCACGTTCGTTGAGCTCCTTCCAATCTCCGTCTGCGTACCAAACCCGCCAGTACGGTGACCTGTAGTCGAAGACCTTTGAAAGGTGACGCTTCTTGTTTCCTTCAGCGTCCGTAAATTCCCTCCAGATAACGGTCCCCACGGGGTGTTGGTTCAACGCGTGTTCGCGGTAGATCCCATCTCTTCTCTTCCGCGTTAGCGTCGAAGTCGGTCTTGCCCGGCACTCCGCTCCGTGATACGTTCCCCACAGCGCATGGAAAACGTCCAGTTGTAAAGGGGTGAAAATGACTCGTGCTTCCTTCTCGGACAGCCACTGCGACTCTGTTCCATCCACGAACCGTCCCTTGCATCGCCACTTTCAAACGTTGCGCTGACCCATTACAGCCTTTCTGTCTATTCGGGTATGCATAGGCGAAACTACAATCGACGGCTCCGCGAGTCCGAAGTCAACTCCCTATGGCAGGTGAGCAAAGTCGTTTTCGAAGTCGTGACGGAGGTCGTCCGGACGTAAGTGGAACATCTTGATATTCGCTGCTGACGCCCGTCGTCGGCGAATCCCTCGCCCATTCATCGTGACGATGTAGCTGAGTCCTGGTAAGACAACTTCAGTCACCTCTCAAGGTCCGGTTTATTGCTCGTGGGCTAGTTTATGATGTATCCCCTCCCTTGCTATCACAGACGCCGCCTCCTTCATCAGCACCTTGTCTCCAACAACGACACGGGTTCCCACTGAGTCCTGACCGATTGCAGCATTCCGACTCTCACGACTTTTCTGTCTGTCTTCATGTTTTTGCAATAGAGCCACCCGTACATCCCGTACCTCCTTGTACGCTTGACATTTGTCGGTCACGTACCTGAGCATCCCGCCTCTGAATTCACCACCATCGATTTTGGCGTGCGTAGCATCAA
Organism: Undaria pinnatifida; assembly: GCA_012845835.1. Classification (NCBI taxonomy): domain Eukaryota; class Phaeophyceae; order Laminariales; family Alariaceae; genus Undaria; species Undaria pinnatifida. The sequence goes on along the minus strand of JABAKD010000012.1, from coordinate 1,986,309 downwards.
GTTGCGTGCGTGCATCACGACCGAAGAAAAAACGGAAGGGAGTTGGCTTCCCCGGTAAGCGCAGGTCCGGAGTGCTACGATGGGTCCACAGTGCCGGCTGTACATACTCGTCTCACCTGCGAGGCCAAGTCTTGCATAGTTCTCCTAGTGCTTTGTGTAGCCACCCCCCCAGTCTCTCTTCTTCGTCACCTGTGCGCGTGGATGGTCGGCAGGTCCATATGCGATGGTCACGTTCACCCATTTGCATAAGTGTTGCATCACCTCTGCCGTGAACTCGGACCCCGGATCACTGCGAACATACAGTGGTTGCGCAAAAGTAAGCATCACTTCGAGCAGTCTCCTCGCTACTGCGAGTGCTTTTTTCGTGGGGAGCGGGAAGGCGAGCGAAAAACTTGCTGGCTTTGTCGACAGCCACCAGTAGAACTTTGTTGCCTGCGTCCGACTTCACCCCGATGTCCTGGATGTCGACTTCGAGTACTTCCCCAGGTCGCAGAAAACTCGCCGGCAGCATTGCGACCCGTTGACACGCTGACGGCTTGCGACGCCTGCACCCACACGAGAAGACGTAGTCTCTAACGTCCCTGATGAGGGTGGGCCAGCCGTACAGACGACTGATCAAGGCTATAGTTCTCGCCGTCCCTGGATGCCCATAGGTGCTGTGCGCCAGCGCCATAGTCTCTGGAACGAGAGATTGGGGAACTGCAAGTCGTCGGACCTTTCCATGAGGTGCTACCCACGAGAAGCAGTTATCATCTATCACATATTCGCCACTTCCTGCTCCTCGGTTTCCCGCTTCCTGGAGTTCTTTCCGAATCCTACCAAGTACCATATCTTCTCACTGCCGATGCATCAGCTGTGGCATATCCTGGAGAATAGCTGTCACCCTTGCCTGCATGGATGGCTCCGACCGCTGGGACCCCTTTTTGTCTTTTCCTGATCCGCTTGAACGGCTGTTGGTGTCCTTTGGTGCTTCCTCCAACGGATCACGTTGCCGTTTCGGTTTCGAAATCGGTTCTCTCTGTCCCCTGCGTTTGCGTGGGCGATCGACTTCCACTGGTAGCTCAGTAGTAGTGATTTTCTGTGCCGGTACATCTTCCATCTCCTCCTCAGGTAACGGCGGTTCTGCCTCCCAGATAACCTCCGGTTCCTGGGAAGTGGCCTTTGCCTGCGATCTCGTGACCGCTCTTGTCACCTCAAAGGCTTTTGCTGCTGCGAAGTAATCCTCAAACACCATGCAGGCCAATCGTCCAATTCCACAACCTCTGGTACCGGTTCTCCCAGTAAGTCTTGAACAGCTAGTTCAACTAATACTGCTCGTAGCATTGGAGAAGACGTGAAACCTGCGATGACGTTTGCCGCTGCGTTTTTGCTGACCGTCTGCCGGATCACGTAGTGTTCCTGCCCTGTGGTGATCTTGGCGTAGTCATTGAAGTTCAACTCTTCAGCTTCTTCAAGGCGTGCCGCATCCACTGGGTGTACGATATCCCCTTCGGTTGGCTTTTCCCCCATGATGTGAGCGCGGTTCAAAGAGATGATGGGTTCATTGAACGAGTAAATCGCTCGCTCTCCGTTACCTTTCTTCAGGAAGTATGCGCCTCCTCCTCCCAGAAATTCCCCTAATTCCTGAACTGGTTGCTTTACCTTCTCCAACCTCCGCTTCCAAACGGCTAACTTGCTTTTGTGGCAAGGCCTCCCTTGATTCCTACCACGAATGTCCGTTTCCTCCTCCACGGAATCCCTACTTGGCTCGCTAGTATCTCCGCTCTGTCCACGATGTATGACTCTCGGTCCAAAGCGGGGAGAATCTCCTCATTCCATACCGTCGTTCGCAGAAGGTTGCCCAAACATTCGAGTATGAAAACTCGCGCGTCTGAATCGATGGCAGCTTGGGCTACGCTACTTGCTCCGGATATTCCCTCCTTTTCTCGTATCCCTTCAAACCTCCTACAGGCGTCACCGACCACCACGTCTGGTTTCACCTCTCTCAACATGGTTAGGCATCCCGGCGACCCTGTTGTCACCCTAAGTAGCTTCGCACCTTTGTCTAATCCGTTTGCTCTGATGCATTCCAGTGCTCTCCAGTCCTGGTCCTCTGCTCCTCTGACCGTCAGCAACCCCTCTGATGCAAGGATGCTGCCTGCCCCCTCCACAGTTGAGCATGACCACCACTGGAAGCTCCGGTGCGATGGCAAGCTTGACCTGTTGAGTATCTGCCTCTGATGGGTCTGCGGGTGTGAATGCGACGGCTGCCAGTACTGAAAGACTTTGAGTATTAGTTCCGTCCACATCTTCCACTCCTAAGGATTCAAGGTGTACGCCGCCGAGCACTGCCCCCTGTGGCGCTTTGTAAACGTTTGGCAACGTCTCGTCTCCTGGAAAAGAATCGTCGAAATCTTTGATCACGCTGCTCTTGTTCGGTAACCGCCACATGGCGTTCGGGAGTTGATGTTGTGTCTCCGGCCTCCATTTCAGGGTCATGTCGTGCTCCATCAACCTCAGAGACCAGCCGTGGTATTTCGGTGTAAGGGATTGGCTTTTGAAGAGCCAAGTAAACGCCGCACAGTCCGTGATGAGCGTGAACGGCCGCCCCCAAAGATAGGGTTGGAATTTGTTCACTGCCCAACTGACCGCTATGCATTCACGGTCTGTTGCTGACCTTTTGGAGTCCCCTCTCAACCACCTTTTGCAGCCGTGCGCGATCGCCTTCTCGACTTCTTCGATGCATTGCGTTAGCACCGTTCCTGCTGCTATCTAACTGGCATCGGTGGACAGCGAGAACGGTTCTGTCCACACCGGCAGGGCTAGAATTGAAGGTGACGTCAAAGCTTCGATAAGCGCATTAAAAGCGTTGTTCTGCTCTTCTCCCCACGGAACTTTCTCTTTCTTCGCTCTCTTGGTTCTGAACCTTGGATCTCTCAGCAAGTCGGAAATGGGCGCCACCACTGTACTTTATTGACGTACGAATTGCCGTAAGTACCCTGTCATGCCCGGCAGCACTCGCACGTCCTCCACCGTGCTCGGCCTTGACAGTTGCGTAGTATAATCAATCTTGCTCGGGGCCGGCCTGGTACCACCTCTATCCACGATCATGTCGACGACCTCCATGACCGATTGGCAGAAATGCGATTTCTGGAGATTGATGGTTAGACGTTCTTGCCGTAGACACTCTGACGTTTCTCGCAGCAGTCCCCGTTGATCTTCAAGGGTTTTCGACGGGTTGGCGATGTCGTCCAACCAGTTCTTCACTTACTTATCCTTGACTGGTAACAGTCGCCCCCACGTAGTTGGCCAACGCGGATGACACCGTCTTCAACCCGAAGCCGCAGCAAAAGTACTCGTACAGCTTCCCGTCAGCGTCTCGAAACGCCGTCAGGTGTCGATCGTCCTCATGGATCTCGGGCTATAAGAATCCTGACGCAAAATCGATGCTGGAGACAAACTTCAACCCTTCCATCTCATCCATATTGTGGTGCAAGTCCCCGAGTCCACACTCTGTGATCTGAGAAGCGCATTGGCACCTCAAAGATCCAGCACAACCCGCACTGTCCCATCTTTCTTGCGAACCGTCAAAAAATTGACGGCCCACTCGAAAGTTGATTCCCGAATAGATGCATTCTTCAGGAGTTTTTCCACCTCAGTCTGAATTATCTCGTGCTGTTCCGGGCTGTAGTGTCAAATGGGAGCCACGTATTGCTGGACGTTGGGATATTTGAGCTCCGGTCGCATTAGCACTCCTTCGCATGCTGGTACGCTCTTGGGGTTGACCGCGAACACGTCGATGTACTCGTTGAGAATGCTCATCAGGGTGTCCTTTTCGCTTGGACTGAGTCGTCCGAAGTTGGCCTCCCCCAGGTCCACCTTGGGGGTTTCTCTCGGAATGTCTGCGATTTCACCCCCTTTTTTGCGTTGCTCCGGTGGTCTCCCTTTGTCTTGCTTTTTGATCACCTCATCCTGTTTCGGGCTTGTCGGTTCCTCCGACACCGGGTTCATGGGTGACTTCATGCGTTCCCGATCGTACTTGTCCGTCGCAATCAACTGCTCCCCTGGATTTTTATGTTGTCCTGGGTAACATTCGACAACTTGTATTGGAGCGGTATATCCGGGAACCACCACTGTGCCCGCCTTGGTACTCCTAAATCCACTCCTAGCTTAAGATTGCAGTAGTTAATTGGCTCTATCCCTACGAGCTGCCGTACTTGAGGTTGAGGGCCTTCGACAAGAACATCTACCTGGATACTGGTACCTCCTTGAACCTCTACGTCTTTCGTAATGCGTAGTTTCCAGTGCAGAGTGCCTTAATCCTCCCATATAGAGCTTCCTAAATCCATAATCAATGCCGGAATCTTCGGTTCCTCCAATCCTTCCGGTACTTGTTCGTCTGTCGATGCTTTCACCGCGCAATAGTGGTCCCATTCGGCATATATCACTCCTGCTGCGGACTCTCCGACCTCCTTCGGGTCGAATGGTACCAACGATGAGGATGGTGTCGGCCGGAATCCCTCCCCACCATCAAAACTGATGATACTTCGATGATCCGTCATTAACGCGGCCCCAAGCACCATCGCATACGGAAGTCCCTTCACCACCCTGAACTTCACACGGAAGATTTGGTTGACCGGTGCAAAGATCAGCGGCAGTAAGCACGAGCCAACCACTTCCATTGGGGGTACGGCGATGTTCTTTGGGTTTGTGGCGCTGAGCAGGCCTTTTCCCGTTGGGTTCACCAGCAACTTTCCCCAACCATTAAGTTTTTGAGTGGATTCGATGAACTGCCGTGACACGTAGTTTCCTCCGCCCGCTCCAGTATCCACCAGCACCGCAATCGGAAGTTGCCGGCTCGAGCTCGTTGCATGCCACAACGTTGCGTGAACCCAAACCTGTGACGTCTTAGTTTGCAGTGCTCCTATTTCCGATTGTTGAGAGGATCTGTCTTTGTCGTCAGTCGTCTTCTCCCTATCTACTAGCTTCCCCGGGCATGTTGAACCTCCCGGGGTGTGTCTTCATTTCTTCGTACCGTCTGCGTCGTCTGTCGACGTCGGCGGTCTTCTTCCAGCGAGATCATATGCAACAACCATGTCGTACGACGTCTGGTTTGTGTCCTGTTTCGCATCCCTCTGCACCATACTCCTGTAGAAGCCGTAGGCGACATCCCCCTCTTCGTGAGAGAAGCGACATCCGGTTTCGTGAAAAGGACAGTCCTGGCCTCGCGCGTGGAAGAAACGATTATTACGACTCCTTAGCGCTTCTTCAATTTCTTCTTTTGCGGCTGTGTTGGGCGGTAGAGGAAGGGGGTCCTGGGTTGTTCTGCGTTCGTTACCCCCTCTCTGCCACCGCCTAGGTGTTGAGGACGTCGTCTGGGGTGGTTTGGGTCCTTGCCGTTTCGATGATGTGCTGGTGGAGACGAAAGGAGTTCCACCCTGCCCTGGCAACGATGCTGGGTGGGTACAATACGCGGCTAACCATTGCATGAGCTCATCTCTCATGTTGCTGTCTGCGGCGTCCTCCTCATCCGACGGTTCCGCTGCGAATGCGACAATGTCGAGCTTCGAATGCTGTTTTCTCGCCTGGTAACTTGATAAGAACCCATCACGTTTCCGGGAATTCTGCTTATCTCTCCACCACGCTCCAATCATTTTAGGCCCTTGCGAGGTTTGGTTGTGTCCACCACGCATGTGCCCGACCCCGAAGATGTCCCGCATGCAGCTCTCGTTTCTCTAGGACCGTTCGCCTGACGCGCGCCAGACGCAGAAACCGAGGCTTGCGTGCCCCTGTTTCTATTTCTGCGGGGTCTGCCTGTGGTTATCCTGAAGCGTGTGGGGTTCGTGATACTGCTTCAAGAGAGATTTTCAGCATGATAAAATAGAGTTGAACTGTTGTGGAACTTTCTTCATCATCCCGTAAATGTTTCTCATTTTGACTGCCCAGTTTATTTCCCATGAAATAGTTTTATGAATTTCAACCAAACATGGCCCGGCTTGCTGCTGCACTTCTACCTTGGCATTTACGACTGTACTTCTACCTGCGTCAAGCAAGATTATCAACCCACACGGATCCCAGCTGAAGCCCCATGTAACGATGTATAAGAGCTATTTTAGACACACGCACCCAAGTCTCCAATCCCTTGTCACTAGTCTCTCACCGCTTCTAGTCCGATCCCTCTGTGTATCCCTTCAGGCTGGTTCCTCCCGTCTGCTTGTTACAACAGCTGCCTGCAAACACCAGTCTTGTCTCACGCAGTACTCTTTCAAGCGCTAGTGCTATATAGCAGATCACCGGATGAAACCTCCAAAAATACCTTACGGTAACGATCGCTGTACTCCGTCTCAGTTCGCAGTCACTCACGCTCGTGTCAGATTAGGTTCAGGTTCCTTTTTCCCTCGTTTGGTTTTGTGTGTTTTTGGACTGAGGCCTTGAGCGATACGTTTTCTAGACTGACTGGAGTTGTACAGACCTAGGCAGCATTCCGCTACGTCTTTGAAGTGACGTCATGTCAATCCGTCGCAACAATTGTTTGCCTGCACACAACGATCGCCTCTCGCCCGCGGTCGGTCGTTGTCGTGGCGATAAATTGGAGTGTTCTACGGCTATTGAACATAGCTTATTATGTTGCCAACGACCCTGTGCGTCAGACCCTGTGCATCAGACTCCTACCCTCTCTCGTGACAACGGGCAAAAAAACTACATATACACTCCAGCTGTGAGATCGAATGTTTCGTCGAAAGTCATATATTCAGCTGTGTGTGATACTCCGATCGCGCGTATTACTGAGCGTGTGTCCTCATTAAGAATATTGATAGGTCGCTTGGAGCTACAGTATAGCTTTGCCGAGGGCAACAGTGGTGATGCTAATGAATATGTTCGCGGAATCTATCAGTTTATCAAGTATATCTTGTAACCCGAATAATCGGTAAGGGAAAGGATGAGTTCAAAAACACAAAGAAGAAAACGGAGGCCGACGGCGAAGCGGAGTGAGGGCGGGGGGGGGCGGGGGGCGGGGGGCGGAGGCAACTAACTCAATCTGTGCGTGAAATCTATGAAACCTTCTTTGACGGGGAAAATTCTGACGGTTGTGGGGAATGAATGCATCAGTTTTCCATGTATATCCTGAAAGTCGTACAACCGGTGAGAGGAGGGCGGAATGTCCGAAGGCGGGTGGGGGGAAGGAGGAATCCCAACCGCTTTAGGTCGCTCATATGTATACCTGGTAGGAACTTACCATACGCGTGGGGCTGGGTCTAGGCGATGGTGCAGGTAGCGGGGATAGAGGGGGCGGGGAGGTGATCGGAGATAAGTGTAGCTACGGTGTGGATGGCTAGAAAGGTAAGGTGATATCACCTGTCTGGTACGAGTAGTGTTTATCACTCTGGCAGCTTTTGATTTTATGTTGGGCGGCGGGAGAGAACAAAACGAAGTAGGGGAGGGGGGGCGATTCCAACAGCTTTTAATCGCATAATTGTTTACATAGTTTGAACATACTATACGTGCTATTCGTAGGTGTGGGCGATAGGACGGGTGGCGGGCAAGGAGGGGGGCGGGGGGGGGGCGAGGGGGGGTAAATGAATTGGAGCTACGGCATGGCTGGCAGCGAAACCGATATATAAGTGAACGTCGACGGGGAGGGCAGGTGACACAGCAGCAAACTGCACAACTTCAGGGCGTCCCATGTGAAGCCCGACACCCCATATGGGATGTCCCCTATATAGGACATCTCATAGGATGTTCATTGGATGTCCCATGGCATGTCCCATGTGGTGTCACATTAGATATCCCTTTTGACATCCCATAGGTAATCTCGTAGGAAATCCCAAAGGATCTCAAGGGACACACTATACAAAGACCCATGGGAAGGCAGTCCCATGGAATGTCCCATAGGATGCCTGGTGGAATACGTATCTCGTGGAATGTCCGATGCCACGTCCCACGGGATGAGCGACACCCAATGGATCATTTAAAAAACATCCCGGACCATCCCGTTATTCATCCCATGGGATATCCCACGGGATAAATAGCTCCCCATGGGCATGGAACGTAATGTCCCATGGGGTATTCCATGGCATTAACAACTTCCCATGGGTGACACCGCGTAGGTTGTATGAGATCCCATGGGATCACGGATTTATATTATTTGATTTTTTGGCGGAGGTCCGCGGCAATGACCGCGGAACTTCCGTAGGTGTCGCCACGGGCTACCGTGGAAATCCGCGTGTTTCCACGACAGGTGACACAGCTCATGGCACTTCCAAGGGTGTTGCCACAGCACGTGTCGCGGTTCTTTCCGTGGCACACTCCGTCGTACCAACCATTTCAACCCACTGAAGTCCGCGGCAATTGCCACAGCCAACCGCGGCCATTGCCACGGAAACGCGGCAATCACCCAGACGTCCGGGGGCGTCCGTGGAATTTACCACGGCAGTTTCCGCGGATGTTCGGCAGCAGCAGTTTCCACGGCCATCCGCGGCCATCTGCGGCCATTGCCACCGCAATCATCCGATAGTGATACACATTATTTGACATTTCCAACCATATCACCCCAGTGATGCCATTAGGGGCACTCCGACCGGTCTTTCGTATGGGTTACGGTTAGGGTTAGGGTTAGGGTTAGTCCATGGTTTGAAAACACACAATAATGTGCGACACCCGGTGTCCGTGGGCGTGTCCGTGGGTCCTGCCGTGGGTGCTTCCGTGGACCTATCCGTGGACGTCCGCGGACATTTTTGTGGGTTACCGTGGGTTTGCCGTATGTGCTGCCGTGGAGCTTGCCGTGGAGCTTGCCGTGGAGATTTTTGTTGAAATTGCCATGACCAGTGCCATGAGCCTTCACATTGTCCCGCTATTTGCGGTGGAATTCCGTGGAAGCCCGTGGAAGGTCCTCGGCAGCCCGTGAAGTGTCCGCGGTTACCCGTGAAACGCCGTGGACATGGCCGTGGAATGCCGTGGAGGTTTGTAGACACTGCCGCGGTTCTCCGTCAAAAAAACCAAAAATGTACTTCCCTTCATAGGACGGCCCCCCATGAGCATGAGACGCGATGTCCTATGGGATATCCCCTGGAATGAAGACCTCCCATGAGCATCTCATACGATGTGATATGGGATATATCCTATGTGATGATGGACATCCCATTGTACGTACGAATTGGGCTATGGGCCACCCCATTGGACGTACCGTGAGACGTCCATGGGATGCGCGACATCCGATGGATACAAAATGGATAATTAAGTGGATCATCCTATGGGAAAGCCCGCAATATGTTTGGAATCCCCATGGTAAATCCTAAGAGACTGCGTGGTGTCCCGTGGGACAACCGACGGGAAATATCATTGGACAACCCGTTAAATGCTGGCCTATGAACACACGACGTAGGACGTCCCATAGGTTATGACATAGGATGTCCCATAGATATTCCCAGAGTAATATTTTATCTCATGGAATGATGTCCCATGCATCTTCCTGGCCAGGTATGAGATACCCCAAAATACGGACAATGGTATCATAAGCGACACACGCGATGTCATAGGTCCCAGCGGGCATCCTCTGAGGATTCCTGCGCACTGTCGACGCGCAATATACAACAACAGAAAGGGTCCATGGGATAAGGATTCCATGGAATATACCCATAATACGATTTCAAAGACAATGGGACACTCCCAGTCTCACTCCCACGGGAAGTCACATGAGACGTGAACAACAAATCCGCGACCAACGTATCCATATTGGGATATACCATCATTTTGTTCTATTGAACAAGATAAGCAATAGTATTTGTTGTCTACTACATAAGTTACAGTTAGAAGCACTCCGCAAATACATGCTTAGTGTTTAGTTGGTATAGTGGGAAAATTGCCTAATCAATACTAACCGGTGGCTCGCTGCGCTCGTAGGCACTTTACGATCGTCGCATCTGGTGGGTGTTCTATTTAACTGGGCCCCTACCCCATGAGTAGGCGAAGAGGCGGGCTTCCTCCGGGGTCTGCGCATTGCTGTTGCAGGTCGGCGACTGACAGGGCGCGGCCGGTCGCGACGTGGTGAACGATGTTGTCGGATATTTTCCCTTTGAAGCGGCGAATGTCACCAAGGGGATGCTCGTACCTAGTCCTGTGTAATATGAAGAGTAACATTTAACAAGGAGCGGCGGACGGCATGATGAGAAAGCGTGTACCGATGTGTGTATGGGTCACAGTGTAAACAGCCGTCGGTGGAAACTGCTGCTGTAACACGGGCACACATCTCACAGCACGCACAGATCGTCACGCAAACATGCGCGACGCACGTGACTCCGACATTTAAGCGGTGGAGGAAGGTGAGTTTGCTATAGGTTTGCAAAGGAGAAGACACACATCTCACAGCACGCACAGATCGTCACGCAAACATACGCGACGCACGTGACTCCGACATTTAAGCGGTGGAGGAAGGTGAGTTTGTTATAGGTTTGCAAAGGAGAAGAACACGGCGATGACACGCTCAAACACACGCACATGTACACACCCACATCACTACCGCCGTATGTGCATGACAGCTCTCTGCGAGACGTGGACGGAGACAGGAGAGTAGTGATGTGCGCAGTGTATGAACAGGAGCGTTGTACACATCCAAATCTTACACCCGCATCACTATTGTTGTATGTGCCTGGCTGCTCTCCACGAAAGACGGAGGCAGGACCTGGTGTGAGAGAGAATAGTTATGTGCGCAGTGTGTGATCGATATGCGCAGTGTATGACAAGCACGAAGTATAGTGGTGCACAAGCACCTGTCCCAAGAGTCGGCAGTTCCCGTTGAGTAGAGAGTGCCAGCCGCAGGTGCCATCTCCTCTGCACGAAGCAATTGAGATGTTCCGGCGCTGCCAGTCGAGGCCGATTGGGCATTGAAGTTGCTGAATGGCGTGTTCTTGTCCTCCGAAGGTGGCAGAATGCAGTAGCGCCGTCAAACCAAGACGCTGAGTGAGCCATGTTAATGTGTTATGGAAAAGGTGGTCTTCCCAGTCACTGAGGTACCGTTTTGGATAGACGCTCTGCTGCATGATGGGCAGAGATTACGCCCCAGTACCAGAAGGTGGTACGCCGGAACATTGAACGAGGTGAAGAACACGCAGCCGACGACGTGCAGAAGACCAAGGCGACCAAACACACGACGGCTCATAGCAGACACTGACGGCAGCACCAGATACCCACAGTAGTAGCAGACGCGCAAAGTCCGAGGAAGACCCTACAAAGACGGAGACGTCTCTCATTGGTGACGGATGAGTAGTGGGTATGTGGTGTGCGCGGTGAGTGGGGGATTGTGCGGAGGGCGAAAGGATGGAAGTCAGCGTATCTTTGTTTTCTGTGGCAGTTTGAAATTTGGGGTTTCTTGGAGAAGGCGGTGAGTTTCAGGCGGGGATTTATTTTCGCGGCCCAGGTCACAAACAAGTGCGGTATTTCTGTGTAGAATATTGCCGAAGAGTAGCAGGCACCCACAGCAGTCCCATGAGAGGAGCAGCGACAGCAGCGAGGCAGCAGACGCGCAAGTTTCCCAGGAGGATGCCACGAGGAGGGAGGTGTCTCCCACGGGGGACAGGAGTATGGGGTATGCGGTGTGCGCAGTGCGAGTGTGTGTGCTGAGGGCGAGAGCATGAAAGTCAGCGTTTGTTGTTTCTGTGGCAGTTTGAAATTTGGGATTTGTTGGAGAAGGCGGTGTTTTTCAGGAGGGGATTTATTTCCGTGGCCCAGGTGACAAAGAAGTGCGACGTTTCTGTGTTGATCACAGCCGAATGGTATCAGACACTGTTTGTTGATCCCTACGAAGCGTAGAGGGCGTACCCGTTGAGCTGACAATAGTGGGGTGGTGGAGTCACCGGTATGAAGACGAGTATCAGACGTACATATATTACGTTGCTCCTAGCCCAGGCACATCGTGGAGAGGAGAAGACTCACTCGGTAGAAGAAGCACAACGAGGAGCACAACGAGGAGTGGCGCCGAAATACCCAAAATCATTCCACCATTTCGATACACCGCTATGATGTAGCCAACTTAGCACTGGAAACCGCTGCAATACTCAACCGTCATCATATCCGCATCATATCCAAGCATACAATCAACAGCGTCACTGATTCGTAAATGATACGGTATGATATGTTATGTTGTCATCTCATAGGGTAAAACGATTCAACGAGAAATATGGTCAATAAATATCCTCCCAGTACTACTGTGACGGGAACAAAAAAATGCAGTACCATAGTCCTTGAAAAACACTCCATAAATCTAGAGATACAATTCAGGGACAATATTCAACATCAATCTTCACGAACCTAGGATCTGAGTCGTAAAATCCCAAGTCAAAAAACAAAAAATTAAATCCGAAATTCATAGACCGAAAACATAAATCCCAAATTCATAGACCGAAAACTCAAATCTGAAATCCAATTTCCAAAAACCAAAAAACTCAAACATCGTCCTTATAATCAGCACTCAGCCTTCCTTATGAAACGATTGTCAGCTCCATATAATAGGGATGTCAACAAGTGTGATCGGACAGCAGTCTCAATACTCACCTCCGAATTAGACAAACGCCTCGCCGCTGGGTACATAATGAAAATCCATTCAGATTCCAAATGCTCAAATCCAAGCAAAATAATATCATGCTAGACAACGCAATCATTAAAAACTACCTGGTAGTGTTTCAAAAGTAAAAAAACGGTTACTTGCCTCCCTAACTACCATGAACTTCTAAAAGTACTAAAATCCAGTTCATATATGCGGAACAATCCGTCAAAAAACAAATCAAATCAGCTCGCGAAAAAGTTAGTCGCCCTCAGGTTCAGACGCATCGAACTCGTCGAGTTTGAGACCTTTTTCCTACTCAACGAGCCATAATCCTCTCAAGTGGTCAAGCGAATCCTTCCCCGCACAAGCGGTAACAGGTGGGCGTGACCTCTTCTTGCAGGATGAAAACTCAACGATTTGGCTCAGCTGGGTCTCATTACGGGGCTAGTTGAGAAAACCACGGGCTGATTACGCGGGAATGACCCCGGGTAGTTTAACAAAAAATCGTTGCCGTCCCCAAGTCCCAAAAATCTCATACGTCCACCTCGTAATATCATTGCTAAACAGCAGTAGAAACAGCAAACCTAGCGTACTGAATCATGAGATATTCTACCATTCTCCCAAAATCTAATGTTCATAACAAAATCCCGGTGAAACCGAAAGTACCAACTGCAGGCTTCCAGTATACCTTCCTCGGTGAATTCGTGTTCCTCGCCACCGCTCTCACTGCGTTCGCAATGTCCGGACGTGTCTGGTTAGCAAGCCACATGAAGCATTCGACCAGCTCGCGAAAAAGGCCAGTCTGTTTGAGGCCTTCCTCGAGGTGGTTTGTCCTACCCGAACTAACGCATGTATCACCATTCACCGCAAACTCCGCAAAAATATATAAAATCCCACAATATATCACTATATTACAGAGTTGACTCGACAACTGTTTGATGCCGGTGTAGCACGAATTCAACAATGTGTTTCTTTCTGTTTCAGAGCACTGATAGATCAGAGCACAAACAGACGCCTCGTTACACGTAACGAGGTTGTTATATCGAGGGTCAAGTTAATCCGCATGTTCCTTCCCGGAAGAGGGAAACGTAGTGTCACAGTGCTGCAAGAGTGGTAGTCCATGCTGCTACTTGATAAGCTACCGCGATGAAGAAATAACGATCATTTAAGCTGTTGGCAACCTCGACTAAAACGCCTACCAGGTATATCGGATACGGTATAAGGGAAGCTCCACAACAAACGCAGGAATGTTGACAACTTTTGCCTGTACTCAAAATGCTCGCATACTGCGCACGTACATAAAATTTTTGAGCACTCAACTGTGGACTATAGGAAAGAACCTTATAATCTACCCCATTCCCCCTGCTCATTATTTTTTCTTGGTCCGGCATACAGCAGATATCGCTTATCATAACACTCTGCACTCGCGCACAATAAGGGCGGGGGGAGTTGAGGGGGCGATCTGACAAAAAGAGGTTTGAACATAATCAAAATCCTGTAATCAATCATTGTCAAGCAAAACATGTCAGACCACAATAATACCAGGCATCATATTTATACGTAATACAGCAGTACCAGGTAGGCATAACTGAGACAAGATGAGGGTGGAATCTACAGTTTAACGAAAATAACACATCCCGATATTTCCACCACATATCGCACCATAACACGTGAGTATTACTATATTTCCTCACTACCGGTTTCTTCATTTCGTGTACCGCACTATGCTAGATCGCTGGTGAGGTTGACAACCAGCAACAAGCTATTCTGGAAGTAGCCCGCATTGCATAAGAGAACATGAAATTGACAAATGCGATAGCAGCCAACCTTGCCTCTCCGACACCCGGTACTAATGCCGGAAGCGTTGATGACATGGCCTCATTACTGACCGAGACGATACTGTCAAACGCCGCCGACATAGCGCCCCCTACTCGGCGTAAACAAGTACCGAGGGGCTGGTGTGCGACTGAGGAGACGAGAGCCGAGTTGAATGCACGATGGCAGGATAGAGAAGACGCGAGGAAACGGGTCCGTTCTGCTCCAAACGATCGTGGTCTACGGCAAGCCTTGAAGGCGACCATCAAACAGCTGAAACGCACGCGGGCGGAAGCTGTTCAGAGGTTCTTCGAAGATTACGTTCGCCAACTCGAAGGGCGTATCCGAGAAGGTGATCATTTTGGCTTCTACAAACACCTCAAGGGGATGGATGTGGAAGGGAAGAGGACGTTTAACTCGCAGTACATCAAGGACGAGGAAGGTCGATTGCTGCGGGATAACGTCCTCATCCGCGAGCGGTGGGTGAGGTGGTTTCACAAACTGCTCAACACCAAGTCGCCGACCCTTGATCCAAGCATTGTGGGCGAGCTTAAGCAGTGGCCCCCGTGCAGACCACTGGACGATGTCCCGTCTAGGTACGAAGTAGAGGAGGCGATCCGGGCGCTGGCGAACCGAAAGGCGGTAGGGCCCGATGGTCTCCCGGCCGAGCTCTTGAAGGTTTTGGCCGACGAAGGAGAATTCGACACCCTCGGAAACTTCCACGATATCATCGTCGCTGTGTGGAGGGGGGGTGGCGTACCCCAACAATGGAAAGATGCTACGATTAAGGTGCTTCACAAGAAGAAAGATCGGACTGAGTGTGGCAATTATCGTGGCATCTCCCTCGTGGCTCACGCCGGTAAAGTACTCCTCAAAGTCATCGCGGGTCGCCTGAGTGACTATTGCGAACGCGAGAACATTCTGCCGGAGGAACAGTGTGGGTTCAGACCCCAACGCTCGACGGTTGACATGATGTTCGTAGTACGACGACTGCAGGAAATGGCGCGGAAGAAGGACACCCCCTTGTACATGTGCTTTATTGACCTCACCAAAGCATACGACTCCGTCGACCGAAGCCTTTTGTGGGATGTCCTTGCTCGTTTTGGCGTGCCACCGAGAATGCTCGCCGTCATCCGCCAATTCCACGACGGTATGCAAGCATGCGTGCGGCTGGATGATGGAGAGTGCTCGGATAAGTTCGACGTGGGGCAAGGTCTCAGGCAAGGATGCGTGCTCGCGCCACTGCTGTTCAATATGTTTTCACTGCGGTACTGCGTGTGGCCGAGAAACGCTTCCTCGCTGATGCAGCCATCACGGACAACATGGTGCAGCTTCAACGAAAGAAGGAAGGCGAGAAGGGCACTTCACGCACAGGCAAAGTCGACGGACGGAGGGGGAAGGAGGGGGAGGGGGTGCAGAGATTGTGGGGTATGCTGTACGCGGACGATGCGGGCATCGTATCGCGATCATCAGAAGGTCTGGAGAGGATGATGACGACGATCGTGACTGCGTGTTCGTCGTTCGGGCTTACAGTATCCGAGGCAAAAACAGAAATAATGTGCCTGGAAACCAAAAGCGGGGGGAAGGTGTCCTTCACGATCAATGCAGCCGGCCAGGTTTACAAACAAACAATCCAGTTTGTATACTCGGGCGGGGCTATCACCGCAGACAGAAACCTTAGCACTGAAATAACGCGGCGTCTTCAGAGGGCCTGGGCGTGTTTCCAGCGGTACAAGATGGAAATCTATGATCGCCCGGGTGTGCGTTTACGGTTGAAGGTGCGGTTGCTGAAAGCTGAGGTGGTCGAGACACTGCTGTACGGTTGCATGACGTGGAGCCCGAAGAAGCCTGACTATGACAGGTTACGACGGGTTCACCGCTCCATGCTCCTCCGATGCCTTGGATGGCGGAAACGGAAGCGCGACGACCACACCCTATCGTACGCCGACGCGCTTGCCCAGACAGATTCCGAGAGCGTTGAGGTGATAGTGCGCAAACGGAGGATTTTGTTTGCGGGATTCGTGGCACGCATGGGGGAGGAGCGTCTGCCACAGAGGGTGATGTTTGGGGAGTTTGTTGGGGGTAAAGGCTACTCAGGGGGGCAAGAGAAAGACTGGATGGATCATCTGAAGGAGGATATGTCGGTTTTTGGAATGAAATTCGAAGGATGGCGAAAGGCTGCTCAGAAGGCTGGCAGATGGTTTCGAAGAGTAGAGGAGGGAGCCGAGTTGTTCATGCGGAATTGGCATGAAACGGAGAGACGCAAAGCTGCAGAGCGACGCGCAAAGGCTGCGGCAGCGTCATCCACCGTTGGCATCTCTAAGCGGCCGGGGGGAGGGGGAAGGGGGGGGGGCGGGGAGGGGAGTGGGGGAGGGGGGGAGGGGGGAGGGGGAAAGGGAGGAATGGGGGAGGGGCGGAAGGGGGAGCGTCATGCCCAAGAGACTGAAGTCTGGGTTTGGCCATCATCGTATTGAAAGTTGTGGGCTTTCTAATGGCCATCACAAGATGGCATAAGACCGCCCTGACTTCTTCGCCATGTTGCGTTCTCTCCCAGGTGCCATTGATGATGGACGTGATACCCTCTGTTAGTCCAATGCCATTCTTAGCCAGTTCCTAGGGTCTGCTAGTATGACATTTTTCTTTCTTTTCTTTTTCTATTTCTTTTTTTTTTCTTTTTTTCTCTTCTTCTTTCCTTGCTTTCCTGTCTTGTCTTTTCTTGCTTTTCTTGTCTTTTTCTTCTCTTTGCTTGCCTTTTTCGTCTTGTTTCGTTTTTTCTTCTCTTTTCTTTCCTTTCCTTTAGCTTCTTTTCTTTTCTTTGTTTCTTTTTCTCCAATTGACTTATGCCTGTCGTGCGTATGCGTAGTGATAGATACTACGTGTAATATATACGTGGTAGTCTTTCTTGGGTGGCAATCGGAATATTTGGTTTCTCCAGGCGTGAGTAGTGAGACGTATGTACCGGCCTGGACCTGGCACATCGTAGACTGACTCCCGATTTCACTTTTATATGTTTCTGGTGGAGGCATGAATTGCGTCAGCTGTGATATATGCGTGTACCACCTTGGGTTGTGTGTTTTTCCCTGGGGTATTCCTCAGCTCCAGAGTGACTGGAGCCTGTCCTGTGACCACGGACTTGATTATGCGAGTTAATGTGAGAACAACAACAACAACAACAACACAAGAGAACCAAACCGCAAAATATGTGACGTCATCTCTCGTGCGTACCTGAAATATAATACTACTGGCACTAACAATACACGTCATCATCTTCCGGGCGTACCTCAAATATAGTACTACTGGTACTAACGATACCCCTACAGCCATCAGCCGTCACCAATTTATCTGTAAAACCGGATGACGTACGATGTCGTACCAGGAATGTTGTTAGGAAAACTCACCGCACACAATCGAAATCAAATATCATGTTTCGGAGATGGCGATTTCATTCTCAATTCCTCCTTTCTTTGGTGCGTGAGGGAAAATGGTTGAATAAACATGAACTAACGTGTTCACACGACAGATAAAAACTACGGCTGTTGCAAGCAAGCGCTAGCTACTGCTGACATCATCTATTATCAACCCGTCAAGCATCCTGCATCCTGTGCCTGGGTAACCTGTGAATCAGCCGAGATATCATACCACAAGCAATCACATTTGCCGGTGGTTAGGGCAAGAGGGGCTGGGGGACAAGCACAAGCACTTATCCTGCCCGTCCCTCTGCCCAAGCTACTCTGTCCTTTGCTATGATTTAACGCGATAAACAAAGTCTTAGCCGCGAAGAATGTGAAAGAAAATGATCGCCTCAGCCTCAAATAATAGCATG
The DNA here is from genome assembly GCA_012845835.1 of Undaria pinnatifida. NCBI lineage: Eukaryota > Phaeophyceae > Laminariales > Alariaceae > Undaria > Undaria pinnatifida. The sequence continues at coordinate 1,968,154 of JABAKD010000012.1, read as the reverse complement.
TCATAGCTACGTCAGTCAAATACTGCTTCTGTAGAGTTACCAGTATCATATGTCGCGACAGCAATTCATATAATTCCGTAGGTTGTTGTTATCACATTAACTCGCATAATCAATGCCGTGGTCACAGGACAGGCTTCAGCCACTCTGGACCCTAGGAATAAACACGACGCGTATGAAAATACGTGGAAGTGTGGTGAGCTAACGCTTTATTTTTCCACATCCGCCGGAGGATGAAACAACAACAACAACAACAACGACAACAACCCAAGGTCGTACACGCATAGTCTATATCACAGCTGACGCAATTCATGCCTCCACCAGAAGCATATAAAGTGAAATCGGGAGTCAGTCTACGATGTGCCAGGTCTTTACCTGGTGCATACGTATTACTCGCGCCACACGAGAAAGACTACCACGTGTATATGTAGTATCTATCACTACGCATACGCACGACAGACGCAAGTCGATTGGAGAAAAGAAACAAAGAACAAAAAAGAAGAGAAAGTAAGGGAAGGAAAAGAGAATAAAGCGGAAAAAGAAAACGAAAAAGGAAAAGAAAGAAAATAAAAGAACAGAAAAAAAGAGAAAAGAAAAGAAAATAAAAGCAAGAAAGACAAGACAAGAAGAGGAAGCAAGGGAAGGAAAAGAGAAAAAAATGTCATACTAGCAGACCCTAGGAACTGACGAAAGACGGCATTGGGCTCATAGAGGGTATCATGTGCATCATCAAATGGCACTGGGGAGAGAACGCAACATGGCGAAGAAGTTAGGGCAGTCTTACGCTATGTTATGTTGTCACGGCTATTGGAAGGCCCACAACTTTCAAGACGATGATGGCCAAACCCAGACTTCAGTCTTTTGGGCATGACGTCCCCCCTTCCCCCCCCCACCCTCCCCGCCGCCCCCCCCCCCCCCCCCCCCTTATCCCCCTCCCCCCGGCTGCTTAGAGATGCAGACGGTGGATGGCGCTGCCGCAGCCTTGGCGCGTCGCTCTGCGGCTTAGCGCCTGTCCGTTTCATGCCAATTCCGCATAAACAACTCCGCTCCCACCTCCACTCGTCGAAACCATCTCCCAGCCTTCTGAGCAGCCTTTCGCCACCCTCCTATATATTTCATTCCAAAGACCAACATACCCTCCGTCAAATGAGTCATCCAGTCCTTCTCTTGCCCCCCTAAGTAGCCCTTACCCCCAACACGCTCCCCAAACATCACCCTCTGTAGACGCTCCTCCCCCATACGTGCTACGAATTCGGCAAACAATATCCTCTGTTTGCGCACTATCGCCTTCTGTGCTCTCGGAAGCTGTCTTGGCAAGCGCGTCAGAGTACGATAGGGTGTGGTCGTCGCGCTTCTGTTTCCGCCATCCAAGGCATCAGAGGAGCATGGAGTGGTAAACCCGTCGTAGCCTGTCATATTCAGTCTTTTTCGGGCTCCACGTCATGCAACCGTAAAGAAGTGTCTCGACCACCTCAGCTTTCGGCAACCGCACCTTCAACCGTAACCGCACACCCGGGCGATCATAGATTTCCATCTTGTACCGCTGGAAGCACGCCCAGGTCCTTTGAAGACGCCGCGTTATTTCAATACTAAAGTCTCTGTCTGCGGTGATAGCCCCGCCCAAGTACGCAAACTCAATTGCTTGTTTGTATACCTAGCCGACTGCATTGAATGTGAAGGACACCTTCCACCCGCCTTTGGTTTCCAGGCACATTATCTCCGTTTTTGCCTCGGATACCGTAAGCCCGAACGACGAGCACGCAGTCACGATCACCGTCATTATCCTCTCGAGCCCTTTTGATGATCGCGATACGACGCGCGCATCGTGCTGATGTATTTTCACACAGGAAACGTCCACTACCTGCTGTAATTCTCTTGAAACAAGACAAAGCCCAGACCAAAACAATTCATCATGACATGACCCGTGGTTGTTGCCTCAGTCTGGTGCAAACGGTGGGAAGGATTCTCCACCCGGGTGTCCGTGCCTCCCACACCCAGCGTCCCCCACCGCAACCAGCCACCTTGTGCCGACCCCAATCCGGCCCCGCACATCAACGGGCCCAGCAGCCGGTGCTCCCATGGAGCACGACAGATACTGCTCGTAATTTAATTTCACAACCAAATTTTCGAGCCATCTCTTGTCTGCCGTCTCAAACTGCTCCTGCTGCCCCTGCGGTTGCTGCTGTGCAGTGCGCTCGCTCCTAGTCTCAAGCATTGGGAATGCGAGCTGTGACGTCTTAACACGGGGTGGTGCCGCCGGAGGCCGCAGCTGCTGCTGCTGCTTCAATGGCAGCTGCAAGAGCTCCTCCTGCTCTTCACCCCTCGTCTCAAATTCCACCAAAAAACTTTTCTCCGTCTTGAACTGCTGCTGCTGCGGCTGCTGCTGAGCAGTGCTCTCACTTCCAGTCTCAAGTACTGGGATTACGAGCTGTGACTCAAATCTGGCCACGTCCGCTCCCCTCTCTGGTACCTGAGACGGCTGAGAAATGTCTCGCGTTTGCTCCAGTCGTAGAGAGAAGCTTGAGAGCTCGAGGAGAAGTTGCAAGTACCCGCAAAGAACGTGTTCGCTTTCCTCAATGCGACCTTCGATTCTGTAGAACTCGTGCCATCCTGACGAAATCTGGTCGATGGTTCGAAAACCATAACGGAAACCACCCTCGATTTCTTTCTCAAGTTGGTCCCTTATTGCGAGCAGCTCTTCAAGCTCTCGCATCTTGGCCCGCTGAGAGCTCGCCGCCCTCTCTGCCAACGCCTTCACGCCCTCAACCCCCATTTTGACCTCGCCCTCAGGCATGGTTCAAAAGACACCCAGCTCGCTTCGTTTCACAGGGAGGGCTGTTTGTGTGATATCTCCAGCTACGATAGCTCTCTTCCGCAGAAGAGCCCACACGTGACTCAACACCCTTTTCTTCGAACAGGGATAGTACAGCGTACGGTACGCGATAACTATCGTGTTTGTTGATCCCTACGAAGCGTAGAGGGCTTACCCGTTGAGCTGACAATAGTGGGGTAGTGGAGTCACCGGTATGAAGACTTGTCAAGTATCAGACGTACATAAGTATTACGTTGCTCCTAGCCGAGGCACATCGTGGAGAGGAGAAGACTCACTCGGTAGAAGAAGCACAACGAGGACCACAACGAGGAGTGGCGGCGAAAGACCCAAGATCATTCCACCATCCCGATATACCGCTACGATGTAGTCAACTTATCGCTGGAAACCCCTACAATACTCAACCGTCATCATACCCGCATCATATCCAAGCATACAATCAACAGACACCCACAGCAGTCGCAAGAGCGGAGTGGCAGCAGAGACAGTTCGCAACAGCAGCCAAAAGCACGATGTGTCGGAAGTACGTGTGCGCAGCGGACGCACTGTAGCAGACTGATATGCATAGACTAGAGGCACGGCGGAGGAATGTTGGCTGTACGAGTGCAACCTCAAACCGTACGGCAGTGTTGCAATAGGAAGGAAGGCAGAGTTCTGTGGAATGTCGTCGAAGGAAGGAGTCGTACAACCCTTCAACAGCAGCAGTGTAGTGTTGGGTTGGCACGGCCGCACAACAGAGCTAATAGCAGTGTCGGGGGGGAGCGAAGCGCCTTCCCCCCATCCCTTGTCGTCAGTGTGCGCTGCCAAGTGCCTCACCAGTGTTAGGTTGGCACAGCAGCTGAACAGTGCCAGGATGCAAAGAGCAGTGTCGGGGGCGCCCTTCCCCCGAACCCCCCCCCCGAGACCGTCGTCAGTGTGCGTTCGAGGGGTGCCCACAGTGTGGGTTGGAAGGCCCGAGCCCCGACAGAGTGCGTTGGGAATATATGAAGTGGATTGTGAACAAAATCCATGGGGGGATCGTTGCTACTGTGGGACGTCCCATGGAGTCGTTCGATACCTACGGGGCGTCCTATTGGACGCCCCATCGGGCGTCCCACAAGAACCCAAGCAAGTACATTAGAGATTTCTGACATACATGAAATATCTAGCAGGAGGAGTACATGGCCATACGTACTGGATAGTGGTGTCATCATATTGGAACGCTCCCGGTGACATGTAAGAAATACCCCGCAAAATAATGTATAGTTTCCACGCACATATTGAGCTGCCCCACACGCCTTCCCCCCCGCCCCAACCCCCCTCCCCCCCCCCCCCGCCCCAACCCCCCCCCCCCCCCCCCCCCCCCTCCCCCCAATAATAAACTGGTGCCAAAACCGTCACATTTATCCCCTTGAAAGGATTTATAGCTTACATGCACAAATTGCCCCCCCTCCCCCCCCCCCCCCCCCCCTCCCCGCTCCGAACCCGCTCGCTTTTGATCAAAACCAGGCCCCCACGTCATTCAAAACTCCGCCCCCCCCCCGCACCGGTTATTCGACTTACAAGATTCACTTGATAAAAGGATACATTTCCCTTTACAGCTGTCAGATTTTGTCCCCCTCAGAAACGGGTTATATAGTTTCCGCGCACAGACTGACTAAAATCACCCTGTTGACTCTGATAGCTACACTGTAGTTGTAAGGGGAGTCGCCGACCTATATCCTTAATGAGGACACACAACTCGTAATGCGCGCAATCGGAGTATCACACACAGCTTGCAAAGATGAGTTTCGACGAAATCTTCGATCTCACAGCCGGAGTGTATTTTCATGTTTCACACTTACGAAGTAAAATACAGGTGCGACGCATCCTAGCACTAGGTAGGGTAGATTTGTGTGGCATTAATATTGAAATAAAATACGCTCCAGCTGCGAGATCGAAGATTTTGTCGAAACTCATCTTTGCAGGCTGTGTGTGATACTCCTATCGCGCGTATCACGTGTTGTGTGCCCTCATTGAGGATATAAGTCGGCGACTCTCCCGTGAAAACTGCACCGTGTAGCGTGCATCAGGGTCAACAGGATGATGTTAATCAATCTGTGCGCGGAAATCATAACACCCGTTATCGAGGGGGGCAGAATCTTACAGCTGTGGAAGTAGTCTAATGCATCCGTTTGTTATGTAGACTGTATCCTATAAGTCATTTAACCGGTGTCGAGGGGAGGGCGGTCTTCTTAGAGGTGAAGCGGGGGGATGGAAAAGGGCGGGGGGTGAGGGGGGGGCAAAATCAGCCTGTGCGCGGAAACTAGACTATATAACTCGTTTTGAGGGTGGAAATGTCTGACGGCTATGTATGGAAGGAATGCATTAGTTTATCATGTGAAGCCGGTGAGGAGAGGGCGGAGTTATAGATAGTATAGACGAGGTTTTGCGCTTTGGGCACGACGCCGTTTGTGGTGTAGGCAGACGCAGAAAATTTGCCTTGGGTCAAGGCCATCCTCGCGAAGGAAGCCGAACACGCCAGCAGACCTGAGGGCATTGGGGTTGGGCATTGGACGGCTGAGGAATGGCAGGATGAAAACCCAAGCGCGCGTAAGGGAAGCCAGCAGCAGCAGCAGCAACAGTGGGTCGAGAAAAGACAGAAGTACCGGCCTACCTGTACCTGCCTCTGGGAGAGCTCGAGGCTTTCACGGAGTGAATTTGCTCCGACAAAGCTTGGACAGTTCGGGAAGACTTTCATGGCGCTGAAAACCCGAGGCCTAGCCCGTGTTCCTTTCCATGAGCAGTGCAGTATTTACGTCGGCTATGAACAAATGGCCAACGAGGAATTCTTGAGATCAAAACGAAGAAGCGATGGTAACCAAGAACGCCGTCTTGGCGGCAGCGGAGGTACCGAGGGCAGAGAAGGAAAGCGAGCTAACAATGAGCAGCCGCATCCCATCACCAAACAACACGCACGTGAGAGACGGACGCCAGGTGCCACCGGAGATAATCATATCATATTCCAAACAGGGACCACTACAGGAATAACCAGAGGAAAAAACCGAGGTTGAGCGGGAACTCTCGCAAAAAGGTACCGCAGCATCAGGTACACCAGCAGCGGCAGCAGCAGAAGCAACCCATGCCACCGCCGCCACCGCGGACGTCGCCGCTGCCCTAACCGTCATCATCGCCGCATCGGCAGGACGAGCTGCAGACGGCCTCTGCACCAAAGGAGGAGATATTGCACGACGGTGACCGGAGCAGACGTTGGTTGGAACCGCGAAAAAATCGAGTTTACGGGTCCAATGTTTTCACCAAAGAATGATTAAACGGAGGAGATGGGTGATGATGATCAGGAGTTAGTATTGATGAAGGAAGGGCGCAGAGAATAGCAGGAGGCATTGGCTCCACTGGCGCAAGCGATGAGGACGCTACCGCTGCCGCCGCTGTGGACAGCGGCGCCAGATTGGCGGCTAGACCAAATGTCCTCGGAGACGCCGCCACCGTCGTCACCCCCAAAGCACGTCAAGATGGCAGGCGACCAGCAAGAGACGGCTGGGAAGGAAGTCATGGTGGTTGTGGTGAACAAAGCAGGGTTTGAGCCGGAGGGTGATGTGATGGAGAAACTGGCACTGGGACAAGCACAGGCATCGCTGTCGCAGCAGCAATCGAAACAACAACCGACGTCGCCTCACGCTGAACAGCAGGAGGCTCTGCCGGATCACGAGCGACGACTACAGCCCACAGCACCACCCACGCCCTGGCCGCCGCCACCGGTTGTACCACTAACGATAGAGGTGAGGGGGGGGCGCCGGGATCGCTGACTCGCCTGAGTAGTCTGATCGCAAGATTGGATCAACCCTTGAGAGCAGGGCATATTATGGCGAACAGCGAGGCAGTGGAGGCTGGATGGGAGAGGGAAGGGATTGACACCTTGGAGGTGGATCGATGGGAGGGATGGAGAAAGAGGGGGAGGACAGATGCGAGGGGATGGGCAAGCGTAATCGTGGATTGGGCGGTGGAGCCGCAGGGCTGGCGGCGGGCTCGCGCAAAGCGAGCCCGTGCAGGAGAGAAGTTGTACGAGACCGTCGTCACCATGCAACACGAGCCAGGTATTCATAAGGCACGTACCCTTATGATATTGTTATATTGTTTCGTTTTTTGTGTTCCTTCTCTGTGACAGGATCTCGGTCTTGTTTTTCTTGGTTACTGGAGGCGAGAAATGAGTTGAGACATGCAAGGAAGTTAGGCAGGGAGAGCGAGTTAGACTGGGATTGAGGATTTGAGGGGAGAGCCGATACCAAGTGTTCCCTTGGGTAGACGCCTACCTAGCCGACCAACCGCCATCGTTTCGTGGAGATCTTCCTCATAACCCGAGGACCCTCGTAGGAAAGAGTCGAACTGCGCCAAAGACATTTTTTTTTAATTACGCACGATCAGATACCGTCCTGATCAGCTGTTTACTTTTTTTCGTCGTTGAACTTTGGATACTCCTTTACACAGAGAGTAGTATAGATGGACCCAGGGGTTCATTTGAAGTGGTTAAATTTTATGAAGCTGCTGTGTGCAAGCACTATATACCAGACTGTAGCCCAGTCAAATTTTTCATCACACCATTCGCTTGTACACGTATCATTAGCCCGGCTTTGACGGCGAGTAGGGGGGGGGGGTGTCAGTACTCGGCGACAAGCAGCTCGTGTGGCCACGTAGGGCTAGGAAAGCGAAATAGCTTGAAATGTGCGCTCTTGTAATCGTTCCAAGTAGACCAACCTAACGCGCTTGTCCCTTTCTTCCGCTCTTTTCGAGTCAATCCTCCGTGGAGCGATATCTGCTGTATGCCCCCCCCTTCCCCTTGAGGTGGGCCACCCCGAGCCACGCTGCAAAGTCGAATCAAGAGCTAGCCGCGGCTGATTGGGGGGGGTGGGCAGCGAGGGTGTTTTGAGAGAGCAAACGGTTGCTAGTAGAGGCGTACCTGGTAGTGAATCATGAACCTTGCTATTGGATAATAATTTCGTTCTTATTTTGAATTGAGTAACAGCATACGACTCGTAGATGGTTTCGGATTGTTTCCTTTGACCTCTGCATTATATGGTCGCCTTACGCGCGACAGAAACTTTTTGGTTTCTAAACAATGAATGAATTAAATGAATTGTTTGATTGATTCGAGTTTTTGCGTTAAAATAATTCACTCAAAATGCTTCCATCATGCTAGAAAAAATCCAGAATTCATCCCGGCATGCTTTTGGTTGTGTTTGCGGTGAACTACGCGGAAAAGGCGTACACGGCCTCCATATCACAGGCGGGGAGCGGGGATGCAACATCAAGTTTTGAATTTAGACATGGTGCGGTAGCACCTAGACTCACAGACAGGGGCGGGCCCAGCGCAACATCATCAGACAAACACCACACCATCAGACAAACAGCAGCACAGCAGCAGCGCAGCACCAGCACCAGCACGCAGCAGCAGCAGCGGCACAGCAGCAGCAGCAGCAGCAGCAGCAGCAGCCAGTAGCAACACCGCAGCCGCAGCCGCAGCAGCAGCGGCGGGAGCGGGGGCGGAGGTGGCGGTAGCGGTGGCCCGCCGGATGAGTTGTGGCACGGCAGCTAGGCTTATTTTCATCACCACGATCATAACCACAACAACAGAACAGCCAGTTTTCTATACTTTTTCTAGAAACAAACGAAGAAGACACCAACCGAAGCCGCAGCACAACAGCCGCCGCACAGCATCAGCACCAGCACCAGTAGCACCAGCAGCACCAGCAGCACCAGCACCAGCACCAGCACCAGCACCAGTAGCGGCGGCGGCGGCCGTGCGGCGTGGGTGACGGTGGCGGTGGAGGTTTCGACGACAGCGTTGTGGTGTAGCGACGGTGGTTGACAAAATCAACACAGAATATGACATCACGCAGCAGCAGAGAACGAGGTCACATCATCATACAGAGGCGGAAGCGCTGGCTCACTAGCATCCGTGCCTGAGGTTGCGCGTACGCGCCATGCTCCCCCAGCTACCCTGTGGTGCATCCGCATCAATGTTGAGTTGTGTCTACCGCTGCCAAGCACTGCACAAAGCGAGCAGTGTCTGCTGTGTGTTGTCGTGTGGAATGTGCCCTCATGCCCTCTGTTTGTTGTCCCGTTGTGCCTTAAGAGCGACGGCCTTGGTAAGCCAATCGTATGAGCTGCTCGACCTTGATGGAAATTCACTCCATAAAATCGTTTACTCAAACCTGAATTTTCGTGCCGCTTTGGGGCAAATTCTTCCTTCAAAGTTCGCTCGACGATTATTTTTTCATGCAATTTTCGATTAAATTATTTCAACGCAAACACTTGAGCGATCCATTAATCCCCCCCTCCCTCTCCCTCGTGCGTCGATACCTGTGGTGAGGACGCCGGCGTGTCAGGCCATGTCGCCATCGCCGGGCATGGTAGCAATAGGCCGCTCAGCAGGGACAGAACACCCCCCATTGTACCCCGTACGCCGGTGGCTGCGATGGTGCCACCGGTGAGGACGCCAACGCTTACCATTCATGCCGCCCACGCCGGGGCTGGGGGCAGCAACAGCGCCTGCAGTAGCGGCAGAGGGTTTCTCCCAATTTTCCGCCCAATCATGCATGTTGCCTCAGCGCCATCGCAGACAGACCGCCCGGTAGAGCCCCAACCCCCCCGTCCCCCCGCGTTACGCCGGGCGATTGTTTCTTCCCTGCTCGTCTTTGGCGTTCGATGTTTTCAGGAAGTGGGCATCAACGTCTTCCACGCGTGCAACGCCCGCGCCCACGAGCACCTTCTGCGCGCGAAGGCCAGGCAGGAGCATATCAAGCTGACGGGCACCCTGCGTACCTGCAGTGGGTGCATGAAGGCGAAGGGCAGGCGAGCGTCGGTGCCGACACGGCAACTTCGTGTCGCATGACCCAACCCCTGCAGCCTGTTTTTTCTGCCCTCGCCGGCCCCAACAAACTCCCTTCTGCTGGGGGGCTCTGTACCTGATCTGTTTAAAGAATGGCGCGATGCAAATGAAATAACTCCATCCCCTCAAGAGCATGAGTGCGGTGGCCGCGGCAACGACGAAATTCATGGCCAGCATCGGTGACCCCGTCAGATGTTTTTAAACGGACAACATGAAAAATTTCATGAACGAGACGATCGCGACGATGTTCAGGGAGAAGCCCATCACCCATGAATACGCGGGGGTCATTGCACCGAAGAACCACGGCATGGTCCAACGCGGGCTCGGCTTGATCCAAGAAGGCCGCATGGCCGCTTGTCTTGAGGCCAGCCGGCTATTTCCCCTAGAAACTCCCGGACCTTGACTGTTTTTGGGTGGAAACGGCATCTATATGAACGACTCCCTTAACATAACGGCGACCAGGACCCACGGTAGCTACAAGTCGCCGTACGAAGCTTATTTTGGGAACCTGCCGACGGCCAACACCCTTGCGTCCATGCGCCTTGGATCTCGCGGCGTACAACGCGCCAAAACGTTGGAACCAAAGGCAAAAAGGTGCTTTTACTTCAACAGCGGGCGGAACCACCCACGGGACTGCGTCAAGGTCCCCACGTCATCCGGCCCCGCGAGCGACAGATGGGACGTCACCTAGAAGAAGTGGCACGTCGGAGACACGTCGCCGGTGCCAGTGCCACCGGTGCTACCGGTAACACCGGAGATGGCAACGGTGCCATCTGTGATTACGCCGGCGCCGCCGAAGGGGGTGATGTCGCCGTCATAACCACCGAGGACCGAAAACCCTCAGATCGATTAGGGTTCCCAAGAAAATGAGCTCTTGCAATCAGGACGGACCCGCATAAAGATGAGAGCGTGCCACCGGGCGACGATTGCTGCGGGGCCAGCTTTCCAAGCCCTCTACAACCAGCGACCAACTAACAGCCCTCCTCCCTTCCCAACCTCCTATGCGAGGGAGCCCTTGGAGCCCGCGGCGTACCAACAGTCAATGGATTCAGGCGTAGAGTGCAAACTGGGCGCATGCTGCCTATCAGGAGCTCTCCGGACTTCAAGGGCCGGGGGATTTCGGGGAAGCTTAGCAGCTAACAGCTGGGAGAATGGTATCGGCCAAGTGGATCTTAACGCGATAGTCAGATGAAGCCGTTAGGACAGCGAAGGCAAAAGCGCGATTGATAGATATACCATTCACCCAACATTCGGGAGTTGACTACCATGATACGTTTGCCCAACCCCCGCCGCCCGTTCCATTCGTTTGATCTCTACTATTGGATGCGAGTTGCAGTTAAGTCTGTGGTATTTTGACGTACAACCGACGTTTGTCCAGGCCGACCTGAAAACGGTGGTTTAGATGCATACGACAAAAGGCAAAACCTCCGGTAAAGTAGTACTCCCTGATCCCAGTATGTACGGTCTGACGCAAGCATCGAGGTCTTGGCACAAACATCTAGTCACCCGCCTGCAAAGTCATGGGTTTGAGCAGAGCCTTGCGGGTATCTGTGGTTTTAGATTGATATAGGCGGGGTCTGTTTCCGTTATTGCAGTGGTGCACGTGAACGACATTTTCGCGGTAGGCCGTAAAAGGAAATGTGACCGGTTTTCGAGGAATTTTGCAAGCTTCTCCCCATCAACAACCATGGCGTGGTACGGTGGAACGCTAGTTGTCGCTGTTTTCGAGGCAACGTCGCGCGTTTAAAGAAGATATTTACGGAAAAGACGATCAACCTATTTCGATTGAAGGAATGATGTGTACAGAGGCTCTGACTTTGTAATAAGAGCGGCAGAGGTGGTACCCGAGGTGTCTGTTAAGATCACTTGTGAAGAAGGAAAAATAACATAGTTCAAAAGGGGCGCTTATGTGGCCAAAACATGGACAGAAAGAGGAGAAATAAAGGGAGTAGGAAGGAGACCTAGAAAGAGAAGGAAAGAAGATTGATCGAGGCGGCGGATGCCTTCACCTAATCACGGGACTATGCCCAAGCTACGGGCGGGTGTACTCTACGGCAGCCCGTCATGTTCCCTGCAACGTTCTATGCAACGCCCTTGCAATATTATATGTAACGATTTCTGAAGCATTCCTCTGATACTTATGGTGTAGCCTGTACTACGATCAACTTCCTGATATAGGCAGGTTGATTGGTATAGAGTATGCCGGCTGGAAAGAACAAACTCCTATGTGTTTCGCCGCATATTGTATTTATCCGTATGATGCTTACCTTACTCAAGATAGTAACGAAGAATCAAATAGATACTAATGGACTGCAGTCCATATTCTAATATCGCGTGGCCGCAGGTAGGAACACCCCACTTCCGACTGGTGTTTTCTTTGAGGCGTTTCACGACGATGAGCCCGAAAGGGTGAGTGTGGCCATTCCGCGAACTGGTAGGCAGTTTGACGTGACTTGCTAACCAGACGAGACCCGACATCACGAATGCCGTGACGGCGGTAGCGAGGTTTTCACATGCCCCTAAACAGAAGCACCGGAAGGCCACGATCGGAATTTTAGAGCACTTTGTGAATTCCTCGAGGAGCTACGACGTTACGTTTCACAGGGGCAGACCAAAGCTACAGCTAGGGGGGTCCCATTTTAAGGGACCTTTTTTTTTGCAGCACGTTGGTTCGGCGTCACTCGCGCGAGTGACCTCCCTGTTCCTTGCGGTCATCGAGTATTTTCGTGCTGCTTTCATTTTCCGATGGCAATACCCGATGGAATGGTCGGTCACGCTGCGTCGAAACTAACCACCTAAGGTGTTTTGCCAACTGCAACTGAGGTACAAAGTCACTCGTGCGACTGCTCAAGACCCGGTCGTGAAACTCGGGGGGGGGGGGGGGGGGGGGGGGGGTATCCCCTACCTTAGCCTTGCTCGGCAGCGGTGTACAGGTGTACAGTTCGTGGCCTTCGCGGACATCAAGCCCATCTATGCTCACAAGGAAACTAAGCGGAACTCTGTATCGGGTGGAGCCGAGCTTTGTGAAGATGTGGCCATTCAATGGATTTCAAGGACGCAAAAACGCACCACGCTCTCCTCGAGTCAGGCGGAGTATGTCCCGATGCCGGAAGGCTTTAAGGGATGTTTGCTGCGGTCTGTCTGGCGTTATAACTGGCCGGACATTGGGGACCTGTGAATCCATGTGTTGCGGACATCAACGGTGCGATTCAAACGGGGGCCTCAACCCCGTAACCAACTCTAACTAACTCGAAGAACTTCGATGTAAGTCACCACTTTCTGCGAAAGCTTGTCGAGAAGGAAGAGTTTCAGTTCTTTCAGTCGCAGTGGAACTTTCAGCACTCTGTTTCTCGACGAAACCCCTCAGCAAGGATCCATTCCGTTTACATAGAAACTTGGTGATGCATATGACCTGCGTAATACGATAGAGGTGCACGACGTTTTTTTTTCTAATACTATCTCCAAATTTGGGAGCATTCAGACGTCCTCTCCCAAGAACGTATTTTAAAATTTGGAGAGTAACAAAACTGCCATATATATGCCGGAAATAGTCCCATGGCCTAGGTGCACGATTAGCATCATGCATAAAAAAGGACACATTGCCGACCATTTGGGGATAACCCCTTTACAACTGGAAAGCCGTTTTTGGGGAGGATTTAGTATAGGGAGGGGTTCGGGGGCTCTAAAGGGCTAAGGATCAGAAACAATTCCAGACGGAAAGTGCTACCCGTATCGTAGCACACGTCATGAGTTGATGATTTGACACTGAGAGCGTGATTTGGAGTGGACTCCTTTTATAGGTCATTATAGCCTTACGCCTGAAATAGGGCTTCTGCATTTATTTGCGCTGGTTTCTGCATTTATTTGCGCTGGTGTTGTTCTGTTTTCGATTTTCAGATTTTGCTTTTTTTTTTAGATTTGGGACTACTATTATTATTCTTTTTTGATACACTATTTTTAAGTTTTCAGTTAGTTGCTATTATTAATAATATTTGATACTCCATTTTTGGCGTTTTGATGTTATGGTTTTGGGACTTGATCTTCCTACTTATAATATACACCCTGGTATATGTATGTTATGAGTTTTGGTATTCTGGTTTTTAGTAGTCAGATTCAGGTTTCGGTAGTTTTGATATTTTGACTTGACAAAAATAATACTGTATGATCTTCCGTTTTTTAGATTTGACGTTTGAGGTTGAGTCTTTGAACACGTTGGTTATGGATAAGGTTTACCATTTCGAACCCTATTTTGACGTTCGAGGAAGGTTTAATTTCTGTTTGAGACGCTCCCAGTTAGGACAACTGATGAGTGCCGATTACCGGGTTGATGCTGGGAATATGACTGCTATGTTCTATTGATCTCGAGCATAATGGATTCAGCATTGGGATTGAATCTGAGGTATCGATTCAGCGTTGGGATTGAATCTGAGGTTTTATTGTGGTTTGGTATTTGGGTTTTGACTGTAATATTGGATTTGATCTTGGTTTGAATCATCATGGTATGAGGAGTGATACTGTGGTAACCCGTTCCCCGAACGGGGAGCAGATGGGTTGTTGAGAATGCTCGCGTATACCATACATGCATGTCCGTGCCATGTAACCGTATTTTTGTGGGAGTTTCCACAAACACAACATGGATGTTTGAATGTTGATCCATATTCTGTGGGGCCTGGTCCGGCAAAATTGGTCTACGAGCTCCCTCGGGGCGATAGTAATGTATAGTCTAGATGTTTCCCCTTCTCTTGTTGTACATGGTGACTGCCCTTCGACAAACTTATTATCCTACCCGGGCATCTAGCATTTGATGCCTTCGACAGTGATGATGAGTTCTCAGTACGTACGTCAAGTACACAGCAAGATGCTAGCAGCCTCCCGGATGTTCCACGGTTTGGAGGCGTCTGCCTTCAAAGATGGGGTAACGGGGTGTATTTTTTTTAATATATTAATCAGTCTGGCAGGAGAGTGTTAGCATAGAACCAATGTGATTGTAAGACACCCAATCAAACAAAGGCGTTGTTGAAGATAACAGAGAGACGGCAATGTATCCAAAGTGTTCAAAGAGCAGCAAAGGGAATGAGGCGCTAGAAGGGTGGTTGAGTGCGACGATTGGGGTGTAATCGTGTGGATCTTGCTTGGTCGCTGTCAGTAGCAAGTTGACCATAACAACCCCGTGAGACGACTCTGACACGATAGTTATAGTTTTCGTCGATACAACTAAAATCTCAATTAATTATGCGGACAATCTCGCAATCCATCGTAAACCGAAACATAACGAACATGGATATCCTTTTATCTCTCGTTCATTGTTGTTGTTGTTCTCACATTATCTCGCATAATTAAGTCGGTGGTCACAGGACAGGCTCCAGTCACTCTGGAGCTGAGGAGTACCCCAGGGAAAAACACAAGCAATCCAAGGTGGTACACGCATGTATCACGGCTGACGCAATTCATGCCTCCACCAGAAACATATACAAGTGAAATCGGGAGTCAGCCTACGATGTGCGAGGTCCATACCGGTGCACACGTCTCATTACTCACGCCTGGAGAAACCGACCACTCCGATTGCCGCCCAAGGAAGACTACCACGTACGTATTACACGTAGTATCTATCACTACGCACACGCACGGCAGGCGTATGTTAATTGTAGAAAAGAAACAAAGAAAAGAAAAGAAGAAAAAAAAAGGGAAGAAAAGAAAAGAAAGCGAAACAAAACGAAAAAGGAAAGAAAAGAGAAGAAAAAGACAAGAAAAACAAGAAAAGACAAGAAGGCAAGAAGAGGAAGCAAGGCAAGGAAAAAAGAAGAAGAGAAAAAAGAAAAAAGAAAAAAGAAAAAATGTCATACAAGCAGACCCTAGGAACTGGCTAAGGATGGCATTGGGCTCATAGAGGGTATCACGTCCATCATCAATGGCACCGGGGAGAGAACGCAACATGGCGAAGAAGTCAGGGCAGTCTTATGCTATCTTGTGACGGCCATTAGAAGGCCCACAACTTTCAACACGATGACGGCCAAACACAGACTTCAGTCTCTTGGGCATGACGCCACCCCTCCCCCCCCCCCCCCCCCCCGTTCCTCCCTTTCCCCCTCCCCCCTCCCCCCCTCCTTTCTCCCCCCCTCCCCCCTTCCTCTCCCCGCCCTTCCCCCTTTCCCCTCCCCCCGGCCGCTTAGAGATGCCAACGGTGGTTCATATACATACCTGGCAAAATACAAGCATCTAGATGGAGCATATAGACTATATAACCTAATCTAGTGGGAAAAATTACACAAAAAAAATGGATACTGATGCGGAACTGCAAGAAGAGTGAGCGAGAACGGAAGCTCTAGGACCCCAGTGATTTTAGCCCAGTCAGGCCGCGCGGTGGAACATCCAAGCAACCAACGTCTACCAGCACAAATCGAAACGTCGGGTGAGCAGCAAGGCGCGCAGGTTAGACATATTTATCTTGAAAAGCACTTGAAATCTCTTTTGCTTCAGCTTGCTATCCAGCCATGTGATATACGCCAGGTAAAACCCACAAAAGCCAGTCAGTGGGAACCTGATCTTTTCATTTTTCGTCGGATAATACATCGCCATCTGAATTCCAGACGTCTCCGATGCCCATGTACTAAATTCGAAAAGAGGTGCACCTCAATCGTAGGAGGCGTGAGTCGGTACCTCGTCCTCAACAAGCTCTGCAATCAGAGGCATAGGGCTATGATTCCCAATGCGAAACAAATCCAAAACTAGAGCAACTCCAAGTATATTTTTCGGCTATAGTGGACAGTTATTAACGGGGAAAACTACAGCTCTAGAGAGAGGAAATTCCGTCACGTAGGAGCCCGTCAGTTGCGGGGATAGGGTCTCTAGCTATTTTCTCAACCGAATCGTACTCCATGACTGAATAGTCCTCCCAGCACCCCCTTGCCAGCCGTTGCCTGGGCTGTCAACCTTGAACCCTACCGGCAGCTGGTTGGCCAGTAGAGTCGTGACACGGCTCCAAGAGGTTACGTACTGCCGTCATTGTCCGTGCCCGATAGGCGCGAACGCTAGCTCCTTGACCATTGCGTCAACACCTCTATACCTATCCGAACAAGAATATGCTCTGTGGCTCAATACGTATACCAGGATACTCTTTCCCATCATCATCAACCTGAATATTTGCCTTCAACCTTCAATGAAAGAACATCCTGGCTGGCCGGTGGAGCTTTGATTAGCCGCCAGCTTTAAGTGAGCTATTGTCCTTTAATAGGCGACAGCTTGTCCTTGACCAGTTACTCAGACAACTGAGCACCCACAAAAGGTAGCCTCCCCAACCTTTCTTTGACTCAATCACCGGTTTTGAAACCAGCTCCTGACCGTATCGTGTGAAATGCGTTGCCCCTTGCTGCACCGACGTCATCGTTCGATAAAGATAGTCTTTCGCAAACAAGAAAATGCGTGAAAAGTATTTTTTCATAGCATCCTTTCTCGTGTCGAGCAGGCAGGAAACGTTCGCAAAAGAATATAGCTGGATGGCGGGCGGCGGCAATTTTACAATTCAGTCCCAAACCAAAACACAAAAAATGGCTTATTGGACGTCCCTTTGCGAGTTCGCAACCTCCAAGCTCCACCATTCGTTTCACCTTTTTTAACCTTTGTTCACCCTATCTGGTTGGCCCGAACTCAATTATCTATACCTATTAGCATCCCCTTCTGAACACCACTTACCCCGAACCGCAGATGGAATCCGCGCGTACGTCTCACCGAGTAACAAACTCGTAGTGAAGTTCCCACGAGATCGGTGGCGATAACGGACTTCGAAAACAACCAAATTCAACAACGATAACGAAACATCAGCAAAACGTCGGGCATAGTATCACACAGTAAACCTACAGTAGAGCACAGCACGTCCTCGCGGCCCAACGTGGTAGGAAAACCTCGCATCCATTGGAATCTGGCGCAGAAAAGGAGAAAAATTGGAAAACTCCCGTCCATAGAGATGGGTGGGTTTGAGAAACTAGTAGCCACACGGCATGGGAGAGGGCTGTCCATTGCACTTGGCTGGCCATACCGAAGAAGAGCTCGGTCGCATCGCGCGCCTAGGAACAACGCTGTTACAGCTGAGATCCACAATTTCCACCATGTTGCGCGCGTGCGGTAGAGCGCTTTTGACATAAAGCCACACGGTACGCGGGACCCTTCTTCTGAAGCTTCTCACCGCATTTCTACGGCTTCTTGTTTCAGCTTGTTGGGGGCACTTGGACGAGTGGCTAACTGTACTCGTACCCCATTTCTCTGCGGCGTCAAGCTTTGGTGCTTCTGGGTTTGGCGACACGCGCTGCCATCAATTCCTTCGTCTCGCCGCCGCAATAAGTACTGACACGTCTGTTTTTCGTGGGAGGCACATAACTTCTCGTACAAGAACCCATTAATCAGCAATCAAATGAGAGATGCCGCCTTTACCGTAATGCGCGTGTTCTGCAGTAAAGCCCCCCTCCATCCTATTCCAGCAGCTCGGGCTGTTTCATGTGGCCGACGGTGTAATCACGATGCAACTCGTGTTACCGCCCATGCTAGTTTAGCAATGTATTATCTCTAAAGCTCCCCGGAGCGTTTGAATACGCATGTACATCAAACCTATTGGCAATGATGTTTGAAGAATCGCTGGCGGCGGTCACTTACCCCGTCGTACGTATAGTATGAGAACGCTCGGTTCGCGCGAACCCTGAAAGTTGGCCTGGACTACTGAATCAGGCCCTTGTAATGTAACATGTTGCTGTTGAGGGCTCACAACCTGTAAGATGTGTGATACATCGATCCATTATTCACGACTACTGGCTGCACCCCGGAACTCCTTCCTTCGGACACAATAATTCCTCCACGACCAATCAGACTATGAAGGGCACAGTGTTGTTGGATCATACCTCCTTAATCGCGACTGGACATGGACTACTCGCGTCGATGGCTGCGAATCTCTGCCAAGGTTGCAACTATCAACATACAACTGTTTCGCTGGCGTAAGTGTATCAAAACGTTCCACGCCACCGGCGCGCACACCACAACAATACCGGAAATGACAAAAAAAAACTTTTGGCTTGCAGAGAAACAGAGTATCCACGGACTCGATTGGACCAGGGCCACTCTAAAAACAACAGGAATGCGTTTTTACGGTCCCGGCTCGCGAACCTTTCCCAAACGCCGTACGAAATTCCCGACCAAGAGCGGTTTTTGAGTGTTAGGTAACATAAATACCTCCAAAAGTATGTCGAAAACCTCCCCCTTTGAATGTTCTCACAAGGGGATGCTGGAGGTCCATCCCCTGCGTCAAGGTTGCGCGGTAGCGGTTCTTGGGCGTGGTTCGCCATCTTGAGTGCCCTTTTAATTTACGGTACTACCAGTAGGTTCCAGCTAAAATCTGCGGTAAACCGCATATGTCAACAAAAGACCCCAACCAAGCCCCCCCCCCAGCCCCCTGGCATGGTTTTTACAAGATGCATCTTACCCATAACCCCTTTAGAGCTTCAAAATCTCTCTCTGTATTAACTTCAAGTAAATCATCCCAAAACAGGGTTTCCAGCGATTAATACGTTATCGCGACTAGACCAACGCCACACGGTGCTTCGCGCTGGGTTCACACGCGATGCCTGCCTGGGTGTTGTAAATATGCCAGGGTCTGTGATCACCCGACCACCTCGGCTATGCATGACACAAGTCCCCTCCCCATATCATAACCTAGGTTCGAATCAAAAACTTGCGGGTGCGGCGTCCCTTTTTCTCTATCTCTCTCTAGTGGGACGCGGTGACAATATTCTATACCCCAGAGTCGCTACCTGTGGTGCGTGTGAGCTATACCGTTGTCAAGTAAATCTACAAGACTCTTTACGATATATAGACCCAACTCGGTGACACAAAAACGCAGAAAGACTGAACTATTCTTACACCCACGATGGTTGAATCTCGATTGGTCTCTACGGTTACATGTTACGCTTCAGGTGATAACTTGAATGCCAGCGCACCAATTGGAAAACTCCCGTGAGGACGCCTATATGGCCCAGCCACCACAAAAATTACGCCACATTTCAAGCTTGGTGTTGATGGCGACCATGGGACCCTCTTCGAAAGCGGTATGCGTGGAAGAACGGCTGAGCTATCCCCCAGTTTCTTCAAGTACTACGGCGCCACATTTCAGTGCCCAGTGTAGACGATAGTATTCACGGCAAGCATGGGTTACTACTCGTATGCCATATTCGAAAAAGCGCTATTATTATTATTATGTAATCCCCGACTTTTTGTTTAAATACTGCTGTAGCCTAACGCAACGTCGCATGAAAACGGTGGCAGGCATGGCGAGCATGGGGTCCTCTTCGCACGTGGTATTCAACAAACAATTGCAGAAAGGCAGGATCTCCCCGAGTTCGTCAAGCACCACGGCGGAAATATCCAATGTCCCATCCAACGGCTGCAATCAACGCGTGCATTGCTTACCCCCCCCTACGCCATATTCGACGACGGATCTATCTTCGAATTTATGTACTACTACTATTTGTGACATAGTTCAGTGCCCCATACACACTGTAGAGTTCATGGCGAGGAGAGCTTCTGAGCTAAGCTATCCCCAAGCCTGATACTTGGCATACTTCGGTGCTCCGCTTAAACGGAGGTATTCATGCCACAAAGGGTTGCTCCCCGTAAGCCGCATTCGATGAAGAACTGGTGGTGTGGATGCGGGCGTCGTCCTCGTTGAGTACCCTTAACTTGTAGTATGACCAAGACACCTGCCAAAAGCATCCACATAAAAGAAGACGGGCGAGAGAAGAGGCCAAATTCGTCCAAAGGGGTGTGGACAACAACAGTAGAAATGCCAACAGCACGTCAAGTGGACGCAGATACGGTGAGGGGCTCCCGATGGTGCCGGTTTAATAGTGCCACTCACTTCTCTCTGTAGTGCCGGTAAAATCGATTGGCACGATTTGAGCTGTTTTAGTAAACCTAAACAGAAACCCTATTTCCAGTAGCACCGGTGGCCTGAATGTTGTCGGTATGCTGGGCTGGCACACACCGGCTTTCAAGGGAGATCCCGACTGTCACAGGCACAGGCACGAGTAGGCTTTTCGAACGCACACTAGCAGCCAATCACACAGCTAACTTTCCTGCGATGCATGATATGAGTACGCTGCTCCAGCCGTGTGAACGAACCTAGAGAGGTTGTTACTGCTTCATCTAATTCGGTCAAGCCTGAGATCCCGTCTTGAAGCAGGTTGCCATCTTATCAACAAAATCATCAATACAACTGTACGTCATTTCGTGCCTCTCTTTGTTTCACCGGCGTGAACCGGAGCCGCACGTAACGAGCAGGAACATCGGCAAAAGAGCGAAAACTCTTGCCGCCCTCAGACCGAACCGTTTAGTAGTTTACGTATGTAGTAAACTAGAACTATTTGGGGGGATGGTGCAGACAGGGTGGTTACATATGCCATGGTAGCTTACACGAGCAGTAGATATGATGAATTGCTGCCGGAATGCTCGCACAAATAGCAGATAGGAGTATGTTCGAAAGAGATAGACGGAGACTGATGGTTATGGTTGTGTTCCAGGAATTTCCAATACGTGTTGGGGATGTTGAACACCCCACCGGTAGAGGCTGTCGCTCTCTGCGCTCGACCAAAACGGATACATGTCTCTTGGTTTATAATCCTCACCATCGACAAATGGCAATATTGATCGGGAGTATTGACCGAGTTATTCTCTACGCACGAGCACATGCAACACGGCAGGATGATGGGATGAGTCGTGCACGGGGTCGGCTTGCTTGAGAGGATGGACGGGTCATTTCCTTATCCGTCACGGGGCAGAGTGAAGCTGTGGACGACGCATCAAGTCTCAAAACTGATGTCTCGTACATAATGCAAGAAGAGGAGTATGTGACAGACCCACCACACGCGGCTTGGACAATAACGTGTCTCAAATCCCAACGAAATCATGATCTCCAAACACAGAAACCATCATGTACCATCTACCATCCTCTCCACAGAGCTCATGTTACACATAGTAGACCTTGCCGCGAGCGACCATAATATATTCGACAAGTACTCCCCAGCCGATACGCTACACGGTACCGATTGAATGTGCCTGGATGGGACGAAGGAAAAACTGGGTAAGCAAAATAACAGACGTATGTATGCTGAGGTAGATATACACCAACATTTTACCGCGGGTTTCACTTGAGGAGTTCCATTTTCTCTTGTGCACAAATTGACTTCCGGAAAGCGCGAGAGTGTGAGCTAGCAACACTCCATGGAAAATCGACGAGCAGTCGGATTGCTGAACCCTATGCGCGATAACAATTGAAGGCAAGAACTGGGGGGCAGGAGGGACAACATCTGTGACCACGGTCTGTCCAGAAGCTGGAAAGTAGATGTGTGTGAAAAAATAACAATACAGAATGAAACTAATCCAAGAGTCAACCTTTCAAGTATTGTTGACATACCATTGATGTACAAACCGGCAGATACCGGTAGGCCTGCACCTGGTGAACTAAGAAAATGCCATGGGAGTCTAACGCAATTGGGTAGCTCTTTAGTTGAGATGTCCGTAAAATACGGGAACCATATTGTTACCGCTGCGGTAGCGTAGCGCGCATCACCTTGAAGAAGTAGAGATTGAAGACCAAGTTTAGAAGCCAGGCGATTGCAGCGGTTGGACCTCTCGCCACGTCGTACTTAATTTGCAACGATCGCATGTTCAGCGCCGACAACACCCCCAGCGCCAACTTCGCCGGCCACGACAGCATGTACAACCGAACGGCTTGCTTGCTTCGCAGGAAAATGGCCCACAGTCCGACCGCGCCGGCCATCACGCAGAAGAAACCTGCCGACATAAAACCGTTTCGTGAACACCGCAGATCCGACCGCTATTGATGATGTGTGATATAACACGTCTTTCAGGGACAGGCAGATTCCGTACCTATGTGATCTGCATGGGCGATGGACTATGTTGCAGGGTGAGGGCCGGATAATCTCAATCGCCTACCACATGTTCCTGGGTTGGATCTGTACCTCGCAGATGACGCATATAGTGTATAGACTATAGTTCGGAGTAGTTCCATACCACGCCGGTGAGGGTGCATCAATGTTTGGGCCAAACGAGCATTTCTGGCCGGTTGAGCTCCTGAAGCGAAAACCTACCGGTTGTTCTGATATTATTACCGGTATGGGTGTTGCAGGACTGGCGCATGACAGTTTTGACCCGAACGCGCGAGCGAATGCCTTCAAAGTCATATTTCGGGTGATATTTTGAGCTAGCTTCTCATGTAACGAGCTCAGAAAATTGTTAGAATCTGCTGCACATCCACCGTACCGTATCATACCCTACCCACGTAGGATATAGACGATCTAGATATGGTCTATACTATCTAGATATTGGTCTGTCCTGAGCGTGTGCAAGTGTTCAACGTGACACTGCGATGCGGTTGTAGGTAGACTTGGGCATTTGCACGGAAGTGCAGGGAGTACGGGTGCATCGCAACTCACTCGTGACTTCCCCGCATGTCGTTGAGGATCATTTAAGTTGGCCACACCGTATGACCGTAGGCAGTACCAACAAGCGCAAGCCAAGGGCTGTACCGACGTATACCACGTGAGTTCCGCGTGTAAGGTAATTAGGTTGACTTCTTCACAAACTGAAGTTTGGGGCTGGTACTTTACGCCACCGTTGGGGCGTGGTGGCCCATCGGACCTTGGCCTCGGCGAGCAAGACCAACCCAGGGTTGAATACCGGGGCAGATGGCAAGCGCGTTGATGATGATAGAAACCAATCCCGTGCGATGAACAACGCTACAGCACTACGGTAGTAGCTGACATGATGCGCATCACGCATGCTACGATAGATGTTGCACTTTTCGTCTGTTTTTTTTTTCTGAACGACGAAAATCGTCGGAAATACGCCATTTTCTTTTTTGCGTTAATCTTCTCGTTGTATACCTAGGCCATGGGAGTTTTCATCCGGTAGCAGTTTCGTTTTGCTCCGAATCAGTTTTTGGGAGAGGGCTTAAGCTCCCAAATTGAGGAAACCTCAAAAAAAAAAAACGTGGTGTGCGTCATCATCTCGATCGTAGCACGCGTCTGATATTGAATGGAGCCGCGCTACGCCCCCCCGTTCTCACTCTTGCCGACTTTCCTCGACATGCTCGCGAGAGCGGATCTGCATCTCACTCGAAGACAAAAAACAAATGATATATGGTGTTGACGGCGCCGCGTAATATATGAGGGAAAACGTGGCTGTGCGCTCACATCGTGAAGCTTATACCTTAGCAAAAAATAATGAGTTTGCACGAAGGCGCTGATCGGAAAGTGAACATGTGTATGTCATGTGTCAATGCGGCCCTCGGCTGGCCAGGCCCGATAGCTGCTGTTAATGAGACGACCCCCTCCACGCCTCACGCTCTCGCGCTTTCCGCAAGTCAAATTGAGCACAAGAAAAAGTCACCACGAATTTGTGCGTGTATGCACTCGCGGGGGGATTCCAACTCACGAAACTGACCTATACCAGGCTCGACGATATCCTGATACCATACCGGGGCGACCGGTACAACATATACCATTGCGACTAAAAATGACCGAACGGATAGCTACCACGTACGAGTTTGATGCCATCTATACGAAAGTGCCTTCTGGTTATCGCACAAGATAATATTATTATTGCGCGATGCTTCGTTAGGCATATATATGTAGAGGCATGTGTTAATTCGGTTAGCACAGGTTGGGAGACGATCATGCAGGCGGTGTGCACGAAACATCCTGCGCACTATGAACAGCATGATACTAATAGGTTATTGTATGTTGTAAAAACAAAATTACACTCCAGCTAGCTGTGAAATCGCGTTCGTATTTCGTCGAAACTCGTCTTTGCAAACTGTGTGTGTCATACTCCGATCGCACGTATTACTGGGTGTGTGTCCTCATTAAGGATATATGTCGGCGACTCCGCTTGGAACTACAGTGTAGCTTGTACCAGGGTCAACAGGGTGATGTTAATCAATCTGTGCGCGGAAACTATAAAACCCGTTTCTGAGGGGCAAAATGTGACAACTGTGGAAGGAAAGGCACCAGCTCATCTAGTATATTCAGTAAGCCGTACAACCGGTTAAGGGAGGGCGGACATTGTTCAAGGCGTGGGGGTAGTAGAGGGGGGGTAACTTAATCTGTGCGGCAGCTATAAACCCTTGAAGGGAACAAATGTGACGGTTGTGGGAGGAACGCATCTGATATCAGTTTATCATGTATATCCTGAAAATCGTACAACCGGTGAGGAGAGGGGGAGGGGGGGTCGAAAAAGGGGGGAGAAAGGGGGGGTTCTAGCAGCTTTAGGTCGCAAAAATGCAGGTCCCGTAGGAACTTACTTCACGCATCGTGCTAGGTCTAGGCGATCGTGCGGGTGGTGAGGAAGGAAGGGGCGTGGGGTAAGGGGGTTATTGGATATATCACGGGTCACGGTGGCGGCAGGCTCCATGCCGCATTTCTACCTGGTAGAGCGCTGTGTGCTGTGTGCTGTGTTTGCTGTGTGCTGCTGTTTGAACTACGTGTGGGTTTCCAAGGCAACAGCGGTGCGTTTTTGGTTCTGTTTTTACGTGCGCAGATCCGAATAGCCTGGCACGTGCGTGCAAGTTCACCGGCGCTGCTATACGAGTACGAGGAGTGCTTTCTGGATATCGCATAAGATAATACGACTACTACGATACTTCGTTAGGCATACATATGTAGAGGTATGTATGTTGTTACTTCGGTTGGCACAGGTTGGGAGACGATGAGACGATCATGCAGACAGGTGTGCACGAAACATCCTGCGTATTATCAACAGCATGACAGGTTATTGTATGTTATAAAAACAAAAAATGCACTTCATCAGCTGTGAAATCGCATATTTCGTCGAAACTCACCTTTGCAAGCTGTGTGTCATATTCCGATCGCACGTATTACTGGGTGCTTGTCCTCATTAAGGATATAGGTCGGCGGCTCCCCTTGGATTTACAACGCAGCTTTTACCAGGGTAAACAGGGTGATGTGCGCGGAAACATTATAAAACCCGTTTTTGAGGCAGACAAAATATGACAGCTGTGCACAGTGGAAGAAAAGGCATCCGTGTATCAAGTATATCCTGCAAGTTGTACACAACCGGTGAGGGGAGGGGGCGGAGATTATATACATACTACACAAAAATACATGATGTTGGGTGAGATGAAAGTGCAACCCCGCTAACGAGACCCATTGCTCCTAGGTATACAAAACATAGGACGTTTGCAAAACGAAGATGGCCCTCGGGACGATTGCGGGGTGAGGAAAACAATTTCGCCAAAAAAAGGTACTGTTCCTCTATCGCAGCGCGCGTCTCTAACGATAGGATACTGTGTAGAATCTCGGTTGCGGGGGCCTGTCAGCCAGACGTTTTAGGCGGAAAAACTAGGACAGCAAGGGTCCACCAGCAAGGCGGTCTGGGTATGGTATGGTGGTATCCCGGCATGTTGAAGGCGGCCAGAATCGCTAGGTGCGGCTGGTGAATTGCACTCATAACCCTCAACGAAGAAGGTGGCGCTTGTCGCTGTTGTCCTGTTTCCATGTAGAAAATGGGCCTGCTGTCCTGTGTCCATGCAGAAAATGGGAGAGATTTTTCACGTGTAGTTGCGTGTGCAATCTCGGCGCAATGCGTTCGAGCTCAACGCTAATGGTGTTTGCTATATAGAGGTGAGCACGCGCGAGTTGAAACGGAACGTAGCCACCTGTAGCATCTTACCGGGCAAAACATCGGGAAATGCTTAGCGCTCCATTCAATGGCCCCACGAAGGCGGTCCTACGATATTGGTACCGCCCTACCGCAACACCTCTACCGTAGCTCGAATCGGGCCCGTACGAAAAATACCTTGCACGTAGACGCTGTTCGGAAGGTTGAGATAGACATCCACGTAGGCCTCGGTTTGCTCCATGGCTTCTCTGAGATTCTCGCAGTCCGTCGTGACGGAGGCCAGCCCAGAGCATCCTGACAAATACTGCACTCGTCGTATCGCGAGTGCATGAATGACAACAAAAAAAACAACGGCCCGGTGAGGGCCGGGGTCAGGATGGCATGGGCATGCGGGTTGGCGCGAAATAAAACAAATTGATTCCCCGGCGAATGTCCGCACCGATTTCTTCGATTCAGACGGAGAAATTTTCACGTCTTCTAGATGTACCCTTGCGGAGACGTGGAATCGATTCGCATTGATACATCTGTCCTGCTGAACCTTTCTCAACGCCGTTGTCTGCGGCTTCAGCCGCCATATGACGACCGTGAGGCACGAACGGCTTCAACGATTCACCCACCAGACAACTCAAGAGCATCGGTTTGCTTGTATCCCACCGTGTCGACGTCTAGACTAAGAACGAAGTCTCCGGAAAGTTTCAGATGGGGTCTTCGACATCGTCTCAGTCGAAGATGTGATTGTTGTGCACTAATTACTAGAATTCGCTACGAAGTGCGTTCGATTAGTCCTTACATGGGTCAAGTCACGATCTAGATCATATTGTCTACAGCATATTCCACGGCTGTCGCCATTACATACTGCGCAGGATATTTGTACTGCTGCACAGTACAGATCCAACCCAAGAAGCACGTGCTAAATCATTTAGATCGTCCGGCTCTTACCGAGAAGCATGATATAGACCATGCAGATCATGCTGAGACCAGGGATCTATCCGCCGTGCAAGGCACAGATAATGTATAGCTCAATAAGGATCTGATGTGCCGGGGACGTATGAATTAGTACCAGTCGAAACAAATGCATGTTTAACGTTGGATCAGACGTTTGTGAATGTGTCAATCTGGGTTTCCGTGCCGCGTATAATATCGCCTACTATAGACGATAATCGCCTACATACAGCGCTAAAACTCATTCGTGTTTGCATGGTGGTAAGCGGTGTTTGAATGTGGCAGGCATAAAAATGTGCGAAGGTATGGAATGGACACCCCGCCGTTCAAGTCGTACATTTGGTGGTGATATATTCGAGGATTCCTGTAATTTTCCGTTCATGGCAATATTTGGATGACAGCTTAAGAGGACTTGCATAGAGTTTCGTACGTCGTGTGCGTGATATCGGAGAGCGCTGCAATATACCAAACCCTCGTACACTAAAGGCAAACTCTGTCAAGGGTACGAGGCGTACGAGATGATCGCGTAACGGTCTGGGACTTCGAAGGGGCAACACTAAGGAGTCATTGTGGGGTAGCCCCTCCAACTTTTATTTAACGAAATCGCCGGTTTCAAAACCAGCTGCCGGTCGTATCTCCTGAAACACGGTGAACCGCCACACCCCGACGTCATCGATCGATAGACCTTTGCACACAAGAAAAAAAGCGGATACGTTTTTTTAAGAGTGTCCTTCCTTGGGTCGAGCAGCCGCATGATGAAACGTCCCTTGAAGAAAATCGATGGCTTGGGGGGGGGGGGATATCGTATCAAGAATCAGGCTAAACAGGGATGTTTATCCCCGGGGGAAGTTCATCTTACCCCGGAAAATCTATATACCAGGTACCCAATAATAACTCTCCACTTTGTGCTTTATGTGTGCTTCAATATATCGATCAGGGTCTTCACGTACCCCGTTCGTTCCGCCACCATGAGAGTATCGGTGAACCTATCTCAGCCCAGCTCATGGCACCCGTGAGTGCATTCGACAAGCTCACCTGTGATCGCATTGCAGCGAGAATGGTTTGAAGATGGGTGCAGTAAAAGGTGTTCAGGTATAGAACCGCCACCATGCCGTTGAACAAGTCGTTTGTCGCCAACAGCCCGACCCCTGCAGCCACCCAAACAACCCAACGAATTGCGTAGCAAAGCGGTGCGTGCGAGAACATGTCATGAAACAGCCGCTTTTCGCAATTCAATTCTCCCAATATGTTGTGTAAAACCACGGCGATATGTAGAAAGCAAGGTGGTGCATCTAGATAAGCAGCCGTTTGACTCGATCGAACATAGACCCTATCCTGTATCCGAGCTCGTTTCCGTAACAAGGCAGTTTAAGTGTTGATACGCAGCCGTTTCACGCCCCAACGAAATTGAAACGCTCTTTGCCGTGTACGAGCGTACACGGCTCCAAAGTTGAATAGACCTACGCGATGCGCCCGCAAAATAATGGGAAGCAGCTGCTACGATTGCAAAACTACTCCTACTTCCCACACGCCCGACATATAAGAAAAAAACACCTACACACTGAAACACACCTTCTTACATTCTCTGTGGTACGCCCCACACGCGCCCGGCAACCCCGCCAACAAAACAAAAACTCTCTCCAAAACGATAGTTAGTTTCAGCTCCCTCAATGCAACCGCTCTTCTGCTCGGCGACTTTCGAGTTAATCCGCTGGACAAAATGAAATTTCCAAGGTTGGGGATTCCCCTTAAAACGTTGCGCTCGTGGGGTGAAAATTGAAAGCAACAGGGCTTCTATCGCCCGAGAAACGAAATTGCTCCTGCTGTTGTTGCTCATGATAGCACCGGGTAGGCGTGCGCGCAACTTCAAACAAATTTCCCGCCAGGTTGCATAGCAGTACCACAGTTCGGCAGGACCCTATCGACAGCCCCCGCCTCCTTTGGCGGCGGGTATGAAATTTGTCACCTGTGTCTACTATAATGAAAACTCCACCTGGCGTAATACCACAGGTACTAGTACAAGATATGATATGATAGTTCATACACATATGCTCCAAAACATTTTGGACGCGCGCCATTAAATTCGATAGCTATACAAGCTATAGGTCGAACTTTTTACTGGCGAAAATATTTTCCGAACGACAGCGCTCCTTAATCATGCTCCTTAACCATGCTTGACCCGAAATGTTGCTAATGCCGTTATTGATTCGCAATGTTGCCATATTGAGGTAAATCTAGGCTATGTATAGGTGTGGTCATCGGGTTGCACTTCCAGTTTGCTCAAGATGAAGGTTCTGGGATATCATAATGTGTAGACAGTAGCACGAGCAGTTGGAAACCGAGGTCACCGGAAAAAAGAGTCTACCGTGGCATGCATGTTTGCGACCATGCCGAACCCGGGTGGGCCGGCCCACAGCTAAAACTGGGGAGAAGATACTATCTAGACACCGAATGTCTCTGGTCTTACCGACGCGGAGAGAGAAGATGAAGAAGAACCTGGCGAAGAAGGAGCCCATCCCGACGTCGGTCCACCGGGCGGTTGTTGGGTTTTGCAGGTGAACGTTTGTGTAAGATCGAGGACGCCGGCGTTGCACAGAAAGTTTGCTGTTAGTCTCACACCGCAACAGAGTACAGGACAACTTATACAGACTCTTATAGGCGTGTGGTGCCGCTATCGATTGCCGCGATATGGTACCGGTTGCCCGCTATAGAGGCTGTGAAGTCGCGTGGCACTAATGGGAGCAGGCACTAGTGCCAGTATGCGGAATAGCGCCGGTTGCCGTTACAAGAGTGCCAGCGTTCGCCATTGGCACATGCCCGCACCATAGAGGGACCAATACACAGTAAACGAAAATTCTGCCCCTGGCTGGGTTTCTTACTAGGTCGAGGGACATTGTACACATCAAACTTTGGTATAATGGCTCGAAACGAATTCATTACGTTCCTGTAAATAAATCTCAGCCTCTCTCAATACCCTGTATTTTATTGCGAATAGGTGTCGTGTTCTGCTTGCAAATGGCGTTATTTTCGAAACACTCGGTTGTCTTAAAGCACAATACTAGGTAACCGCAGAGCTGTCACGACCCTCGCCGCGACAGAGGTACGAGTAGCGTATTTCGGTAGTTTATTTTTCGAGAATGACGGCGCGTCTTCGGCTAATATTCGAAATGCCATCATAAACTTGCAACAATACTTCCCTATGTGTACCATAGACCATGTGAGGTTGATCGGGCGGTATTCCTCAAAATCGAGTTATGGGTGCGGTACAGAGCTCTCCAAGTGAGACGCCATAGACACAACATGGTGAACTCATACCGTAACATTCTTCTCACTGACAAACAATACCAGCTGGGCTATTACACTACGCACCACAACAGCAGTGCACCGTATTTTCGTGATAATACGTGTATGTCGGGGTTTCTCCGCAGCCTGTGGGGAGCGTGTGGCATCATCCTCGTTGCTCAAATAATCTTAGAAGAGATTGCCCGTAGCTACTGCTGGGACACGGCATTCGCTGGGACAGGAGACCATTCATGTTGCGGTGCATATGGCTTGCTGAAGCAAACGCGGTCAACACACACTTAGAACCAAAATTTCCCATGAATAATAGCACTACTCTGCATTCGCCTCCGGGGCCGTCGGTCGAACGTAGTCTCTCTTTTGCCGGGAACGGTATGTCCTAAATACCCAATGGTTCCATAGTGCCACTATTCTTGACAGTGCCGGTGAAATCACTTCGCCCGAGGTACCTGCTACGACCGAGATGCGCTCTTTTTTTACTACTCCTCACACGAGGAGCTCCACACCCCACCCAAACACTGATTTTGATAAATATGGAGAAGTGCTTTTGTGATGAATAATCCCATGGCCTAGGTATCAAAAGAAAACGTATTTGACAAACAACCGCTGCGGCTTAAAGACCATTTGGGGTTAAAGAGCCCTGTCATTCAGGAACAAAATGGCCAGAAAGCGCTACCTCTATCGTGGCCCTTGTCTCGAATGCAACTCCCTATAGCAACTCCATACAGTTTAGCCTGTTCCCAACAGTGCCCCGGTGCCCTGTACTGTACCGGTATGCGATAGTACGCTGGCACATATTGTCGGCACTGTTGGTATTACCCCCTTGTATATCGGGCAGCGCAGAGAAATCGCGACTCACAGGGTCAACAGGCGGACAGCGCGAAGAACTGACGACAAAGAGATCTAGGGAGAAGTGGTATCGAACTCAACCATGCTACGGCCGAGGTACAGACACTAGAGGTCACTCCTTCTCAAAAGGATCCTGACTAGAGTAGCCCCGTAGTTGCACCTCCTACCGATTCTACGGTAGGCTACGGTACCATAAGAGAGTTATGTTCATGTTATCCTTGTTTTCGGGACGGTTTTTGCGGTGCCTCGAGGTCCACTCCTGCGAGTGAACCTCCCCCTCCCCTGTTCCTTGCGGTCATAGGCTTTCGTGCTGCCTTGATTCTACGATATGGATCATTAACGGGATGGTTGGCTACGCCGCGCCATACGATTCGTGTAACGCGTTTCGTCTGTGAGGTGCAGAGTCGTTCTTGCGAGTATGGTATGATGGTAATGTGATAGTGTGTATGGTATGATTTTAATGGTGCGATAGTATCTATGGTATGTGTGGTAAGTATGGTATGTATGGTATGTATGTATGGTAGTATGATAGCTCAGATCCGGCAGTGAAAATTGGGGTATGATACTGCAATGATAGAGTATGGTACTACAATACCGTAGCCTTGATCCTCCCTCGAGGATTCAAGGATTAATTCCATCAACAAAACATAAAGGCGTAGCCCGAAAAACAGTTAATCCCGTGCCCTAATATGGTCCACGCAAAAGAATTGGCCCATACTTTCCCCAGCACCCAGATACGCTTGTCTCGAAGCAGGGGTGGTCGATCCAAAATCGAAATACACCGACAAACGCACTGCTCTCTGCAGGCGCGGGTCTTCGTCACTGATTTTGTTTTGTCGGTTTTTGCTTTCGGAGCTCGGCATACCAAAATCAACCTTATTGGCTTGTTGTTTTCTTTTTTATGGATAAACAGGCGTGACGTTTGACGAATGCTGAACATTATTTGACTTACAGTAGATCATCCGGGACATTGTCGGACGAAAACATAATATGTACCAGAGGTAACAAAAATTGCAAACCACGTATGGATGCTATTACGACGATTGGGGTAGTTTCCCAGACAAGGAAGAGGATAGGTGCAGCAGCTAGGCAGAAAAAATCTTACCCTAAAAGTGACACTTCGACCGTAGCCTTGATAACGCCTTTACACATAGAAACCCGTCTTTGGGATTAAAAATACTTGGACATAGTATAGAAACGGGTTTTGGGGCTTTAACGGGGAAACTCACGAATCAACAGGTCCATCCAGGCACCAACACGTCCTCACTCGGCCGCCGCTGCCACCACCGCTGAAATGGCCACCCGATGCCACCTCCACCACCGTCGTCGACGGCCGGTCACGGATCACACCGCCACTATCACCGCTGTCGTCGCCGCCACCGCCGCTGCCGCCGCCGCCGCTCGCCGCAACACGTTTTGTAGAGATATTCATCAATACTTCCGGTTTGCGGTTCCCACCGATCTAAGCGCTATCCAACTGAAGTGGATGCAAACTCTGCGCTACGCAAATAAGAGCTCAGCTCCAAGGAAGTATCAAGCTCTACTCCAAGATAAAAAGCACGAAGTGCAAGCTCAACCCCAAGGAAATGCAGGGTCTATCCGAAACAATGTATACCTAAGAATGCGTATAAGCTCTGCCCCAGAGAATTGGGCCCGGCGACAGAATCAAGCGCTCGACCTTAAGTTAGCCCTTAAGAAGG
The DNA here is from genome assembly GCA_012845835.1 of Undaria pinnatifida. Classification (NCBI taxonomy): domain Eukaryota; class Phaeophyceae; order Laminariales; family Alariaceae; genus Undaria; species Undaria pinnatifida. The sequence continues at coordinate 1,934,976 of JABAKD010000012.1, read as the reverse complement.
AGATCAAGATGAAGCTGCACAAGTTCTAGTATTATGGCTGTTTGCCCGACAGAATCGAGCGGTCGCCGTTATACGTTGGGGCCGACGAACGTAATTAGGACCAAGCAACCCCGACCTTCGCTATATGGTATAGCTGGGTGCTGGAAAGACCAGCGAACTGCGCCCAGCTGTATTTACGCCGCGCCACGAGAGTGCACCTTGAAATCGCCACTTAAACCAATTACGATGACAGTATAGGTTACCTGCTGTTTTAAGCAAGCAGGGTGAGGATGACATGGAACGGCGGAAAAAGGGGAAAACAACAACAAAGACGTTGAGACACGGAAGGGGCGGGCGAGGTAAGCAGAAAAGAAAGCACGGTGTCGCGTAGTCAAGCGCGGGGAGAGAGAAAAATAACGACAGGCAAGTTGAAAAAGGAGGGGTACACTGGATAACGCGCGCTAATTAAACAAAGCTATCATCTACAGTACATGATGTATACACGCGCACAGATCGCTGGACGTCTTGCAGGCGATGGGCACATGGGCCCCTTTACTTCAGCAAATAACTGGCGAAGAGATCGGAGAGTAGGCTGTACACAGGAGGAGAGGGAGGGTGGTGAGGATGATGCACACGTTGGGATCTAAATGTCGGTAAGTGGGATACATCGCAGAATTCAACCAAAGTTCCCTTGCATATACCATGTGCTCGTGAGATACAGAACTGTGCGAGATTTGCAGGCGGAGGATGATTCGCGGGCAATATAAATATTGCAACGGGTCCGGGGAGTGGGGTGTACGCAAGGCCGAAGAGACGAAACACGATACTCGGACGAATGTTGAGACGGGACGGGTGGACAGGCTGCACGGCACAACCCAACCAAGGCGATCTGGAACATATATTCTTCGCACGTTCATACATACAGTAGTGTGGGCCTTCTTGCAGGCGGTGGACGCTACGAGCCTAGATTTCCAAAATTCTTCTTGGCCTCCCAGGGTGGGCTGTATACGATACACAAGGAGGGGGAAATAGAAGAAACACGGGCAACACGAGTTGAAACGGGCGGGGTGAACATGATGACCAGCAGAACTTAGCCACGGTTAAAAACAATATCTATTGCTTGTGCTCTTACGTATATAAATATATATATATATGTGACCCTGCAAAGGCGAGGGTAAGCACTGTCGCCGGCGATGGAGGTATCGAGATCGAATTCGGCAAGGGTCCGGGAGGCGGCATATGCACATGAGCGGAAACATAATACCGATTAATCGTATGTTGAGATGGACGGAGTGAGAAGCGAGCGGTTGATATTGGCATCCTGCACCGAGTAGATGTAGTTGTACACATGACATTTTAACGGTGCAAATAAACGGAAAACCGCAGAAATGATAATGCCTGTTACGTATACAAGTATGCACTTCCTATTTTCTGTAATCACGTTCACAGTGCAGTGTGCGTTTCCTTGCATGCGGGGGGCGGAGGGCGACTCGCCGCAAGTTGAAAATGGGTATGCTATATACAAGAGTGCGGGTGTTGGTTTTGCATACGATATCGACTGTAAAGGAGTGGAACCATCGATTTTAATGCATCTAAGCCGTAATACAAATCTAGCCGACTCGACGACATGAACGCGAAACGAATACCACCCGGTCGAGTGGTATATGCAAACATGACCCGGCGGGTAGAGAACGCGAAACCCTGCGCGGAAGACCAAATAGCCGGTACAAGTGTCGATACAATGGAACTTAACCTCTTTTAACCTTTCGACACACTACACTAGGGGAGGACCACATTGTCGCAGGCTCCTCTCTTACTTGAGGAGCTCCATACCTCACCCAAACACTTGCGTAAAAACCAACGGCGCACAATCTCACAGCCTAGGCATACTACGAACGTCATTGAGGATAGATGTGGTATCACCCCTTGTCTCCTATGAATACGGTCTGATTTGTATAGCCGTTGTCCTCGTTTCCCCTGAGAGGCGTGATCGCTTGTCAGAACGAACGGGTTCGCTCCGCATTTCGCCAGACGGCATTGAGCGGACAGCAATCAATCAATACCAGAGATACACTATGCAAGCATACCTAGTGTGATTGGCCAGGGCAGAACCACAGGAACATCCCTTGCGTAGAGGTAGAGCCCGTCCCTAGGCTCATACTGCTCAGCGGTGCTACACGGGGGTGTGTCGGAATTGTGATTTTGTCGTCCCGTTAGATCGGGACTGCTGCCGCATTTTGGTTTGATGTCTTCCACCAGAATAAAAGCGAAAAAGAGAATGGCTATCGTCAACCTTTGTACAGCTTGGCGGTGCGACTGGTTCACCGTGTTTAGTCCGCGCGATATCGGCCGCGTGGCGTGAAGCATTGTCTCTACCTCTAAGGATTCTCCTGTGTCTCCACAAGTTTGCTATGCACGGGTGATACCCAGTAGCTATGTGCTGTTTTCTCATCGCATGCTGAGCAAGCGCCGTCGACCACAGATGCATCCCCCTCTCTTCCACCCCTGCGTCTGGTTCAACCTTGCAGCTATGTGCAAGCCAGAGGTCAACGGCACGCCCGCATGCCGCCCAGGGACAAGAGCTCGCTCCCAAGCGGGTGCGGCAAAGCGGCCGACTCAGCCTCTCTGTGATACCCATCGTAGTATCACGCGCTGTTGATTTTTACTACGCTTTACAGTAGTAGTGGTATTTAAATCAGCAAAATATCCCGTTTTCGAATACGGATAACCAACACGCTGCGCCTTCCTTGCATACTGTTTCACAAAACTTGCCTAGTGAATCCACGATCAACTATCCGCTGTAGATCCTTAGGCCAAGCATTCGCGACCACCCCTCCGGTGCTGATACCCTGCATGCCTGTTCGATCTAGGGAATCATGATTACCCGTCGCACTTGCTTGCTGACTAGACAAGCTGCTGGGACATTCATATCATTCCTTTTTTGCTCGACCGTATCGAAAGTCTCCGGAGGGTGTTGAAAGGCATGCATGCTCGACGTGCCTCCTCAGCGAACCCCTCCGTCCCAAATTTCTGTTTCTCGACGCGAGCGAGAGTAGCAGTAGCCTCTTTACCAATACGCTACTTTCTAGTTGCGAAACTATCATGGCTACCAACCGTGGATCGAGGTTATACCAATGGGCCATAATGGACAGCAGTGACAGTGCCAAACCTTACTTCGACTTTAGTAGACTATTCTAAAAACGGTTTAAAAGGGACATAACACGGTACGGGTGCTGCAGCAGATTCTAAGAGTTTTCTGAGTTCCTAATATGAGGAGCTCAATACTTAACTACCGGGAAAATGAGTTCGAAGGCATTCGTTCGCGTAACCCGACCATGCGTCTATTATGCCCTTGTCCTAAACAAAAAATGTCGTAAAATTATCAGACCAATCGCTAGTTCCTCACTTTTTTCGAGGGGCCCAACTGGCCAGAAACGCCCTGGCCGAAAACGTGCAAACTCGATCGTGGGGTGACTTCGACATGACATCATGCGGGACAACCAGTACTAGTCAGCTAGCTGAGCAGGGCCGTCAGTCCAGAACAACTCAGCCCACAAACTGATGCTGGCGTGTACGCATACACGTCTTTATCATGGAACGCGCCTTTCGGAAGGCCATGATGAAGAGAAGGTATCAATTTTGTTGCGGGTCATTTTGAGGCATGATGATTACGTGGACGCGGATCAGAACCATCCCCCGGTACGGCTTGCACTCTGGGTTAACTAATGTTTTTGACACTCTTGGCACTCTAACCGGTTGAGCCCCTCACGTGAGAGTGTCCAGGGGGATTGTCGGTTAGTACGGTAACTGTACGAGTGTGATTGTGTTGGGACTATTAGTAGGACTAGCGCGTAATAGTGTTGGTCGCGGGTTGCGCGGACGAATGTCTTTGAAGTCATGTTGCGGGTGGTGGTGTTGGTTGATGAAGTCGAGATATTCAGCTCCTCGAGGTAGAAGGTCAGAAACTTCTTAGAATCTGCTGCACCTCGGTATGGGATTATTCATCACCAACCATCTATCCGTTGTGCGTGCTTACGCGAAATAAGATAATCTGGTCTGTTATACGCGTAATTACGTTTAGTACCGTGGGAAAAAATCGAACCATCTCTGCGGGAAACATTTGGGCCGGCCCTACGAGACGCGTTGTCGTCACGAAAGTACAAATGTTTACATGGTTTACTACTAGCACTCCAAAAATTGAACTGTACTTTATATTCTAGATGTCTCGCATATGGTTCATCGCTACGCCCTACATGTTTTACGTGTTACACGATAACTTCTCCATGCCTAAAGTATACCCAAGGGACTCGTCGGAGTGCCAAGCATGTGGTGCGTGGCCGACGAAAAAACGAAAGTCCAGGGGTTTCCACATAGCCGTGATATATGAAGGCATTCGATAACCGAGAAAAGCGGGGATCACAGCAATAACGTCGATGTTCTAATTGCTTACCCTGGCATCAGTTACACAGTGCCCGCAACGCAGTACTTCATATCCCTGCCTTTTTTTCTTTTGCAGTAAACTGGTCAAGTAAAAAATGGCTCGAGCTTTACCCGTGTGCCCGTCTGTCTGTTTGTCGGTCCGTCCGGTTGTCTCTCTGACTGTCAGTCAGTCAGCACGAAACCGCAGGGCCACCAAGGAACAAGGGAGTCACTCGCACGAGTGATTCGGAGCCACTGAAAACAAAAACATACGTTGTATCCCCCCTACGTAGCCTGGGTCTTCCCTGTCTGCCATCTCTTTCATGCTTCCTTCAACATACCCCCCCCACCCCCCTTTCGGCTTTGTCTGTCACGCATCTTGGCTCCGAGGCGCGCCGACCTCCTGTTTTCCTCATCTACGTGCCACCTGGCCATGAACTGTTCGTCTGCTTTGAGGGTCCCCCCGTTCCACTTGCCCGCCTTCTTCGCTGCATACCATTTCCACTCCAAAATACTGTAGGAAACCTTTCGTAAAACTATCCGTTGACACGAAAATGGCGGGGCCGTCTCTCAGGGGTTTGAGCCAGACGTTGGTGGGCACCCTGGTCCCGGGTTCTTTTCGCCGGCGACCTGCGTAAACATCATTCGACAGTGTATTAGCCCCATATATAGCCGTACCATTGCCCAGCGACGAAGAAACCGCCGTTTCCGGGTCGATTTTTCGACGCCCCCGCCTTTCGTCTTCGTGAGGGCCTTGACGTACGAGGGGAGGTGTGTTGGTCACGACTCTGGAAGCCAAGGACTCGCCGGAGGACTCCGAGGTGGGTCGCTCGGAGCTCGTCATAATGAGTTGCGTTGAGGGTCCACTTCACGCACCCGTACGTGAGGGTCTCAATCACCACGGAAGATGGGGCTTCAGGCTGAGCCGGGTGGTCATCATATCGTATAGCTCTGGACCGAACCGGTTATAGCATGCCCTCATTAGTATAACACGGCACTTGATCTCAGCCATGAGGTCAACGTCTTCGTGGATAACGCCGCCGAGGTATACCAACGCGTTATCCGATTATGCCTACTTCCATGACGAACAGTCGAGTCCGGGATATAAGATTCCAATTTTGCAGCGGCATGGGCTCCGTTTTTCAATTGAAAACCGCGAGTCCTGCTAATTCGAAGACGGTCAAACATGACTGTCTTAAATATATTAAGCCCCCCCCAACGATTTTGAGGCAATATCTGAGCCGTCGGCGTAAAACATGGCCTACACGGCCCTCAGCACGCATGCGAAGGTTCGTGCCCTCCGCCAGCCCCATCGTCATCATCGTCATCGAGGTGGGCTAGGTTCAGCACAATGACTTCGTCCTCGCCAAAGCGAAAGATAACGTGTAACACAGCGGCAAATAACAAGTTGAACAGCAACGGCGATAGCACCCAACCCCGCCGAAGCCCCTGCGTGACGCCAAACCATTCTGAGTGCTCACGGTCGACCGTACGCACCCGCGAGCCCGAATCTCATCGTGCAACTGGAGGATAACGGCAAGCGTCTTGGCTGGTACATCGAAACATGCGCGCACGTCCTACCGTAAAGGTAGAATTGCCACACAACTCCGCCCGGTGGTGGGCGTGGTGGAGATCGGGGTGGTGGCGCCCCCGAATCAAACTCAAACGACACCTCTCACCGCCATGAACCAAACACCAGGACAGCTGTGAGGTTGAGGGGTCCGCCTACAATCATTTTCGCAAGCTGTTGTGTGTTACTCAGACGCGTCTGTTGTGGGATGTGCATGTATGCATTAAGTGTTCTCATGATAGGTATACGTCGATGACTCCCGTTAGCGCTAGCTAGGTCAACAGTATAAACAGTATAAAAAGACGCCTGCTACACGATAGAGGTGCACCACTTTTTGCTCTGAGTTTCCTTCCATTCGGGAGCACAAGACCTCGCCCAAAAAAACGATTTTCGATCGAAACTAAAACTGCTGCCGGATGAAAGATCAACAGCTCAGGTACACAACGGGAATCATGCTAGCAAAAATTGCGTGTTTCCGACGATTTTGGATTAAGGAACCCCGTGATTCAGAACACGAAATAGCAAAAAAAAGGTATATCTCTATCGTAGCATGCGCCAAAAAAATCAACGATACAACAGCAACAACAACAACAACAACAACAACAACAGCAACAACAACAACAGCATCGACAACAACCACAACCACTACAACAACAACAGCAACAACAACAACAACAACAACAACAACAACAACAACTACAACTACAGCTGTGAGATCGATGGTTATTAGTCGAAACTCATCGTTGCAAGCCGTGTGTGATACTCCGATTGCGCGTGTTACTGGGGGTGTCCTCATTAAGGGTATAGGTCGGTGACTCCCCTTGGAACTACAGTGTAGATTGTACCAAGGTAAACAAAGTGATGTTCTAACCAATCTGTGCACGGGGGCAAAATCTGACGGTTGGTTGTGGAAAGCACTACTTTGTTATGAATATACTGCGGTAGTCGCATAAGCGGTGAGGGGCGGGTGTCTTTTTGTCGGGGGGGGGGGGGGGGGGGGGGTGTACTCAGTTTAGGGGGGGGGGGGCGGTGAAAGTGGGGGGATTTCCCCCCTTCATTATCAGGCCGCAAAAATGAGTAAGAGCTTACTACACCGCGTGATGCTACAGTAGGTCTAGGCGATGGTGAGGGCATTGGGGAAGGGGGGGGAGGGGGGTTGTTAGAACTTGAAGACAAGATTAATGACTTTGAGCCACTGCATGGATGGTTCGAAAGGTAAATAAATTTTATCACCTGTTGGGTAGTATGTATAACTCTGGCGGATTTTATATTTTCGGTGGAGCGACGGGTGGGGGGGCGGAGGGGGTTGGAGGTTGTTGTGGGGGGGGGGGCGGAACTGAGGTGGGTGAGAGCAAAGTATTCAACCTGGGTGATAAATGCTTATGCCCAATATTTCAAAGATACACAATAAGTTGGACGGGAGCAAAATATGACCGTTTTTTTTACTATAATATAGTTATTGGCTTTTGTAGGGCGGTGAGTCAGCACGTGAGCTATGAGCCATGAGCTATGAGCTATTACTACCGAGGCTAATAAACAGTTAGGGCTGGGCACAGGCTGACTCAGTCAGCATAGATTTTACTGTGGCAAAAAACAATCAGTATACTGGACTGCAGCAGAGTACTGGCCGAGCAAAGCGAGTAACGCCGAGCAAAGCGAGTAACGCCGAGCAAAGCGAGTAACGCCGAGCGAAGCAAGCCCCTCCCCCGGCTCGTGAGGGGGGCCCGCTGGAGGCGTCGCCGGAGGCCCCAAATACCCATTTTCACTACATTTCCCATCACAATCGGGGCTTAAAACTGTATTGGCTGGGGGTGGTCGCGGTCATCAAGAAAAAGGTCCAGAAAAATGTACGCAGCAACGTGTGGCGATGATGTGGCATTCTCAATGTTGTTGGTGTTCGCGCAAGCGCATTATAAATCGTTCTGACGTATCGTATTTGATATTTAATACTTCTGTTACTCCATCGCTGTTCTGGCCTTGGGGCACAGGGTAGTAAGTAGGCGCTCACCAGCAAACAAAGCGCAGGACAGCACAGACGAACAAAAGTACGAAAACCAAAAGAAAAACCAAACGAAAAAACGAAGAAACACGCTGCTCGTACATGTAGTAACCGGTATCAGGTATCAGGTATCAGGTACTCGACGCAGAGAAATATCCAAACATGTGAACAAGGTGGAAGATAGTAACGCGTGATAAATCTTAACAGCCGGGGGGTGGCGGAGATTAAACTTTTAGAGTGCAAACAGCAAATAGGCGAGAGGAAGGAACGCGTGAAAAGAAGCAACAGCCGGGGGGTGGCGGAGATCTTTCAGCGAACACAAAAAACTCTACCCCGAAAAGTTTCGAGTGAACAACAAAGAAAAAAGGAATGAAGAAGGATTTGACTAAAAGACAGCACATGGCAATATAGACGAGCAACTAAAGGATACAGCCGCAACACCCTTCCATATACCAGGTGCCAAACATACCAGATATCTGTAACAACAAAAGTACACGAACGCCTTAAAATAAAGAGGATAACAACACCCAGAGAGGGAAGAACAGAAGGGAGGAAGGGGGAGGACCGGGGGGGGTCGGAGAAGCACCAGTATAACTCATTCGCCAGCATCGGGTGGGTTTCCGTACCATAATATGGCGTGTTTATTGGACGTACGTCGAACGTCAAATAAAAACTACTAGCGAATATACTGACCGGGTCAATCAGTAGATTCCTACCGCCAGTAGATTACTACTGCCAGTATATACTGATCCAGTGCCCAGCCCTATAGTTAGTACCTGGTAGGTCCTAATATCGATGGAATGGCTGTAACTACGCACCAAAGACGGCCGAACAATACATGCAACACATCGTTGGAAAGCCCGCAAACTCCTGGTGACAATGACACGATAGAGGTGCACCACTCTTTTTGTGAGGTTCCTCGAATTTGGGAGCTTAAGACCCCCCGTAAAAACGGACTTGCAGAAAACTGAAACTTTCTACCGGATGAAAAATCCCATGGCCTAGGTACACGTCGAAAATCGTGCAAAACAGAATGGCCTAGGCTATTTCCTACGATTTTGGGTCAAGGATCCCCGCCGTCATTTCGAAACCACTTCGGACGAAAACTGCTATCTCTATCGTAGCACGCGTGGTTTCCATGCTTGAAACTCATGTAACCGGGAAAACGTCTGACAAAAACCAGCATTTTGGGGGATATAAAATGCTAAGGAATGTCCAAGATGGGAGCAGAAAGTATTCATTCGGGCAGTGTTTATACCACAAAATAAACGGGATTCACAGGCTAAAAATTTGTTAGTTCACGTTTTTTCCTGCCAACTTGTAAACACAGATACCTGCTGTGATGAAAATAAATATAAAAGGACGCAAAACAAAACGGCATCGACAAAACAAAGAACGAGCTTAATCAGAACGACCACGTCGTGCACTTCGCTATCCCTTTTCAAATTTACCGGTCGGTATCGTTCTTAGTAGTGCACTAGCATTTGCAACTTTTCCCAAAGGTATATTTCCGAGGCAAAAACTTGAAAAACTAGATACGTTAGAAGTGGGCAACACGTGTTGTCTTGACGTTCTGTATCATTGTGCGGGAAGGCTTGAATACTGCACTCATTTTACGCTATTGTTTGCTCAACGAGTGAAATAAGTCGCTGTCGTTTGATAAATATCCTACTTACTATGAGCTTCCGCAATAATAGTTACTAGTCGGACGAATTGATAGTCGTTTCCCGGAGGTGCCAACTATCCGACTTATTGGGTTGCCATACTCTTAGCAAGGATTGTTTAATACGGAGTGCGTTTTATTTTTGGCTGAAGTGAGTTCGATCGCTTCGCTCACCCAACTTTAGTCGGTAAGTCGGCTGGCCATAAGCCGGTTTCGATGGATGACGTGCCGACTAGACTCACTTGGTTGGCTAGCGGCACCAACCGATGAGATTTTAGTCGTCAAATCCTGTCGACTTCCAGCCCTAGGATTCTGATTTCCGTACAATGTGAGTGCAAGGAATGGTACTTACTGTTGAGATGTGGTGCTGTATGTATCGCCGTGAAAAGGTCAAGTTTAAGATTATCGTGATTGATACACGACTATTAATATGATATTTCCTTTCGTAGCTACCTGGTATAGGCAACCATTAGGGACTTCAGACACGTGCGCAAACCTGCCGTGCAATCGAGCAACCATGCCTGACGACCTACCACCTGGTATGTGATAAGAATGTATATGAAACAACCGATTGGAACGATCGTATATGGGCATGCGGAGCATTTCCATGCAGGGATAAGGTGGTTGGACGTGACCGCACTGTAGAACCTTGGACATTAAAATGCCGAGGCTTTTTTCGGCGGATGTACAAAATAATAAGTATATGCGTGTACAACGTTTTGTTTGTCCCCTGGCGTATTTTTCCACTCCAGACTGACTGGAGCCTGTCCTATGACCACAGACTTAGTTGATTAGTCTATGCAAGAAGTTAATATGTGAGAATAACAACACAACAACAACAACAACAACAACAACAACGTACAATGGACTATACGAAACGGACCCGTTGCAAACTGTCTTCAAAAAAGGAGCAGCGTTGGGGGGTGGGCGATAACCATGTAAAATCAACGTTGCAGCACTAGCGATTGCGGCACATGCTGTATTGCTCGTTTCGTATGGTAAACTCTTTTCGACCATGTCCTTCCACAGCGGGTGAGGCGAGTGCGGCAGGGCTACCGATCTTCACCAACAAGGTCACAGGGTGGCACGACCAACTGTGATGCACAACATGATACCTCCTGCTGGGCTATCTCGACGTCTTGAGACTTGCCAGCCTTGGTTATTTGCGCCTTGAAAGTTCGAGATCAACAGACGTTGCCCCCTTTCTGTACTGCTGATCCAAGGAAAACACGGGGAAACGAAAAGATGCTAAGCCCGTGCCAGCGGGTGCGGTGATATGCCTATAGCTGCGACAATCATATCGAAAAGAGACAAGGCCAGCCTAGATAAAGGGAGCGTGTCCTGTGGTGTCTGGCACGTGATCGGTGACCCTCGTCCTGTTACAGAACGAGCATGAGGAGCTTGAGTGGACATCATGTTCAAAGTGAATCGCACTATTAAAAATGCACGTGCGCCTCACAAGCCGATGCCGTTGTTGCGGATACCAAGGCGTGACATAGCGGCACAAGCATCTGGGTACACACCTCGTTTTTGTACGGTTGCTCTCGGAGTCGTAAGGCAGATTCAGTGGTGCCCACCCAAAGCGCCTTGTCACGGGCACGCAGCAAAAATTTCCTAGGAAGAGATTGTATCTCGCGCCTCAAAGAGATTAGCGCCAAACAAAACTAGACGTGACGGGCAGACTCACGTCCCGACCCGGGGACAAAGAAAACTTGCTGTGCGCGTCAACCATCCAAGCGCGCGTGATAGGAAAACCGCTTCAGAACTACTTTGAAGAACATACTCTGCGTGCACGGCACAACGTCGCGCACACCCATCACTCGAGATACTCAAACACAGACACGGTCCCCGTTACCGACGCCCTCGATACTAACCATGTTCCCTCATGCTCAAGTTCTTGGGGGACACGAGGTCGGCAGGGGTTGTCGCTCGGCACCAACGTGTGTTCTGCTGGCCTTGTGTAGAAGCAAAACGATCTGCCGACAGGCCAGCCTCTATGGCAACTGCTGTAGTTCGTTAGGGAACCGCCGCGTGAGGGAACCACCAGAGCGTTTTTGGGCAGCGGGACCGCCGAGCGAGGGGACCGCCAACAGGTTTTGAGCAGCGGGACCACTGAGAGAGGGGACCGTTAAGACGTCTTGGGTAGCGGGACCGCCAAGTGAGGAAACCTCCAAAGACTTAAAGGCAGCGGGACAGCCGATTTGACTTGATAATAAAACGTACAGATTTACAACTTTGCTATACCGTATACGAAGTCTAGTCTAGTCTAGAGGTATAGCTCTAGACTAAGTGTTGTACGCGTTTGGAAAACGAGGTATCCGGACCGAGTTTATACTAAAACGTAAAGATTTTCCCAATAAAATTTCTTTAGAAATAGGAAATCTGTACGTTTTAGTATAAAGTCAAATCGGCTGTCCCGCTGCCTTAAAGTATTTGGCGGTCCCCTCAATCGGCTGTCCCGCTACCCGAAACCTCTTAGCGGTCCCCTCTCTCGGTGGTCCCGCTGCTCAAAAAACCCGTTGGCGGTCCCCTCGCTTGGCGGTCCCGCTGCCCAAAAACGCTCTGGCGGTTCCCTCACGCGGCGGTCCCCTAACGCACTGGACTACGCAACTAAGACCAACAAACTATACAGCATCGTCGCAGTGTTGTGCGGAGGAAGTTATTGCGCACAGACAGGGTGCACAACGAATCCGTGTAGGACACATCTAACCTCGGAAAAACGTGGCATATCATTCAGGTCGTCCAACTCTCGCCGAGCAACATGATCTCTATAGACAAGGCACAGATTACACGTACATCATGAATGTGTCTGCGGTGGTGGAAACGGATCGTGAAAAAAAGGAACTCGGAATTATATGTTCGACGTGGTGTACACTAAATCCTACTAACTGTCGTCCACAATCAGCTTTTACACCAAATGGCTACGTACATCGTATACATGTCGTACGGTAGTGGCGAGAGTAGCGAGAGGTGCACCATACGTACGTAGACTATATTTCTGAGGCTCTCCTCACTTTTGTCAACACGGTTTTAATGCTTTTATGATAAACACCTCGAATCAAAATCAAATTTATTTTAAAGTCAACCCCGAAAGTGTAGACTAATTCGACCAACAAACCAATCGCCTCGTATCACAGCACTACGAACAATAGGTATGGACCAACGCCCGAATGGGTAGGTTGGACCGTAACTGGACCAAGTCCGGCGAAAGGCCATCTTTCATGGCCAGGGGTTTTGTTATCATGTTAGTGGGTGAGCTTGCGCAAGTCCCACACTACCCGGAAATATGACATTCCGGGTGGATATCTCCACCGAAACCGACCCTCAGGGGACAGGCCGGGTCGACATACACACGCATCCGTATACAACGGCAGCTTGCGCTGCCGAGGTTGTAACGAAGACCACTGATAGGGACAGCTTACGCTATACCTACAATGGGACCCGAAGGGTGCGCCAGCTAGCGTTTGGCTGCGAAAGCAACTGAGTTAAATCGACACACGACGCGTATAAAAATACGTGGAATTGGTGTGGTGAGCTAAAGCTTTATTTTTCCTCATCCGCCGGAGAATTAAAAAAATATATATATTTTTATAATAATTTATAATATATATATATAGGTACGCGCACAGACTGACTAAAATCATCCTGTTGACCCTGATAGCTACACTGTAGCTGTAAGGGGAGTCGCCGACCTATATCCTTAATGAGGACACACAACTCGTAATGCGCGCGATCGGAGTATCACACACAGCTTGCAAAGATGAGTTTCGACGAAATCTTCGATCTCACAGCTGGAGTGTATTTTAATTTTTATAATATATATAGGTATAGAAAGCTTCAAGATTGTATTACTATCGGAGACAAGTCCAATGGTGTTTTCAAAATAACGGCCACTTTGGGTTAGGGAGTTACGTCGTTCCGAAACCAACGTAGTCTTGACAATAAGAGGTACATTTGATCGCAGCAAAAGCGTCGAAGGTCTAATAATGGGGATGTTGTTGTAAATCGTGTTCTACGAGTGAGTTCTTCCAATTACTATATGCTGATGTTTCCACCCATCTGCACCCAGCACAGCCAGTGTCCGTGGCGACGCCTCCTTCTAGAGAGACGAGCTCACAAACTACAGGCCAGCGATACACAGCAGCGTGATTAGAGCAAGGTGATTTTGCAATACAATGCCAGCCGCAATGGATACCAAGGCAAAGCACAATGCACGCAAGAACCCAGATCACAGCCTATTTTCGTAAGAAAACGAAGAGGAGTTGAAACAAAAAGAAGGCAAGTATCAAGGGGCGGACGGAAACAAGAGGGGGGGAGAGTGGGGAGGTACCCACGGGAAGAACAGACATTGACTGAACCGGGACGACACGACAAATTGAAAACAAAGCAAAACAGACAGCCAGCACCTATCGTACAGCAGTACACAGAAATAGCATCGAACGAAGCAGATGACACCACCCACCCAACGAACGTCGGATGCAGCAAACCATATTGAGTTCCGAAGACACGCGCCGAAAGTAGAAGTAGTAGCTGAAAAAATTATGGCAGGGTCCATCACCTGGGCACTGTTTCCAACAACTATTAATAGTGCCTATAGTCTTCTAGATAGACTGTACAGTCACCATCGCCTCCGTGCCGTGGACGAAAACGAACCTAAAGCAATTTTATTTTAAACTGCCAGTATATACTGATCCAGTGCCCAGCCCTATAGTTAGTACCTGGTAGGTCCTAATATCGATGGAATGGCTGTAACTACGCACCAAAGACGGCCGAACAATACATGCAACACATCGTTGGAAAGCCCGCAAACTCCTGGTGACAATGACACGATAGAGGTGCACCACTCTTTTTGTGAGGTTCCTCGAATTTGGGAGCTTAAGACCCCCCGTAAAAACGGACTTGCAGAAAACTGAAACTTTCTACCGGATGAAAAATCCCATGGCCTAGGTACACGTCGAAAATCGTGCAAAACAGAATGGCCTAGGCTATTTCCTACGATTTTGGGTCAAGGATCCCCGCCGTCATTTCGAAACCACTTCGGACGAAAACTGCTATCTCTATCGTAGCACGCGTGGTTTCCATGCTTGAAACTCATGTAACCGGGAAAACGTCTGACAAAAACCAGCATTTTGGGGGATATAAAATGCTAAGGAATGTCCAAGATGGGAGCAGAAAGTATTCATTCGGGCAGTGTTTATACCACAAAATAAACGGGATTCACAGGCTAAAAATTTGTTAGTTCACGTTTTTTCCTGCCAACTTGTAAACACAGATACCTGCTGTGATGAAAATAAATATAAAAGGACGCAAAACAAAACGGCATCGACAAAACAAAGAACGAGCTTAATCAGAACGACCACGTCGTGCACTTCGCTATCCCTTTTCAAATTTACCGGTCGGTATCGTTCTTAGTAGTGCACTAGCATTTGCAACTTTTCCCAAAGGTATATTTCCGAGGCAAAAACTTGAAAAACTAGATACGTTAGAAGTGGGCAACACGTGTTGTCTTGACGTTCTGTATCATTGTGCGGGAAGGCTTGAATACTGCACTCATTTTACGCTATTGTTTGCTCAACGAGTGAAATAAGTCGCTGTCGTTTGATAAATATCCTACTTACTATGAGCTTCCGCAATAATAGTTACTAGTCGGACGAATTGATAGTCGTTTCCCGGAGGTGCCAACTATCCGACTTATTGGGTTGCCATACTCTTAGCAAGGATTGTTTAATACGGAGTGCGTTTTATTTTTGGCTGAAGTGAGTTCGATCGCTTCGCTCACCCAACTTTAGTCGGTAAGTCGGCTGGCCATAAGCCGGTTTCGATGGATGACGTGCCGACTAGACTCACTTGGTTGGCTAGCGGCACCAACCGATGAGATTTTAGTCGTCAAATCCTGTCGACTTCCAGCCCTAGGATTCTGATTTCCGTACAATGTGAGTGCAAGGAATGGTACTTACTGTTGAGATGTGGTGCTGTATGTATCGCCGTGAAAAGGTCAAGTTTAAGATTATCGTGATTGATACACGACTATTAATATGATATTTCCTTTCGTAGCTACCTGGTATAGGCAACCATTAGGGACTTCAGACACGTGCGCAAACCTGCCGTGCAATCGAGCAACCATGCCTGACGACCTACCACCTGGTATGTGATAAGAATGTATATGAAACAACCGATTGGAACGATCGTATATGGGCATGCGGAGCATTTCCATGCAGGGATAAGGTGGTTGGACGTGACCGCACTGTAGAACCTTGGACATTAAAATGCCGAGGCTTTTTTCGGCGGATGTACAAAATAATAAGTATATGCGTGTACAACGTTTTGTTTGTCCCCTGGCGTATTTTTCCACTCCAGACTGACTGGAGCCTGTCCTATGACCACAGACTTAGTTGATTAGTCTATGCAAGAAGTTAATATGTGAGAATAACAACACAACAACAACAACAACAACAACAACAACAACGTACAATGGACTATACGAAACGGACCCGTTGCAAACTGTCTTCAAAAAAGGAGCAGCGTTGGGGGGTGGGCGATAACCATGTAAAATCAACGTTGCAGCACTAGCGATTGCGGCACATGCTGTATTGCTCGTTTCGTATGGTAAACTCTTTTCGACCATGTCCTTCCACAGCGGGTGAGGCGAGTGCGGCAGGGCTACCGATCTTCACCAACAAGGTCACAGGGTGGCACGACCAACTGTGATGCACAACATGATACCTCCTGCTGGGCTATCTCGACGTCTTGAGACTTGCCAGCCTTGGTTATTTGCGCCTTGAAAGTTCGAGCTCAACAGACGTTGCCCCCTTTCTGTACTGCTGATCCAAGGAAAACACGGGGAAACGAAAAGATGCTAAGCCCGTGCCAGCGGGTGCGGTGATATGCCTATAGCTGCGACAATCATATCGAAAAGAGACAAGGCCAGCCTAGATAAAGGGAGCGTGTCCTGTGGTGTCTGGCACGTGATCGGTGACCCTCGTCCTGTTACAGAACGAGCATGAGGAGCTTGAGTGGACATCATGTTCAAAGTGAATCGCACTATTAAAAATGCACGTGCGCCTCACAAGCCGATGCCGTTGTTGCGGATACCAAGGCGTGACATAGCGGCACAAGCATCTGGGTACACACCTCGTTTTTGTACGGTTGCTCTCGGAGTCGTAAGGCAGATTCAGTGGTGCCCACCCAAAGCGCCTTGTCACGGGCACGCAGCAAAAATTTCCTAGGAAGAGATTGTATCTCGCGCCTCAAAGAGATTAGCGCCAAACAAAACTAGACGTGACGGGCAGACTCACGTCCCGACCCGGGGACAAAGAAAACTTGCTGTGCGCGTCAACCATCCAAGCGCGCGTGATAGGAAAACCGCTTCAGAACTACTTTGAAGAACATACTCTGCGTGCACGGCACAACGTCGCGCACACCCATCACTCGAGATACTCAAACACAGACACGGTCCCCGTTACCGACGCCCTCGATACTAACCATGTTCCCTCATGCTCAAGTTCTTGGGGGACACGAGGTCGGCAGGGGTTGTCGCTCGGCACCAACGTGTGTTCTGCTGGCCTTGTGTAGAAGCAAAACGATCTGCCGACAGGCCAGCCTCTATGGCAACTGCTGAAGTTCGTTAGGGAACCGCCGCGTGAGGGAACCACCAGAGCGTTTTTGGGCAGCGGGACCGCCGAGCGAGGGGACCGCCAACAGGTTTTGAGCAGCGGGACCACTGAGAGAGGGGACCGTTAAGACGTCTTGGGTAGCGGGACCGCCAAGTGAGGAAACCTCCAAAGACTTAAAGGCAGCGGGACAGCCGATTTGACTTGATAATAAAACGTACAGATTTACAACTTTGCTATACCGTATACGAAGTCTAGTCTAGTCTAGAGGTATAGCTCTAGACTAAGTGTTGTACGCGTTTGGAAAACGAGGTATCCGGACCGAGTTTATACTAAAACGTAAAGATTTTCCCAATAAAATTTCTTTAGAAATAGGAAATCTGTACGTTTTAGTATAAAGTCAAATCGGCTGTCCCGCTGCCTTAAAGTATTTGGCGGTCCCCTCAATCGGCTGTCCCGCTACCCGAAACCTCTTAGCGGTCCCCTCTCTCGGTGGTCCCGCTGCTCAAAAAACCCGTTGGCGGTCCCCTCGCTTGGCGGTCCCGCTGCCCAAAAACGCTCTGGCGGTTCCCTCACGCGGCGGTCCCCTAACGCACTGGACTACGCAACTAAGACCAACAAACTATACAGCATCGTCGCAGTGTTGTGCGGAGGAAGTTATTGCGCACAGACAGGGTGCACAACGAATCCGTGTAGGACACATCTAACCTCGGAAAAACGTGGCATATCATTCAGGTCGTCCAACTCTCGCCGAGCAACATGATCTCTATAGACAAGGCACAGATTACACGTACATCATGAATGTGTCTGCGGTGGTGGAAACGGATCGTGAAAAAAAGGAACTCGGAATTATATGTTCGACGTGGTGTACACTAAATCCTACTAACTGTCGTCCACAATCAGCTTTTACACCAAATGGCTACGTACATCGTATACATGTCGTACGGTAGTGGCGAGAGTAGCGAGAGGTGCACCATACGTACGTAGACTATATTTCTGAGGCTCTCCTCACTTTTGTCAACACGGTTTTAATGCTTTTATGATAAACACCTCGAATCAAAATCAAATTTATTTTAAAGTCAACCCCGAAAGTGTAGACTAATTCGACCAACAAACCAATCGCCTCGTATCACAGCACTACGAACAATAGGTATGGACCAACGCCCGAATGGGTAGGTTGGACCGTAACTGGACCAAGTCCGGCGAAAGGCCATCTTTCATGGCCAGGGGTTTTGTTATCATGTTAGTGGGTGAGCTTGCGCAAGTCCCACACTACCCGGAAATATGACATTCCGGGTGGATATCTCCACCGAAACCGACCCTCAGGGGACAGGCCGGGTCGACATACACACGCATCCGTATACAACGGCAGCTTGCGCTGCCGAGGTTGTAACGAAGACCACTGATAGGGACAGCTTACGCTATACCTACAATGGGACCCGAAGGGTGCGCCAGCTAGCGTTTGGCTGCGAAAGCAACTGAGTTAAATCGACACACGACGCGTATAAAAATACGTGGAATTGGTGTGGTGAGCTAAAGCTTTATTTTTCCTCATCCGCCGGAGAATTAAAAAAATATATATATTTTTATAATAATTTATAATATATATATATAGGTACGCGCACAGACTGACTAAAATCATCCTGTTGACCCTGATAGCTACACTGTAGCTGTAAGGGGAGTCGCCGACCTATATCCTTAATGAGGACACACAACTCGTAATGCGCGCGATCGGAGTATCACACACAGCTTGCAAAGATGAGTTTCGACGAAATCTTCGATCTCACAGCTGGAGTGTATTTTAATTTTTATAATATATATAGGTATAGAAAGCTTCAAGATTGTATTACTATCGGAGACAAGTCCAATGGTGTTTTCAAAATAACGGCCACTTTGGGTTAGGGAGTTACGTCGTTCCGAAACCAACGTAGTCTTGACAATAAGAGGTACATTTGATCGCAGCAAAAGCGTCGAAGGTCTAATAATGGGGATGTTGTTGTAAATCGTGTTCTACGAGTGAGTTCTTCCAATTACTATATGCTGATGTTTCCACCCATCTGCACCCAGCACAGCCAGTGTCCGTGGCGACGCCTCCTTCTAGAGAGACGAGCTCACAAACTACAGGCCAGCGATACACAGCAGCGTGATTAGAGCAAGGTGATTTTGCAATACAATGCCAGCCGCAATGGATACCAAGGCAAAGCACAATGCACGCAAGAACCCAGATCACAGCCTATTTTCGTAAGAAAACGAAGAGGAGTTGGAACAAAAAGAAGGCAAGTATCAAGGGGCGGACGGAAACAAGAGGGGGGGAGAGTGGGGAGGTACCCACGGGAAGAACAGACATTGACTGAACCGGGACGACACGACAAATTGAAAACAAAGCAAAACAGACAGCCAGCACCTATCGTACAGCAGTACACAGAAATAGCATCGAACGAAGCAGATGACACCACCCACCCAACGAACGTCGGATGCAGCAAACCATATTGAGTTCCGAAGACACGCGCCGAAAGTAGAAGTAGTAGCTGAAAAAATTATGGCAGGGTCCATCACCTGGGCACTGTTTCCAACAACTATTAATAGTGCCTATAGTCTTCTAGATAGACTGTACAGTCACCATCGCCTGCGTGCCGTGGACAAAAACGAACCTAAAGCAATTTTATTTTAAACTGCCAGTATATACTGATCCAGTGCCCAGCCCTATAGTTAGTACCTGGTAGGTCCTAATATCGATGGAATGGCTGTAACTACGCACCAAAGACGGCCGAACAATACATGCAACACATCGTTGGAAAGCCCGCAAACTCCTGGTGACAATGACACGATAGAGGTGCACCACTCTTTTTGTGAGGTTCCTCGAATTTGGGAGCTTAAGACCCCCCGTAAAAACGGACTTGCAGAAAACTGAAACTTTCTACCGGATGAAAAATCCCATGGCCTAGGTACACGTCGAAAATCGTGCAAAACAGAATGGCCTAGGCTATTTCCTACGATTTTGGGTCAAGGATCCCCGCCGTCATTTCGAAACCACTTCGGACGAAAACTGCTATCTCTATCGTAGCACGCGTGGTTTCCATGCTTGAAACTCATGTAACCGGGAAAACGTCTGACAAAAACCAGCATTTTGGGGGATATAAAATGCTAAGGAATGTCCAAGATGGGAGCAGAAAGTATTCATTCGGGCAGTGTTTATACCACAAAATAAACGGGATTCACAGGCTAAAAATTTGTTAGTTCACGTTTTTTCCTGCCAACTTGTAAACACAGATACCTGCTGTGATGAAAATAAATATAAAAGGACGCAAAACAAAACGGCATCGACAAAACAAAGAACGAGCTTAATCAGAACGACCACGTCGTGCACTTCGCTATCCCTTTTCAAATTTACCGGTCGGTATCGTTCTTAGTAGTGCACTAGCATTTGCAACTTTTCCCAAAGGTATATTTCCGAGGCAAAAACTTGAAAAACTAGATACGTTAGAAGTGGGCAACACGTGTTGTCTTGACGTTCTGTATCATTGTGCGGGAAGGCTTGAATACTGCACTCATTTTACGCTATTGTTTGCTCAACGAGTGAAATAAGTCGCTGTCGTTTGATAAATATCCTACTTACTATGAGCTTCCGCAATAATAGTTACTAGTCGGACGAATTGATAGTCGTTTCCCGGAGGTGCCAACTATCCGACTTATTGGGTTGCCATACTCTTAGCAAGGATTGTTTAATACGGAGTGCGTTTTATTTTTGGCTGAAGTGAGTTCGATCGCTTCGCTCACCCAACTTTAGTCGGTAAGTCGGCTGGCCATAAGCCGGTTTCGATGGATGACGTGCCGACTAGACTCACTTGGTTGGCTAGCGGCACCAACCGATGAGATTTTAGTCGTCAAATCCTGTCGACTTCCAGCCCTAGGATTCTGATTTCCGTACAATGTGAGTGCAAGGAATGGTACTTACTGTTGAGATGTGGTGCTGTATGTATCGCCGTGAAAAGGTCAAGTTTAAGATTATCGTGATTGATACACGACTATTAATATGATATTTCCTTTCGTAGCTACCTGGTATAGGCAACCATTAGGGACTTCAGACACGTGCGCAAACCTGCCGTGCAATCGAGCAACCATGCCTGACGACCTACCACCTGGTATGTGATAAGAATGTATATGAAACAACCGATTGGAACGATCGTATATGGGCATGCGGAGCATTTCCATGCAGGGATAAGGTGGTTGGACGTGACCGCACTGTAGAACCTTGGACATTAAAATGCCGAGGCTTTTTTCGGCGGATGTACAAAATAATAAGTATATGCGTGTACAACGTTTTGTTTGTCCCCTGGCGTATTTTTCCACTCCAGACTGACTGGAGCCTGTCCTATGACCACAGACTTAGTTGATTAGTCTATGCAAGAAGTTAATATGTGAGAATAACAACA
This sequence comes from Undaria pinnatifida, assembly GCA_012845835.1. NCBI lineage: Eukaryota > Phaeophyceae > Laminariales > Alariaceae > Undaria > Undaria pinnatifida. The sequence continues at coordinate 1,913,303 of JABAKD010000012.1, read as the reverse complement.
CAACAACAACAACAACAACAACAACAACAACGTACAATGGACTATACGAAACGGACCCGTTGCAAACTGTCTTCAAAAAAGGAGCAGCGTTGGGGGGTGGGCGATAACCATGTAAAATCAACGTTGCAGCACTAGCGATTGCGGCACATGCTGTATTGCTCGTTTCGTATGGTAAACTCTTTTCGACCATGTCCTTCCACAGCGGGTGAGGCGAGTGCGGCAGGGCTACCGATCTTCACCAACAAGGTCACAGGGTGGCACGACCAACTGTGATGCACAACATGATACCTCCTGCTGGGCTATCTCGACGTCTTGAGACTTGCCAGCCTTGGTTATTTGCGCCTTGAAAGTTCGAGCTCAACAGACGTTGCCCCCTTTCTGTACTGCTGATCCAAGGAAAACACGGGGAAACGAAAAGATGCTAAGCCCGTGCCAGCGGGTGCGGTGATATGCCTATAGCTGCGACAATCATATCGAAAAGAGACAAGGCCAGCCTAGATAAAGGGAGCGTGTCCTGTGGTGTCTGGCACGTGATCGGTGACCCTCGTCCTGTTACAGAACGAGCATGAGGAGCTTGAGTGGACATCATGTTCAAAGTGAATCGCACTATTAAAAATGCACGTGCGCCTCACAAGCCGATGCCGTTGTTGCGGATACCAAGGCGTGACATAGCGGCACAAGCATCTGGGTACACACCTCGTTTTTGTACGGTTGCTCTCGGAGTCGTAAGGCAGATTCAGTGGTGCCCACCCAAAGCGCCTTGTCACGGGCACGCAGCAAAAATTTCCTAGGAAGAGATTGTATCTCGCGCCTCAAAGAGATTAGCGCCAAACAAAACTAGACGTGACGGGCAGACTCACGTCCCGACCCGGGGACAAAGAAAACTTGCTGTGCGCGTCAACCATCCAAGCGCGCGTGATAGGAAAACCGCTTCAGAACTACTTTGAAGAACATACTCTGCGTGCACGGCACAACGTCGCGCACACCCATCACTCGAGATACTCAAACACAGACACGGTCCCCGTTACCGACGCCCTCGATACTAACCATGTTCCCTCATGCTCAAGTTCTTGGGGGACACGAGGTCGGCAGGGGTTGTCGCTCGGCACCAACGTGTGTTCTGCTGGCCTTGTGTAGAAGCAAAACGATCTGCCGACAGGCCAGCCTCTATGGCAACTGCTGTAGTTCGTTAGGGAACCGCCGCGTGAGGGAACCACCAGAGCGTTTTTGGGCAGCGGGACCGCCGAGCGAGGGGACCGCCAACAGGTTTTGAGCAGCGGGACCACTGAGAGAGGGGACCGTTAAGACGTCTTGGGTAGCGGGACCGCCAAGTGAGGAAACCTCCAAAGACTTAAAGGCAGCGGGACAGCCGATTTGACTTGATAATAAAACGTACAGATTTACAACTTTGCTATACCGTATACGAAGTCTAGTCTAGTCTAGAGGTATAGCTCTAGACTAAGTGTTGTACGCGTTTGGAAAACGAGGTATCCGGACCGAGTTTATACTAAAACGTAAAGATTTTCCCAATAAAATTTCTTTAGAAATAGGAAATCTGTACGTTTTAGTATAAAGTCAAATCGGCTGTCCCGCTGCCTTAAAGTATTTGGCGGTCCCCTCAATCGGCTGTCCCGCTACCCGAAACCTCTTAGCGGTCCCCTCTCTCGGTGGTCCCGCTGCTCAAAAAACCCGTTGGCGGTCCCCTTGCTTGGCGGTCCCGCTGCCCAAAAACGCTCTGGCGGTTCCCTCACGCGGCGGTCCCCTAACGCACTGGACTACGCAACTAAGACCAACAAACTATACAGCATCGTCGCAGTGTTGTGCGGAGGAAGTTATTGCGCACAGACAGGGTGCACAACGAATCCGTGTAGGACACATCTAACCTCGGAAAAACGTGGCATATCATTCAGGTCGTCCAACTCTCGCCGAGCAACATGATCTCTATAGACAAGGCACAGATTACACGTACATCATGAATGTGTCTGCGGTGGTGGAAACGGATCGTGAAAAAAAGGAACTCGGAATTATATGTTCGACGTGGTGTACACTAAATCCTACTAACTGTCGTCCACAATCAGCTTTTACACCAAATGGCTACGTACATCGTATACATGTCGTACGGTAGTGGCGAGAGTAGCGAGAGGTGCACCATACGTACGTAGACTATATTTCTGAGGCTCTCCTCACTTTTGTCAACACGGTTTTAATGCTTTTATGATAAACACCTCGAATCAAAATCAAATTTATTTTAAAGTCAACCCCGAAAGTGTAGACTAATTCGACCAACAAACCAATCGCCTCGTATCACAGCACTACGAACAATAGGTATGGACCAACGCCCGAATGGGTAGGTTGGACCGTAACTGGACCAAGTCCGGCGAAAGGCCATCTTTCATGGCCAGGGGTTTTGTTATCATGTTAGTGGGTGAGCTTGCGCAAGTCCCACACTACCCGGAAATATGACATTCCGGGTGGATATCTCCACCGAAACCGACCCTCAGGGGACAGGCCGGGTCGACATACACACGCATCCGTATACAACGGCAGCTTGCGCTGCCGAGGTTGTAACGAAGACCACTGATAGGGACAGCTTACGCTATACCTACAATGGGACCCGAAGGGTGCGCCAGCTAGCGTTTGGCTGCGAAAGCAACTGAGTTAAATCGACACACGACGCGTATAAAAATACGTGGAATTGGTGTGGTGAGCTAAAGCTTTATTTTTCCTCATCCGCCGGAGAATTAAAAAAATATATATATTTTTATAATAATTTATAATATATATATATAGGTACGCGCACAGACTGACTAAAATCATCCTGTTGACCCTGATAGCTACACTGTAGCTGTAAGGGGAGTCGCCGACCTATATCCTTAATGAGGACACACAACTCGTAATGCGCGCGATCGGAGTATCACACATAGCTTGCAAAGATGAGTTTCGACGAAATCTTCGATCTCACAGCTGGAGTGTATTTTAATTTTTATAATATATATAGGTATAGAAAGCTTCAAGATTGTATTACTATCGGAGACAAGTCCAATGGTGTTTTCAAAATAACGGCCACTTTGGGTTAGGGAGTTACGTCGTTCCGAAACCAACGTAGTCTTGACAATAAGAGGTACATTTGATCGCAGCAAAAGCGTCGAAGGTCTAATAATGGGGATGTTGTTGTAAATCGTGTTCTACGAGTGAGTTCTTCCAATTACTATATGCTGATGTTTCCACCCATCTGCACCCAGCACAGCCAGTGTCCGTGGCGACGCCTCCTTCTAGAGAGACGAGCTCACAAACTACAGGCCAGCGATACACAGCAGCGTGATTAGAGCAAGGTGATTTTGCAATACAATGCCAGCCGCAATGGATACCAAGGCAAAGCACAATGCACGCAAGAACCCAGATCACAGCCTATTTTCGTAAGAAAACGAAGAGGAGTTGGAACAAAAAGAAGGCAAGTATCAAGGGGCGGACGGAAACAAGAGGGGGGGAGAGTGGGGAGGTACCCACGGGAAGAACAGACATTGACTGAACCGGGACGACACGACAAATTGAAAACAAAGCAAAACAGACAGCCAGCACCTATCGTACAGCAGTACACAGAAATAGCATCGAACGAAGCAGATGACACCACCCACCCAACGAACGTCGGATGCAGCAAACCATATTGAGTTCCGAAGACACGCGCCGAAAGTAGAAGTAGTAGCTGAAAAAATTATGGCAGGGTCCATCACCTGGGCACTGTTTCCAACAACTATTAATAGTGCCTATAGTCTTCTAGATAGACTGTACAGTCACCATCGCCTCCGTGCCGTGGACGAAAACGAACCTAAAGCAATTTAAAAGAAAGCGAAAATACAGCAGCAAAGTGGATGACGCGACCCAGTCGGCGTTGGGGCAACATCCAAACCTACTTGGTTCCGGATGCAACTACTTGAGGGTTGGGAGAATTGCTGCCCTGTCTGTCCTGTGCTTACTGTTTCCACGACGGCGGCGCCCATACCGACATCATCGCCTCAATAACCTCTAAGTGTACCCAAAAAGAAGCATAAACTGCAAGGACAAAACGGAACACAGGGGACCTGTACGAGTGTGAAACCGCGCGCAAAATAAGGCAACCAATCCCTTCATTGGGCAAACTTCAAAGTAAGCCGAATACCTCCGAAACAATGGAAACCGTGGCTTTGAAAGTATCGTCTGCCCTTGCTCGTTGAAAGCGCGCGCATATCTCTGCGCTTGCGCTCACTCCATCCCTTGACGTTGTTAAATAATAACAGAAAATTTTAGAGTGACAGCGTATCAATTTGGTTACCCACAGAGTTTTTATTATTATTATTATTATTATTATTATTATTATTATTATTATTATTATTATTATTATTATTATTATTATTATTATTATTATTATTATTATTATTATTATTATTATTATTATTATTATTATTATTATTATTATTATTATTATTATTATTATTATTATTATTATTATTATTATTATTATTATTATTATTATTATTATTATTATTATTATTATTATTATTATTATTATTATTATTATTATTATTATTATTATTATTATTATTATTATTAGTATTATTATTATTATTAGTATTATTATTATTATTATTATTATTATTATTATTATTATTATTATTATTATTATTATTATTATTATTATTATTATTATTATTATTATTATTATTATTATTATTATTATTAATATTATAGACTATACACAAGCTTCTACTCCGGGAAGTGCCCTAAGGAGTGGCGCAAGAACGAAACCCAAACATCCAACATCTGACTGTCTGTGGGCGAATAAGATGTACCTGGTGGTAGTGAAAACTATGTTCTTGTCCGCAGCTCGAGAAGCGCAATGTGGGGAGGCGCCCTCCCGGGTACGGTTCGCTCTCTCGCCGCTGTGGTGGAGAACCGTAAATAAGTAAGTGGTAATCCCATCAGTACGTTCGTGTCCAGCGCCCCAGCACTCGTTTGACGATGGGGACTATAGACTATACAAGGGCTTCGCTCGCGGGCGGCTGGGCGCCGCCCGCTACGCTTGCGGAAGGAGGAATAGACATTCAGTAGAAAGGCGGAAAAGAAGCACAAATGGCGCAACTGGCGACTTGAAAATGCCAAGAGTTCCATATATAGTACAACGGTACAGGATAGAGACGATTATGATTATGAGTTTGTTATTATCATCCATTCGCCCAGTCCATGATGGGCACGTCGGAGGACTTGCTTGGCATATCCTTCCACCTCTCAGGTAGCACCTAGGTCCTGTACACCTATTAATAGCTCTCTCTCTAAGTCGATCATCAATAATAAATTATCGCAGTGCATAAACACCAGGCACGCGCTTGTCAAGGATAGAGACAGGAAAACTACAACTTAAGATGTGCAGGAGCGCAGTGCCAAAAAAAACATGCTGGAAGCAGGAACTTGAACGCACACACCGCAAACATGTGAAGTACATTTGTATTCCTGGAAGACGAAGAGCACGCATTTAGGCATAGTTCTCAAAAAACGATGCTGGTATAATAAACCACAACTTACTTAACGTTCTGTAAAGAACGTGCTGTCAACATTGCTTCCGAAGGAGCATGCAGGCTTGCTTGGACTCTTCCTCCTCAGCGGAGGTACCCAGCACCTTGCACTCTTGTTTTTTGTCGATGGTCTTGTGGATCTGTCCACAAACGTTGAAGCATGGCGGGAGAACGTCGATAAGTATGTGTAAAAAAGTATTCGTACTTCTCTCCAGCAGACGTCGTAACCATCCAAATTATTGGAGCTCCTTTCGCTGTTAGTATTTGTTGTGGTATTGTTGTACTTGCTCTTGGTACTTGGAAAAAGAGCCGCACTTCATAGACTATATCCGCACGCCATCCCCTAGTCTTGAGCAAGAGACATGGATGTCTCGACTCGTGACACACAGGACGCAAGATAAGAGTAGAACGTACCTCGATGTCGAACGCCCTCGTGGCACCGTGGGAATGGAATGCGGGATGTATATCGAGCAAGTGGTCGCCTGCCTTCTTCAGGAGGTCACCGACCTTGATTTCGCCGGTGCACTTCGTGTTTATGTCCTCGCCGACTTGGCGGCCCTCGGCGGCTGCTTCGCACGGCTTCTGCAAACGACAACAACGGATGGGAATACCTTGCGCTCAGTGAATGTTCAAAATAGTAAGGCCACGTAGCTGTCGTCGATTTCCAAAGTTGGAAAGGAAGTCGTACAATTTAACACTGTTGTAATGAAAGCGGTCGTTTATGGGCAAAGCCCTGCCTGGTACAACAACGTTGCTAACACCTATGAAACCACCACTGGGACAGGAACGAACGGGATTCACAGTCGCAACTGGTAAGCGTAAGCCCCGGTATACTGCTATACAAGGCCTACCGGCGGAATACCGACAACGAAGGCTAAGAGACAATACCTGCTGTATATATTGTTCGGTACTACTCTATTACTGCTGCTATCGACACTATTACGACCGACGTGTAATGCGATTCCTGAAGAGGTTGTGCACCCTACTTGTACTCGTTAATACAAAGAGTTCATGTGGTTGTATGAAAAATGAGTAACACAGTAGTAGTACACCGCGTCACTACATGAACAACTCGCTAACCCCAATCACGGGACTGCTCTCCAGCATCACCCAGGTTAACTTCAGCTTCTGTTTACTGCTATATATCAACCTCCAGTGTGTACTGCGACTGGTGCTGAGGTATCATGCTGCTGTGTTATTCATCACTGCATGGACCATTTTTACAACCCTGGCTGACCCCCGTGATGAGACTTGCCCGTTTTCATTGCGTCTTACATGTATAGATACCACGTAGTCGTAGTCGTACATCCAAAACGTGTGTTTATATCACAGCACAAAGCGTCACTGCATGGACCACTTGTTCAACCCCCGCTTACCCCGATGACGGGACTGCCCCGTACTCGTAGTCGTACATACATGAAGTGTGTTTGGCTGTACGTATGAAAAAGAAATCGCATCACACAGCGTCACTGCATAGGTCTACTCGTAGACATGAGTACTTACAATTCCCGCTTACACCGCGATGACGGGACTGCCCCGTACACGTCCTCGTACATGCAAAAGTGTGTTTGTACGCATGAAAAAGAAATCACAGCACAACAACAGAAATGTAACTCACGTTTCGTCAAGCTCTCAGCTCCTTCGTTAGGGACGCCGATCGAAGGTGAATCACAAGTGTCCGCGTCACACCAGTCACACACACGAGGGTTGTCGCCGCTTCCCCAGTGCTTCTTGTTAAGGTTATGAAAAGCTTGGCACGTGGAAGGCTCGTCACTCCTGCAGGTGTCGCAGACAGCGTACTGGAAACTCCTGTTTTTCCTATTTCGTGCGATGAGGAAGCCGTCACAACCCTTGCTCGGGCACGGCCAATCAGGATTGCCAGAAGAAGCTGAGTCCCGTTCTTGCCCGACCAGCTTCCACACGCCTGATCCTGAACCTCCACCACCCCCACTGTTGGCGGAGCCTCCTCCCGCACTAGCCTTGGTCCGCTTCGCAAATTCCAACTTCAAATTGTTATTGCCGATCCGGCAAATTTCAAATTCAAATTGTTTGCAGCCGTCAACGGCAATTCCCTCTCAACAGCCAGCAATTGGCCAACTTCAAATAAAAGTACAAAAAAGAAGTTGCTGAAAAAGCAAAATAAAAATATCAGAGAGCAAGCAGTAAAGATCAGAGAATGAGAGCTAAAAAGTAAGTAAAAGAATGAGACTAGGGAAAGCAAGGAAGGCAAGGAACTTAGGGACGGTTCTTTTTTCCAGCAACTAATTTTCTTTTCGGCAATTACGGGCTGAGAAGGGCTGAGAGGGGGGAGGATACCGTAAACTACACAAGATAACACACCCACATAAGATACCACACCCTCCACATAATACGACACCCCGGTGATAATTTTGGGCGCATTTTTGCAATCATTGATTTACCACCGGGGCTACACAAGATACCACACCCCGGTGATAACTTTAGTTACGCCGCGTGCATTCACGGGGCCCCTCTTTCTACCACCGGGGTGATAGACCAGCTGCCCCGTGGGCACACACAACACCACACCTGTGTGCGGGGGGAACACCCCGTGTGGAGACCTCCAAGAACATGAACGTTGAGGGAGAGCAGAATGCCTCCGGTGCCCCCACTTCTCCGACAACTGCTTCGACCGCAGCAGTACAGCAGGCGCCACAGATCACGTCGTTCTTTCAACTCGAGCGCACTTCTCCTACACAAGCGACTCCTACCACGAGTCCGCCTGCTGCTGCTGCTGCTGATCTACCAGCAGCAGCAGCAGCAGCAGCAGCAGCAGTAGCAGCAGCAGCAGGCACCAACATGACAGCACCCGCATCGCCTCACCAGCAGCCAGTTGCTGACTCGCTCTCAGCAGCACGTACGAGTACCGCAGCAGACGAGTCAACACGCACCAGCCAAACCTCTCAGCCGGTGGTGGTGGACGTGGTGGACCAGGGGCCCAACACTTCCGTCGGCACGGAAGAACGATCCAAGTGAGAAAATGTGTTTGCTTCGTGGATTTGGCGTACCGTAGTATCGGTCCGCGTCATCTGGTGTCGAAACGTGCAGTCACCCGAATTGTGGGTTGGCTGTTTGCGCCACCCGCACTCCAGGGTTCGATTTTTTTTTCACGTTTTTTTCAGCCACACGTTCGCGATAGACGGTTTTGATTGCTGTGTGTGTAAATAGCTTTTTTTTTTCGCCACTCTTTTCGGTCGACATTTTGAAAAACACAAGGGAAATCTAAGAAAGAACCCCACTTTAATCTGCTGCTTGTGTACCTCTAGCTTTTTGGGCCACACGTTGCCGGTTACCGTAGTAGGGTAATTTTACGATTGAAATCGTGTGTATGATTTCTGTTGCAGACATGCAGCAGCTTTGTTTCCAGCTGGCATACGTACCGTACGTGAGGAATGTTCCAATGTTCGATGGGACGCCTGCTTTGGACATGTTTTTTATTTTTTACCATGTACGATACCCCCACATTTACCAATACTACCTATATGTACATGTTTGAACTGTCCTGTGTGTTCGTCGAATTTTTTTCGCTGATTTTTTGCGGCTGACTATGATTATGATGCAGCCGTGGCCTGTTTTGCACATGTGTTGTTCACCCCAATGGTACTTTCAACCGCATACGGCAATCGGAAAATTCGAAACGGTGCCCTTGACAAATCAAAATTTTCCAGCACATTTTTATGCGAAAGCATGATTTGGTTTTTGCCCACACGACACATGTCTTTGTGCGTTCCAACATTGACCGCTTCGTGCCATCCCGGACATGATTGTCTCCGTTTGTCTCTTGTTTAGGGCTGGCGGCAAGCCAGGAGCGCCGCCATCTGAAGCAGCACCGTCACCAGCTCCAGCACCAGCACCGGCTCCAGCACCGACACCAGCGGCACCAGCTCCAGCATCGGCTCCAGCGCCGGCTTCAGCACCGGCTCCAGCGGCACCAGCTCCAGCATCGGCTCCAGCACCAGCTCCAACAACGGCACCCACACAAGCACCAGCACCAGCGCCAGGAGCACCGGTGGCCAACGATCGTCCGTCCGGGGACATGATGTTTCCCGGAGAGACAGAGTGGGGAGATGGGCTCGGCGGCGTTCTCTTCGGTACGCCGGCGCAGAACAAGGGCAAGAGGAAGAAAAGGCAGCTGGAGTTGGAGCCGCCGGACTTTCCGATTCCCGACCTCGTTGGTGGAAGCCAAAGGAACCGCTACCCTCTGGGCTTCAAGGTGAATGCTGTGAGGTACTCGAAGAAACGCGTCAAGGGGGCGCAGGGGCCGGACGGCACTGTCGGAATATCTTACGCCAGCAGAGTCCTGGGGATTCCCGACAAGGCTACGTTGGCGGCGTGGGTCAAGGACATCGCCAAGAGTACAAAGCCGCGCTTGCGCAAGAGAACAACCCCAAGGGACGGAAGGGCAAGAAGAAGGCCAAGAACCGCATGTCGCTGAACACCGGACGAGTGAGGACGCACGTGGACGCCGAGCGTGAGATCGTGGCCTGGATAAATGACCTGCGTTCTGAGGGCATCTCTGCCCGTGTTTCGACGAGGATGATCAAGAGCAAGGCCGACGAGCTCAACCCGACCTTCTTCGGGGTGAGGCCGCCAGCATCCGACCTCGAGGGCAACGTCAGGTACAAGAAAAGGCAGACGGCGTGGTGCAGAAGGTTTCTCCGGGCGTACCGCTTTTCTGTGCGAGCCGTCACCCGTCAAGGCCAGAAGCTCCCTTCCGGCTGGCCCGTGGTGGCCGTGCAGGCCATCAAGGAGTGGAGGAGGCTGAAGTACGACGTGCCTTCCGTGCAAGAACTTGCGGACGGAGTTGAATGCCTCGGGGTTGCGGCAGGGGTGGGAGGCAGCGCGAGCGGCGGCGGGGGCGGGAGTGGCGCTGGAGTGCCTTCGGGGCCGAAGCTCAAGTTCCCCTTGAAGCAGATCGGCAACATGGACGAAACTCCTACGTGGTTCGAGAGCCCGGGGAAGGACACTGTGCACGTGAGTATAAATTTTGTCCTCGTTTCGCTCCTACTGGGTAAGATGTAGCAGTTCCTGTTTTTGTCATGCATCAACGATTTCTCGGGCCACCTCTCTTTTCGTGAGGGGGGTATCTACCTACATGTAGTTTTCGTGTTTTGCTTCGAGTTCCTGGCCTCCGCTGATTTTGGTGATATTTTCTTAAAACCACTGCTGTCACTTTCTGAATCTTGACAAAACAATCGTTTCTACAAACCCCACGTTGCCGTCGATTTTCCCTGCTCTATGGAACCCCTCAGAACACCGGCGAGTCGGAGGTTGCTGTCAAATCCGGTGGCAAGGAGAAGATGCGCATCACTTCGGTCCTGACGGTGTTCGCCGACGGCAGCAAGCTGCCGCCCCTCCTCAACTTCAAGGGCCAGCCCACGCCGAAGGGGAAGTCCCCTGCCGCCAACAGCATCGAGCGCGAGTTCAAGAACTACAAGGACAAGAAGGGCTGTCCGTACCCCCGAGGTGTTGCCTACGCCGTGGACCCGAAGGGATGGCACTCCCAGCGGGTGTTCGACGACGTGTGGGTGCCGCAGGTGTGGAACCAGCGCCCGGGGCGGCAGGGCCGCCTGGGCGGCTACCGTCAGCCTGACACCCTGCTGGCGTGGGACGACTACACCGTCCACAAGACGGACGCGTTCAACAAGGCGATGGCAGAGTCCAACACGACGCTTTTTCACATCCCGGGAGGCCTGACTCCCAAGCTCCAGCCGTGCGATGTCCTCGTCAACAAGCTCTTCAAGGGAAACCTATCCAAGTTGTACGACGACCACATGGCTTCCAAGGACGCCAAGCGCGACGAACGCGGCTACCCGGAGGCCCCTTCGCGGGGTTTGGTGGCACAGTGGGTGAAGAAGGCATGGGATGCCTTGACCGCGGATGAGATCCGCTCGAGCTGGAGGAAGGCTGGCCTGCTGCTTCCCTTCGACGGGTCGGAGGACGAGGCCTGGGCCAACAAGGAGCTTGGCTCCAACGCCCAGGGAGAGCCCCTCGACGCGCCATCGGCCGGTGCGGACAAGGCGAAGTCGTCGTCGGGAACCGGCAACTTGCTGGAGGTGCTGGACATCGACGACGACGACACGGGCGTGCTGGTGGTGGACATCAGCGATTACGAGGGCGAGGGGCTGTAGGCATCTATAGCGATGCTGGTGTGTTGACAAAAATGATTGGTGTTGTCTTTCTCATGTTCCTCGCGTTTCTCTTCCGTCTGTTGTTTTCTTAGCCGCGTAGAGTGCAACGTTGTTGTATTTCGTGGTCTTGGACTTTTGGTCGTGGTTGTTGCAGCAGCCTGGTTCGTTTTTGAAGAGGACAGATGGCTCACTCTGTGGCGCCGTCTCGCGTCATATCGGGCGAGCTATCTTCGATTTAGTTTCCACTTTTTGATGCTCTGGACATCAAGCCAAGAGAGCTGTTTTTTTTCGAGCTTTCTCGGCTTTGAGGGGGGTCAGTCATCGTCGAGGTAATGTGCTCAGGAGTTTTGTCCCCGCAATACGGTAACCGTTGTTGTGTGCGGACGTTCGGACAGGTATCACCCCCCCCGCAATATCACACCGCTTCAAGTGTGCGGCAGCAGCGGCTCAACTCTACAAGGAAGGAGTGCTTCGGTATCCCCCCCCAAGCACGACCTGTGGGTATTCGGAGGTTATCACACCCCCTGGTTTATCACACCCCCAAACACAACCTGTGGGTGTCCGGACGTGCTATCACACCCCCTGGTTTATCACACCCCCACATTTATCACACCCCCAAACGTACCCTGTGGGTGGTCGGACGTGCTATCACACCCCCTGCTTTATCACACCCCGTGGGGGCCGCCACGACCAGCACTCTATCACCGAAGCTACACAAGATACCACACCCCCCCACAATACCACACCCGGTGATAATATTTTCAAGCGCTCAAATGTATCACCGGGGGTGTGTTATCTTGTGTAGTTTACGGTATGCCGAGCAAGACGTCCGAGGGGGGCGAGGTCTAGGTACATAGTTTTATACGGGCGACTAAGGCAGTAAATTTTGCGTGGTATAAAATAAAAGGGAAATTGACAAAATCGGGTACACCCGGGTGTTTTCTGAACAAAATCGGGTACCATTTTTTCCGCGACGGGGCGCGCTTACGTACGCCTGCAAAACGCCTCCAAATCGCCTTCTGGCGCCTGAACTCACTGCGCCTTGTGTACGCGCAGCACCCCAAACCGTTTTTTCGGCGTTCGAACCCTCAACACGGCGCCAATGACGGCCCCCAAAAAGTGCTCTCGACGGACAACCCGATTTTGTTCAGGAACACACCGGGTATACCCCGCCCTGTGCTTTGATTTTATCAACTACCCGATTTCGGCCATACTGCACCCGTTTTTGTTCACTTGCAACACCCGCGGAGACACGGAAACGGACGACATCTCCCCGCAACCCAGCTGTGGAAGATCCCGCACACAACTAGCAACTTGGCGACTGTCATGCGACCACAGCAGCACTGCTAACTTCCCGGCCCACAAAGATCCAGCCCCGATGCAACCGCACTGCGAAGAATGGTGGCATGGCGGTGAGCGCGGACACCCAACCAAGATCCGGCGACACCCAACCAAGATCCGGCGACACCCAACCAAGATCCGGCGCTAGGACGAAAAGACAAGACCATATTGTTGTTTGTTGTTTTCTCACATTAACTCTTGTCAAAAATCTAGAGCCCGTGGTCACACAAAGGTGCTGGAGCCCTAGGAAGATCCGAAAAACCAAGTGAAATCAAAATTCGTCAGGGAAATACTACGCTTTCCCGCCTAAAAACGCATGATACGGAAGAAGGCGCACAAGTGAAAAGGTCAAATGTGCAAACTAAACTCACATGGCCGCGGGTATCCACTCAACTACAGCATAGAGTTCCCCCGTCCCCACAACTAACCAACTCGTATATATGTAGAGACGGTCCACTGTTGGTGATTTGGTCCTCACAACAACACGCGTCAGACGAGCCTGAGGATGCCTGTTTTCGGAGAACTTCGTGTTTTTCCGAAAAAATAAGGGACGTATGTATCCTCCCTTCCCCGGAGAATGTATTGCGGTGGGGTGCTTCGAAGTACTTCGTATAACTCAACAAACTACTTGTACTTCGTAGTACAGCTGTTGCGTGTGTGTATGCGTTCGCAGTATGTGTTAGCAGTCCAGTACGTGTTCGCAGCACAGTATGTGCTCGCAGTCCAGTAGTAGTATGTGTTCGCATCACGGTATATATATGTTCGCGTTTTGAGTACGTGTTCGCAGTAGGTGTTTGCAGTACAGAATGAATGTGTTCGCAGTACAGATGGTTCGAACGCCGAAAAAACGGTTTGGGGTGCTGCGCGTACACAAGGCGCAGTGAGTTCAGGCGCCAGAAGGCGATTTGGAGGCGTTTTGCAGGCGTACGTAAGCGCGCCCCGTCGCGGAACAAAAGGTACCCGATTTTGTTCAGAAACCACCCGGGTGTACCCGATTCTGTCAATTTCCCAAAATAAAAGGACGAATAGGTGGATTTTCAACCGGCAAAAAACAAATCAGCAGTTAGTTGTTCCGTGCGCCGTCTTTCTATCGTGGTTTTGATGTTTTTTCTTTGTTTCCTGTTGTTTCGTATGGAAATCAGCAATTTCAGAATATAGGTACTCTTCGTGTCTTGTTGAGCCAGATATTGAACGAGTGATACACGCCAGGATGGGCAATCATCCCCCTTCACCGCCAGTTCGTCGCAAAGAGTGCGCGGGATTAGGAACTGTAGGGCTTCTGTTGTCGCTGAGACAGAAAAGCCCTTCCTCATGGAGCATCAGCGCCTATATTCACTGCTGTTTGCTTCTTAGATTCAAGAAATTACGCTGGATTGTTTAGATCGTCGTCCGATTCAAAATCGTCCCCTCGTGGAGACGAATGTAACTCGCCTCAGCATAGCGAGGACTCGCCACGCGTACGTACATGATGTATCCTACTACTGCTGCTGTGCGGCAAGGTTGTACACGCAGCGTTGTGCTGTCCTCATGTTGTCTGGTCCCTGTCATCTGTGGTGTGAGCAAAATCTCCGACCCATCACATTACCCTTCTGTTATATAATGTACCTCCAAACACGCTGTCTACTTGGACGTAAATGTATGGATGGGTTGTTATGTAAATTACAATCAGAAAGGTTCCTATGTTACCACCCGAGTTGGCGCGATCTATGGACATGCAATTGATATGCGCACGACGTGGCAGCACAGCGGGAATATGGGGTATGGTGGGGTGACGAATGGCACGCTCCGATCAAACATCAGCTTCTACAACAGCAGCCACACGCGCATAGGAGAGTTGCACGCTGTTGATGCTTGGGGGCTGGACCACTGCTGGGCGGCAGGATCGTAGCGTGGTGCCATCAGCGCCTATATCCACTGCTGTTTGCTTTTTATTGTCAAAGCAAAATTACGGTCTATTGTTTTGATCGTCGTCCGATTCAAAGTCGTCCCCTCGTGGAGAAGGAAGCAACTCGCCTCAGCATAGCGAGGGCTCGCCACGCGCATGTACATGATGTACCCACTACTGCTGCTGTGCGCGGTGGGGTTGTACACGTAGCGTTGTGCCGTCCTCGTGTTTAGTACCTGTCATCTGTGGCGTGAGCAAAATCTCCGACACAAAGCAGCACCCTGGTACGGAAAATACTGCATCTTTGGGCGTAAATGTAAATATGGGTTTGTATATCAGATACCGATAAAACGTTCATTATATTACAGACCAAATTGGCGCGATCTATGGTATTAGTGGGGTATTAGTCCGTTTGACCACTTGCAAAAGGTTAACCGATAGCTTACCCAAACTAAGCCTTATAACACTCTCCCCCCCTGAAACGGCGGGATAGCAGGTCGGCCGGATATACGGCGGACCTCTGTCAATATCTAAGCCGTTTCATGTCCTGGGGATACCAGGAAGAGTATTTTTCAAGTTCGAAATGGGAAAATCTGAAAAGTTTATTGTTGTGGACGGTGGGGATCGAACCCACGACCCAAACAACCCATGGTCTGTCGACGACGCCATTTGTTAAGGAACTAGTGGGGTATCAGTCCGTTTGACCACTTGCAAAAGGTTAACCGGTAGCTTACCCAAACTAAGCCTTATAACACTCTCCCTCCGTGAACGGCGGGATAGCAGGTCGGCCGGATACACGGGCGGACCTGTCATTTATCCAAGCCGTTTCATTCCCTGGGGTAGCAGGAAGAGTATTTTTCAAGTTCGATATAGGGAGAATCTGAAAGGTTTATTATTGTGGATGGTGGGGATCGAACCCACGACCCAAAAAACCCATGGTCTGTCGACGACGCCATTTGTTAACGTATTAGTGGGGTATTAGTCCGTTTGACCACTTGCAAAAGGTTAACCGATAGCGTACCCAGACTAAGCCTTATAACACTCTCCCCCCCTGAAACGGCGGGATAGCAGGTCGGCCGGATATACGGCGGACCTCTGTCAATATCCAAGCCGTTTCATTTCCTGGGGATACCAGGAAGAGTATTTTTCAAGTTCGAAATGGGAAAATCTGAAAAGTTCATTGTTGTGTGGACGGTGGGGATCGAACCCACGACCCAAACAACCCATGTTCTGTCGACGACGCCATTTGTTAAGGAACTAGTGGGGTATTAGTCCGTTTGACCACTTGCAAAAGGTTAACCGGTAGCTTACCCAAACTAAGCCTTATAACACTCTCCCTCCCTGAACGGCGGGATAGCAGGTCGGCCGGATATACGGGCGGACCTGTCATTTATCCAAGCCGTTTCATTCCCTGGGGTAGCAGGAAGAGTATTTTTCAAGTTCGACATGGGGAGAATCTGAAAAGTTTATTATTGTGGATGGTGGGGATCGAACCCACGACCCAAAAAACCCATGGTCTGTCGACGACGCCATTTGTTAACGTATTAGTGGGGTATCAGTCCGTTTGACCACTTGCAAAAGGTTAACCAATAGCTTACCCAAACAAAGCCTTATAACAACATGCAATGGCGATGCGCACGAAGCGGCAGCGCAGCGGAAATATGGGGTATGGTGGGGTGACAAATGCCATGCTCCGATCAAAGAATCAGCCACTTGTACTACAACAGCAGCCACACGCGCATAGAGTTTCAGGCTGCTGATGCAAGGAGGCTGGACCGCTGCTGGGCGGCAGGATCGTAGCGTGGTGCCATCAGCGCCTATATCCACTGCTGTTTGCTTTTTATAGTCAAAGCTAAATTACGGTGTAGACTATTGTTTTAATCGTCGTCCGATTCAAAACCGTCCCCTCGTGGAGACGAAAGCAACTCGTCTCAGCATAGCGAGGGCTCGCCACGCGCATGTACACGATGTATCCCACTACTGCTGCTGTGCGATAGAGTTGTACAGCGTTGTGCCGTCCTCATGTTTGGTACCTGTCATCTATGGCATGAGCAAAATCTCCGACACAAAGCAACACCCCTCTGGTACGTAGTACGGAAAAAACTGCCTCTTTGGGCGTAAATGTAAATATGGGTTTGTATATTAGGTACGAATAAAACGTTTATTATATTACAGACCAAATTGGCGCAATCTATGGACATGCAACGGAGATTCGCCCGAAGCGGCAGCGCAGCGGAAATATGGGGTATGGTGGGGTGACAAATGCCACGCTCCGATCAAAGAATCAGCCACTTGTACTACAACAGCAGCCACAAGCGCATAGAGTTTCAGGCTGCTGCTGCTAGGGGGCTGGACTGCTGCTGGGCAAGAGGATCGTAGCGTGGTGCTCTGTGCAAAAAGAGGGAAAGAAACTTGAACCCTTTACGAGCAGAAAAGCCCCGTTTGCATCCAAATCTTACGTGCGTAAGCGGGGATAGAAGATGCGGAAACCCAATCCCCGGGGATGTTGCGGAAACCCGGGGATTTGCCTTAAGTGTGCCCAAGGCCAAAATAGTTTTAAAGGCTCGCCACGCGCGACTCACTGCACGGATCGCGCCCAAACCTCCGGCAACGTGAGCCCGATGGTCGAATTGTGCCCACCCCGCACGACGTTTCGGATAATAGTGCGAGCACGAAGAGATGTGTCCGAAGACAAAAAAATCACAAGTATACATATACATATATTCCAAGTACTGACAACGCAGCTTGCAAAGATGAGCATTGACCTGAAATTCGTCGAACTGTCCTCGGAGTATTTTTTATACGAAAAATATGTATATACTCGTATAGTCTATAGTCTGTACCAGGTATGCGTTTGTTTTTTACAAAACAACATTACCCTTCCCGTTATGAAAAAACTCACCCACACATAGAATGGTATATTGCAAGTACCAACAACGCAGCTTGCAAAGATGAGTATCGATCCGAAATTCGTCGACCTCACGGCTGACGTCCTTGGTATATTTTTATGAAATAAAAAAAAATCTCAGCTCATCATCAGAACGTAGTGGGGCTGTGTTTTCTTTCGAGGTTTTAGATACGCGGTGTATCCGACGACTATCACACGCTCGCAACGGCTTTCTTGGAACGCCGATGAACAACGATCTTCCGGTAAAAAGCCAGAAGCGAAAACGCCCCAGGGTAGCATTACTATGATACTATTAATTCATTACCAGGTACTAATAATGTACTGGTGTGCCGGTGTTGCTGTAGTAGTGTAAACAACAACAACAACAACAACAACAACAACAACAACAACAACAACAACAACAACAACAACAACAACAACAACAACAACAACAACAACAACAACAACAACAACAACAACAACAACAACAGAACGACCACATTGTCCCGGGGAGCAGGTACCACACAACTAAATATTGTCAAACCAAACAGGTAAGAAGAAAAACGAGTTTTAGTTATAGTCTAACCAATATTGCAGCATCCGCTCACCCTGTCTGTCTACGGCCCCTTGCGTGGTGACCGCCTTGTTGTTGTTGTTGCTGCTGCTGCTGCTGTCGCTTTGCTCCTGATCCTGTTTCTGCTGCTTCTGAGTGTGCTATTGCTTGCTTGTATTGTTGGGCATCGGGTAGGCCCCGGGACCAAGGGAAGGGGTGAGGGTTCAGGTTGACCAAACCCTGAACGTTTGTTTGATACTACTATAATACGTGGCCATATAAATCGGCATCAATACCGTCGCAGCTGACGAATAGTCCGTTGCCGTCAATTATAAACGACCATTTCTTGCCTTGTGGAGGCCACTGCCCTTTTCCCCCTGTCTGCTTTGGTCATACGAGTACATTGTGTCATGGTTTGTCATTATTACTGATTAGCGTCAACGTGGCACTAATTGCTGCTCCTTCTTGTGACATGCTGACCTGGAGCCTTACGAGTGCGTTCTATGGAATTTGAAAGTTTTCATCGCTTCACCTGTTCTTTTTCAATACGTCGTGGTATGACGGCCGGCGCCTTCCTCTCTGACCGCGTAGTCGGTCGCAAGTATTGAGTACTAATGGGCGGCTCTTGTCAAAGGTCTCGTAGGTTCAAATCCCAACGAGTGCACACGTATTTTAGCAAGAGTGCACACTTTTTCTACCAAAATAATGACGACGAGCGGAAAGCACGAGACCAAAAACTAGAAAAATTCGATGACGATCGACAAAGCTCAAACAACTGAGGAGTGGGAATGCCGATCTCGAATGCGCGATGAAAATTGGCAATGGCAGAGGGGAAGAATAGGAGGTACCCGTGACCAAAGGTTGCCCAGAATGTCGCCAAGCAAGGTTATTTAAAAGGCATGAAGGTTTGAGCTCGATGGCAAATGCGACGATTTCCACATGATTTGAAAACAAAATTATGACTTGGATACGTTGGCCGCTGCGTACGTTTTAGTCGACGTGTGCAAATCCCAAGGAAATTTATTAGAATAATATATCACGTCGTACTATACTATGATAGTCGTACATATGATATCACACGCGTACGTACACATACAGAGTACTTGTACAGGTACGCAAAAACTAAAATAACTCAACGAACACAAAACTCGTACAAGCACTGTTCTGCAGGTAGATGTACGTCACGTATTATTTTGTAGAGGGTATACGCGTACCATTTTTGTTTTTTTGTACTTGTTCTTGTCGTTCTCACATTAACTCGGATAATCGAGTCCGTGGTCACAGGACAGGCTCCAGTCATTCTGGAGTTGAGGAATACCCCAGAGAAGCAAACACAAACGAATCAAAGGTGGTACACGCATGTATCACAGCTGACGCAATTCATGCCTCCACAAGAAACATATAAAAGTGAAATCAGGAGTCAGTCTACGATGTGCCAAGTCCATACCGGTGCATATACGTCTCATTACTCGCGCTTGGAAAAACCGACTATTATACCGCTTGCCACCCAAGAAGGACTTCGTACCACGTATAGTCTAGACTACTATAAAAATTAAAATACACTCCAGCCAACTCCAGCTGCGAGATCGAAGATTTTGTCGAAACTCATCTTCGCAAGCTGTGCGTAATACTCCGATCGCGCGTATTATTACGGGTTGTGTGTCCTCATTTATTTAAAGATATAGGTCGGCGACTCCCCTTGCAACTACAGTGTAGCTATCAGGGTCAACAGGGTGATGTTAGGCAGTCTGTGCGCGGAACCTATATAGTAGTACGAAAATATTTCAAGGGCGTCAGCCGTGAGTTCGACGAATTTCGCGTCAATACTCATGTTTGCGTTTGTTTGGCAGCTGCGTTGTTCATACTTGGAATATTCTATATATTCGACTTACAGGATTCACTTGATAAACTGATGTATTTCCTTCCACAGCTGTCAGATTTTGTCCCCCTCAGAAACGGGTTTTATAGTTTCCGCGCACATACTGCTTAACATCACTCTGTTGACCCTGATAGCTACACTGTAGTTGCAAGGGGAGTCGCCGACCTATATCCTTAATGAGGACACACAACCCGTGATACGCGC
Source organism: Undaria pinnatifida (assembly GCA_012845835.1). Classification (NCBI taxonomy): domain Eukaryota; class Phaeophyceae; order Laminariales; family Alariaceae; genus Undaria; species Undaria pinnatifida. Next base: position 1,892,859 of record JABAKD010000012.1, on the reverse strand, counting down.
GATCAATAATAAAAAATGAAAATACACTCCAGCTGCAGCATGCTGTGAGATCGAATATTTCGTCGAAACTCATCTTTTCAAGCACAGTGGTGTGACCGATCGAGCGTATTACGGGTTGTGTGTCCTCATTAAGGATTTAGGTCGGCAACTCCCCTTGCAACTACAGTGTAGCTATCAGGGTCAACAGGGGGATGCTAGGCAGTCTGTGCGCGGAAACTATATATATATATATTATAAAAATTAAAATACACTCCAGCTGTGAGATCGAAGATTTCGTCGAAACTCATCTTTGCAAGCTGCGTGTGATACTCCGATCGCGCGCATTACGAGTTGTGTGTCCTCATTAAGGATATAGGTCGGCGACTCCCCTTACAGCTACAGTGTAGCTATCAGGGTCAACAGGATGATTTCAGTCAGTCTGTGCGCGGAAACTATAAAACCCGTTTCTGAGGGGGACAAAATCTGACAGATGTGAAGGAAAAGGGGGGGCCTGGTTGTGATCAAAAGCGAGCGGGTTTGGATATATATTTTATCCTCCATGGGATGGGGAAAAATAAAGCTTTAGCTCACCACACTTCCACGTATTTTCATACGCGTCGTGTGTTGATTTAACTCAGTTGCTTTCGCAGCCCAATGCTAGCTGGCGCACCCTTCGGGTCCATTGTAGGTATAGCGCAAGCTGTCCCTATCAGTGGTCTTCGTTACAACCCCGGCAGCGGAAACTATAAAACCCGTTTCTGAGGGGGACAAAATCTGATAGCTTTGGAAGGAAATGCATCTGTTTATCAAGTGAATACTGTAAGTCGAATAACCGGTGAGGGGAGGGCGGAGTTTTGAAGGACGTGGGGGTCTGCTTTTGATCAAAAAGAGCGGGGAAGGAGGGGGGAGGGGGTTAATTAAGGACGTGGGGGCCTGGTTTTGATCAAAAGGGGGGCGGGAGCGGGGGTGGGGGGGGAAGGGGGCGGGGGTGGGTGGGGCAGCTCAATTTGTGTGTGGAAACTTTAAATCCTTCAATGACAAGGGGATAAATCTGACGGTGCCGGAAAAAGAATGCACCAGTTTATCATTGGGGGGAGGGGGGGGGGGGGACGGGCGGGGCAGCTCAATCTGTGCGTGGAAACTATACATCTTTTGAGCGGATAAATGTGACAGTTTTGGAAGGAATGCACCAGTTCATCATAAATATACTGTAAATCGTACAACCAGCGCACTCAAGTAGAGGTATATGTGACCTGAAGCTCTATATCTATCTAGAAAACCCTTCCCCCTCCCCCCCCCGCCGGCTTTTGTTTGTTTTTTTTTCCGCTCCCTCTTGCTGGAACGCGCCACCTAACATCGAAATCTGCCAAAGTAATGTACACTTCCACGCACTTGATATCACCTCACTATCGTTCAAGAGCCATCCATGCCGATGCTGCAATTCACCGCCCCTCCCCCCACCCCAACGCCACCTCCTTTTCCCACCACCCGCACCATCGCCTAAACCTAGCACCTCGGGTATAATAGCAAACCCCTACATCTATGCGACCTGATGTTGGTTAGAAAACCCTTTCGTCCCCCCCCCCCCTCCCTTCCCCCCCACCTCCCCTCCCCCCCCCACCCCCCACCCCCTCCCCCTCGAACGCTCCGCCCTCTCCTCGCTGGTTGTACAGCCTACAGGGCAAGATTTATAGTTTCCACGCACATATTGACCTGCCCCCCCCCCTCCCCCCCCCCCCCCCCTCCGCTCCCTCTTGATCGAGCCCAGGCCCCCACGTTCTTAAAATCTCCGTCCTCCCCTCACCGGTTATTCGGCCTACAGAATTCACTTGAAACTGATGCATTTCCTTCCACGGCTGTCCGATCTTGTCCCCCTCAAAAAAGGGTTTTATAGTTCCCGCGTACAGACTGACTAACATCATCCTGATGACCCTGATAGCTATACTACTGCAGTTCCAAGGGGAGTCGCCGGCCTATATCCTTAACGAGGACACACAACCCGTAATACGCGCGATCGGAGTATCACACACAGCTTGAAAAGATGAGTTCCGACGAAATCTTCGATCTCACAGCTGGAGTGTATTTTAATTTTTATTATAAATAGTTCAAGGACGTCTGCCGTGAGTTCGACGAATTTCGGGTCAATACTCATCTTTGCAAGCTGCGTTGTTGGTACTTGTAATATACTATGAGGGTGGGTTTTTATTGGGAGGTGTCCTACTCTCGTGTTTAAAAAATAATCTACGTAGTACCTGTCACTACATCCGCACGACTGGCGGAAGTCGATTGAAAAAAAAAAACAAGAAAAGAAAAGAAGAAAAACAGAAGGAAAGAAAATACTGGAAAGGGAAAACACGAATAACAGGGAAAGGAAAGAAAAGGAAAGACAAGAACAGCCGGAAAAGACAAGACAAGAAGAAAAGCGAGAAAAGGAATAGAAAAAAAAAATGTCACACTAGCAGACCTTAGAAACTGCCTAATAACGGCATAATAGGGCTCATCGAGGGTATCAAGTAAATCATCAATGGCACTGGGGAAAGAACGCAACATTCATGGCGAAGAAGCAAGGCCGGTCTTACGCTATCTTGTGACAGCCATTGGAATGCCCACATATTTCGAGACGATGATGGCCAGACCCAGACTTCAGTTCCTTGGGCATGATGCCCCCCCCCCCCCCCCTTCCTCCCCTCCCCCCTGCCCCCTCCCCCCCTGCCCCCTCCCTCCCTCCCTCCCCCTCTGCCCCCTCCCTCCCTCCCTCCCCCTCTGCCCCCTTCCCCCCTGCCCCCTCCCCCCTGCCCCCTCCCCTCCAGCCCCCTCCCCTCCTACCCCCGCCCCCCCCTATCCCCTCCCTCCCTCCCCCCTTCCCCCCTCCCCCCTCCCACCCTCCCCCCTCCTCCCCTCTCCCTTCCCCCCCTCCCCCCCCCCCCCCCCCCCCTCCTCCGTCCCCCCTTCCCCCCTCCCCCCCTCCCCCCCCCCCCTATCCCCTGCCCCCCTATCCCCCTCCCACCCTCCTCCCCTGCCCCCTCCCCCCTTTCCTCATCCCCCCTATCTCCTCCTCCCCTCCCCCCCTGCCCCCTCCCCCCCTGCCCCCTCCCCCCCTCCCCCCTCCCCCCCTCCATCCTCCCCTGTTCCCCCCTCTCCGCCTCCCCCTCCCCTCCTCCCCCCTCCCCCCCTATCGTCCGACCTGCTATCACAGCGCTCTGTTTAGTGTTCAATTCTGATCATTTCTGATTTGAGGTGTATGGTGTGCTATCACAATCCCCGGGCACCCCCTGCCTGGTGACAGTCTGATCATGATCTACTATTAATACATGCATACAGTAAAAAGTCCGCAGCGTGATGTTCTCCACATCGTCAACGCCATTGATACAGATCCCCAAAAAGCCACAAGCGCGATTCAATCAAGCGTCTAGGACAAGCTTGAGACAATCCGAATATCGCCGTGCCTTTCACGTTTGCTGCCCAATAACAGAGCTTGAACTCCTTCCTGCGTTGGAGTACGAACACATAATCCCCTCTTCTAGTAGACTACATCATCAGCAGCAGCAGCTCGGATTGCTTCATGCATGATGTGGCCGATGCTGCAGTCGGCAAATTTTTTCGTCCTTTGTTGCGTCCGAAATCCCAAAGCCCCGAAAGCAGCGGAAAGAGATGTATTCTTGTATATATTTATATAGTTCCACCCATTCCAAAATCCAGCACAACCACAGCAGCAGTGTGCGTGCTGATGCTCCTTAATTAAGGAGACGAGCTCCGTGGTCACAAGCTACAGAAGAACCAGGAAACAGAGATAAAAACATCGCAAATACAGCGAGGTGGTTAAGCGTAGAAAATGCCAACCGCAATGAATGAGCACGCAGCGGGCAAAATGCGAAAAAGCAAGCCAGCACGCCGCACGCAGTACTACTACTACACTGCTGCTGCTGTAATATAGAATACTTGGTAAAACCAAAGAAATATGTATTTTGAGAAGAGGGGAAAAACAGAATGGAAAACATTAGTGGATATTGTAGAAAGAGAAAGAGAAATAGGAACCAGAACCGCACGACAAAGAACAAAGATCGAAAAAAAACATAAGAGACAGCCAACTACGATATGATGACAACGCACAGCAGATGGCTCCATCCAACAAATATGAGGGGCAGCAACTATATACTGGGTTATTGAATGACCTTGCTGTAGGAGTAGGGGCATTGCCGCAAGGCCTCGCACCTGCGCGCCGTTTCTGGCAACCACCGTGCGTGGTGCCAATGCCGTCATCGTCGCCCCGTACCGAACACAAAGAAACGAAACTTAGGAACTCGCTAGCATCTAGAAAAAAAGGAAACGCGGCAAGAAAGCAGATGACACCATCCAGCCAGCACCGAAACTGGGGTCCGAATGCAGCTACTAACAAGAACTCTAGAGGGTTATGGGTTAGACATACAATGCTGTTTGGTCTGTCCTCGTCTTGCTGTATCTTCGACAGCGGTGCCCATACAGATACTGTCACCTCAATACCCTCTAAAGATATCCAAAAGGAAAACAGGAAAGAAGGGAAACAAGTCAGAACTGGAGAAAATAGATGAAGGGACGATGTGAAAAAAGGGACGAAAGGGGAAAAGGAAAACGCCGGTTCAGCAAAAACCCACACACCTGGCGGTGGTAGTACCGTAGAATAATATCGGCTGACACGGGACCCCCGAGGGGTGATGGAGCAAGCAACGACCGCAACCATATACAACCAACAAAAAAACAAGAATAAAAGCCACAATGGAGTTGACGTAGCTTGAGGTTGCGCACACAGATTCCACCTCCTAGGCAAAGTTGACGTAGCTGGGGCCTTTGCTACCCTGTCTACCGTCTCCTTGCGTTCTTCGACAATAATAGCGGTTCCCGACTTCACCCACACCCCTTCCGACTTTGTCCCTCACGTATCCGGGCTGCGCGGCCCTCCGTGCTCTGATTTTTTTCCCCTACGCGACGCCTAGCCATCAACCGTTCGGCTGCCTCGATGATCCCCAGGTACCACTTATTTGCACGCCTTATTTGCTGCATGGATCTACAGTACGGTTTCAACTCCAAACTGCCGCGGGGAACCCTCCGTTTTTCGGTGGATTGGAAAACGGCGAGCTCGTCTCTCAGGGGTCTGAGCCAGTTCATCGTTGGCCCACCGGCTATTATTTGCGCAAACATTGTCCGACTAATTGTGCCTCATATTTCGCCGTACTAATGCCCAAGCGAAGAAGAGTCGCCATTTTCGGAGCTGGTCGTTTCGATGCTGTCACTATTTTGTCTTCTCGAGGCCCTTGGCGTGCAAGACGTTGGTGTAGTCCGCACGACGCTGGAAGCCAAGGACTCGCCAAGGGACATCGAGGTGCGCCTTTGGGAGCTCGTCATGGCGAGTCCCGTTGAGGGCCCGCGTCACGAACCCGCACAGCTAGGTATCAACCACTGCGGCCTTCGGCAGCCGGACCTTCAGGCTGGAGCGGGCGGTCGTCATATCGTATACCTCTGGACCGACTGTCTATTGTAGTAGCGCTCATAAATAAGACCGATTTCTCTTCGATTTCAGCCATGAGGTCTCAGCGCCTTTTTTTATGGATTACCCCGCCGAGTTTAAGAAACTGCGTGTTTTCTGTTAATACCTCCGTCCTGTTGCCTCGACGACGAACGGTGGAGAGCCTGGGATGCAGGGTCCCGTTTGAGGCATGCATGGAAACCGCGCGTGCTACGATAAAGGTATACCTTTTTTTGGCGAAAACCGTTTCTGGATGACGGAGCTCCTTAACCCAAAACCGTCGGAAATATTAAGGCCGTCTTTTCGCGTGTTTTTCGTCGTGTACCTAGGCCATGGGACTTTTGGTCCGGTAGCAGCTTTAGTTTTCTCCATGTATATATCAGTCTTTGGGAGAGGGTCTTAAGCTCCCAAATTCAGGGGTAGTATTAGAAAAAAAAAGTGGTGCACCTCTATCGTGGCTCATGTCCGGCATGGTCTCAGTCTCTTTTTCCGAAACCGTGAGCCGTGCTGCTTCGAAGACAGCCACAATGACTCCCTTCATTTTAGCAACTCGTCAGATTTTGAGACAATAATGCCTGCATCGTCGGCGTAAATAATACCCTCCACGGCCCTCCGCACGCGTGCCAACATTTCCTCGGCCTTGCCGGCCCGATCGCCAATAATACCCTCCACGGCCCTCCGCACGCGTGCCAACAGTTCCTCGGCCTTGCCGGCCCGATCGCTATCGAGGTGGACTAGTTTCTGCACAATGCCTTGGTCTTTGCTGAAGCGAACGACGACAACGTGTAATAACGCAGGGGCGAACAAAACATGCTGTTGAACCACAGCAACGGCGACAGTACGCAACCCCGACGAAGCCCCTGCGTGACGTAGAACCATTCTGAGTGGTCACCGTCGCCTGTCATGCCGTTCGTTGTGGAACTGGCAGACAACTGCAAAGCATCTTGGCGGGTACACCTGAGCGTGCGAGCACTTCCCACATTTTTACCTAGCTCTCGGTCGACAGAGTCGCGCTTTCCGCAGGCCGATGAAGCTCGTGTTGAAGGAGATTTCCTCCCTCGCCCGAGTGCTTGCAGTCGGCGCACGACGACCAGCATATTAACTGTTTATCGCTCATGACGGTACTTACACTTCTCCTTGCAGAGGATTAAGATGAAGGCAGGAGGCGTTTTTCAGTGCCAGTGCATCCTGCTGTAGCGTACCTTTGAGCGGATGTACGAATTTTGCTTCAGGCATGATATACACGTGTACTACTTTTTGTTTGGTCTGTTTTCCCTGGGATACTGGTCTCCTCCAGAGTGACTGGGGTCTGTCATCTGACCACGGACTTGACTATGCGAATTAATGTGAGAACGACAAATTAATGGTACCAGGTATGCGTCAAGAAAAAGACAAAAAGGAGCAGCACGAAGAAGAATGCAAATCACGACAAAGAGAAACCACAACAAGACAAAAGTGACCTCATACATACGTCAATCGCATATAATAGTTTAGACTATATTATTAAAATAACAATACAGCTCAGCTGTGAGATCGAAGATTTCGTCGAAAGTCATCTTTGCAAGCTGTGTGTGATACTTCGATCGCGCCTATGACTGGGTTTGTGTCCTCGTTAAGGGTATAGGTCGGCGACTCCCCTTGCAACTACAGTGTAGCTTGGACCAGGGTCAACAGGGTGATGTTAATCTATCTGTGCGTGGAAACTATAAAACCCGTTTCTGAGGGGGACAAAATCTAACAGCTTTGGAAGGAAAGGCATCAGTTAATCAAGTATATAGTCTATATTGTAAGTCATACAACCGGCGAGGGGGGGGCGAAGGTGTTTAAGGTGTCGGGGCCGGAGGTTGGGGGGGGCAAGGTAGTAGAGGAGGGGGGGGGACTCAATCCATGCAGCAGCTATAAACCTTTTATGGGACAAATCTAGCGGTTGTGGGAGGAACGCATCATCAGCGCGTAAGGAATATCCTGTAATCGTACAACCAACCAGTGAGGAGAGAGAGGGGGTTAACCGCTGTAGATGGCATGAATGTTTACCCGGTAGGAACTTACTATACGCATGGTTCTAGGTCTAGGCGATCGTGCGGGTTGTGAGGAAGGAGAGGGCGTGCGGGGGCGGGGGGTGTTGGAGCTGCAGCATGGATGGCTATTAATACAAAAGTAATGAAGTGAGATCACCTCTCTGGTAGTGTTTATTACTTTATCTAGCAGGTTTGACTTTCGGTGGGGCGGTGGGGGAGGTAGGGGGGGGAGGGGGGGCGTTGTGTGCGTGTGTGTCAGGGGTGGGGGGTGGCGGGGGGGGTGTATGGCGATGGTGGCGGGGAACGAAGGTGGATGATAGAAAAGGTTCTACCCGCGTGTTTCATGCAGATGCCCAATATTTCAAAGAAAAATATGAGAAGGAAGGGAGGAAAGTTTGTACTACGTAATGAATGTTGGCTTTACGTTGGTGCTATCTCTATACGTTTAGTGCTTTCTGGCTATCGCATAAGAATATACGAATCCTACTACGGCGAGTACTTACTAGAACTGTGGTATGCAATGGTATATGGCTCCGTGGTGTAATATTATTCAGGAGCAAGCAGTTGCCGTAAGATATAACACTCCAATCTATATGTGCAACCATGAATCACCACGACGATTATTTTTAAGTGACTACATATATCTCTCTTGCTCAAACGCCCCACCTAATATCGAAATCCGCCAGAGTAACAAACACTTCTCCACGCAGTGGATATCCCCTCACTATATTTCCAATGGAGCCATCCATGCCGCTGCTGTAATTCCCACACACACCCGCCCCCAACGCCCCCTCCTTCCCCACCACCCGCACCATCGCCTAGACCTAGCACCGCGCGTATAGCAAACCCCTACATCTTCGCGACCTGAAGCCCTTTCGCCCCCCCCCCCCGCCACCTCCCCCCCCCCCTCCCCCACCCTCCACCTCCGCACCCCCCCACCCCACCCCCACCCCCTCGAACACTCCGCCCTCTACTCAATGGTTGTACGACTTACAGGATATACATGATAAACTGATGCATTGTTTCCAAAACCGTCACATTTATCCCCTTACTTAAAAGATGTATAGTTTCCACGCACAGATTGAGCTGCCCCGCCCGTCCCGCCCCCCCCCCCCCCATTATAAACTAGTGCATTCCTTCCAAAACAATCAGATTTATTTGTCCCCTTGAAGGCTTTATGGTTTCCAGGCACAAATTGACCTGCCCCATCCCCCGCTCCCACCCCCGCTCCCGCCCCCCTTTATATCAAAATCAGGCCCCCACGTCCTTAAAGACACCGCCCTCCCCTCACCGGTTATTCGACTTACAGGACTACTTGATAAACGGATGCATTTCCTTCCACAGCTGTCAGATTTTGTCCCCCTCAGAAACGGGTTTTATAGTGTCCGCGCACAGACAGACTAAGATCACCCTGTTGACCCTGATAGCTACACTGTAGTTGCAAGGGGAGTCGGCGACCAATATCCTTTGTGAGGACACACAACCCGTAATGCGCGCGATCGGAGTATCACACACAGCTTGCAAATATGTGTTTCGACAAAATCTTTGATCTCACGGCTGGAGTGTATATTCATTTTTATAATATACGTTATTACATCTTCGATCTCACAGCTGGAGTGCATTTTTATTATTTTTAAAATATATGAATATATAAATATACTGGTATATATTACCTTTTGCAAAGATGAGTTTCGACGAAATCTTCGATCTCACAGCTGGAGTGTATTTTAATTTTTATAATATTAAAAAATAATTAAATACACTCCAGCTAGCTGCTGTGAGATCGAAGATTTTGTCGCAACTCATATGTTTTGCAACCTGTGTGTGATACTCCGATCGCGCGTATTACGGGTTGTGTGTCCCCAGTCAATTTGGACTTCGTGTACCCTGGGTTCCAAATTGAGGCCCCTACGAGTCAGAAACATCACATAAGTCCACATAAAGTCTTTACACAAACCCAAAATACGTCACAACTGCTCGTTGCCAAATGACAGGTTCATCAGGAACGCAAGAACAAACAGAACGAGAGGCAGGGTAATCGAAGCAGCGCAAATCATTATAGCATTCGGCCACCACATCACCTCCTTTGAAATTGGTTTTGGGCATCAGCGAACTGGGTCCAACGCATGCCCGTAGTGTCTTAGGTGGAGTAAGGAGCGGTAGTAAAAATCAAGTGCGCTGCTCGATAACCTGTTCCTGACCGTCGGGATACTGAACAATCTTCGGGCCGCGTCTTCTCTGTGTCAGGTGTGTGAGGAATGCCGTTGTCGTTTTCAAGCAAGCGGTTGCAATGGCAATACTACCTGGCTTGATGTGAAGGAAAGGAACACCACTCAGCGATCATCGACTACACGTTAGGGCATGTTTTCATGAGCACCACTAACAAGAGCACCAGACACGGACGCGACATCTACAGGACCACAACATCTCCGACAACAGTGGGGAGAAAACAGGACGTATAATCGTACACTATATAATTATTCCACCCATCCCCGCCCCCAACGCTCCCTCCTTCCCCACCACCCGCACCATCGCCTAGACCTAGCACCACGCGTATAGCAAACCCCTACATCTATGCGACCTAAAGCACTCCCCCCTCGCCCCCCGCCCCCCCCGCCACATCCCCCCCCCCCCCCCCTACAAGAAATATTTATAGTTTCCAGGCACAAATTAACCTGCCCCACCCGTCCCCTCCCCCCCCTCCCCCCCCCTCCCGCCCCTCTTTTGATCAAAATCAGACCCCCACACTCCGCCCTCCCCTCACCGGATATTCGACTGACAGGATTCACTTGATAAACTGATGCATTTTCTTTCACAGCTGTCAGATTTTTTCCCCGTCAAAAACGGGTTTTATAGTTTCCGCGCACAGACTGCCTAAAATCACCCTGTTGACCCTGATAGCTACACTGTAGTTGCGAGGGGAGTCGCCGACCTATATCTTTAAAATACGCGCGATCGGAGTATCACACACAGCTTGCAAAGATGAGTTTCGACAAAATATTCGATCTCACAGCTGGAGTGTATTTTAATTTGGCGCCCATTTGTATACCGGCGCCATTGAGAAGTCGCGTTGCGCTGCACGCTTGCCGTGGGCGACTTGACAAAATTGTAAACATTTTATGAAAACTGACGATTTGTGGACGGGCCGTCAACGACAGACATGTTTCGTGGTGAACAAACAAAGAAGGCTACGTTGATCTCGTTCGTCGCCCCCACATTGATAAGTGGACCAGAAATTACGCGACTGTTGGACACCCATTTACCTTTCGGCGCGCTACTGACAAGTCGCGTTACGCTGCAAACTTGCCATGGGCGACTTGAAAAAATCCTCAAGCTAAAAAATAATGAATGACGATATTATGTCGACGGGCCGTCAACGAAATGCTTTGTGGTGAGAAAACAAAAAGGGAAGGTTGAACGCCTTCGCCGCACCCGTATTGATAACTGGACACATAAGTACACCACTTTTGGGCACCCATTTGTATACCACGGCACCATTGACATGTCGCATTACGCTGCAAGCTTCCTGCGGGCGACTTGAAAAGTGCGTAAAGCAAACAAAAGTTAAAATATGACGACGGGCCGTCAAGGACATGTTTCGTGGTGTGAAACAAACAAAGAAAGGGTAGGTTGAACGCGTTCGTCGCCTCCGTCTCGGGTAAGTAAGTGGGCCAATAATTATACGACCGTTGGGCGTCCATCTATATACGGGCGCCATTGACAAGTAAGTCACGTTGCGCTGCAAGCATGGCGTGGGCGACGTGAAAAAATCGTCAATGAATGTGAAAAAAATAAAAAAATGACCATTTATATATTAAAAAAAAAATGACCATTTATATCTACAGGACTACAACATCTTCGACGACAGTGAGTGGGGAGAAAACAGGACGTATAAGCGTACACTATATATAGTCTATAATAATGTGAAAAATAAGTGCAGACAGATATGTTAACACTGCGGTAAACCACACGACAAACCTATTACGCAGGGTATTTCGTGCCTCCATCCGCGTACATGATTGCCTGACAACCTCTACCATTCCACACGCAGTAGCATATGCCTAACGAAGTAAAGTCATCCTCGCGTTCAATAGTGGTGGCATCGCATATATATATTTTGTATCGCATACCCACCTCAACTTCTGTATTTGTAAGATATATATATCTGTCTTAGAATTGGTGACCTGAATACCCCACATTGGCAACGTAAAAATCATGGGCGTGAAATCGTACATTTGAGACAATAATAATTTGAAAAGGGACCACAGGAAGATATGTAAGAATTGCGGTAAACCACCTTACCAACCCATTACGTAGGGTATTTCGTACATACCGTCTGCATGATCGCCTCCCAACCTATGGTAAGCGAAGTATGACTTACGAGGTAACGTAATTGAGCGCGTGTACACCAAGCGTTCCTTTAAAAACACTGGCGATTCGCATTTCTCCCTCTAGTGCTCAATGGCGGTGACAGCGGTGCATGACCACATCACCTCGCATGTTGTATTTGGCAATACGTATCTCTTAATTATAATTAGCGATGACAGAAAATAATGGTAGCTACATGATGGCGGTGACTGCATGATCACATCACCTCGCCTGTTGTGTGTTGTATTTGGCAATACGTATCTCTTTCTTATCATTATTAATAGCGATGTCGGAAAATAATGGTAACTACAAATATGCGAGCTTTCGATCCATGTACAAAAACAATTTTTTGAAGATGTAGCACGTTATTTACTACACCTAAACACTGGGTTGCATACTGCATCTAACATCAAACCTTCTAGAATAGTAAACATTACCAGGCAGCCCCCCCCCTCCCCTTCCCCTCTCCCGGTCACTCTTGTTCAACAATCCCCCCCTCCCCCCCCCCCCCCCCCCCTTTTTTTTTCCTTCTTTTTTCTTTCTTTTTCGCCCAGTTTGTTTAAACGCCCCACTTAAAATCGAAATCGGCCAGAGTAACAAACACCTCTGCGCAGTTGATATCACGTCATTATCTTTCTGACCATCCATGACGTTGTTTTCATTATTTCCCCCAACCCCCCTCAACCCCCCCCTCCAACGCCCTCTCTTTTCCCACCACCCGCACGATCGCCTAGACCTAGCACCACGCGTATGACAAGCCCCTACACAGCTTTGATCTCACAGCCGGAGTGTATTTGGATATTATATGTCCTAGAAAATCCCCCCCCCCCCTTCTCGCTCTCCCTTGCTCAAGCGCCCCACCTGAAATGGAAATCCGCCAGGTTAATAAACACTTCACGCACTGGAATCACCTCAATATTTTTCTAGAGCCATCCATGCCGCTGCTTCCCCCTGCCCCCCCGCCCCCGCCCCCCACCCCCCGCCCCGAACGCCCCCTCCTTCCCCACCACCCGCACCATCGCCTAGACCTAGCACCACACGTATAACAAATCACTACATCTATGCAACCTAAAGCCCTTTCCTTCCCCCCCCCACCCTCCCCCCCGCCCCCACCCCCCACCTCCCCAACCCCCCACCCCATCCCACCCCCACCCCCTCGAACACTCCGCCCTTTACTCACTGATTGTTCGACTTAAACCCCAGGATATACATGATAAACTGATGCATTCTTTCCAAAACCGTCACATTTATCCCCGTAAAAGAATGTATCGGTTCCACGCACAGATTGAGCTGCCCCACCCGCCCCACCCCCGCCCCAACCCCCCCCCCCATGATAAACTAGTGTTTTCTTTTTTTTTTTCTTCCCAAAACCATCAGATTTATCCCCTTAAAGGATTTAAAGCTTCCACGCACAAAATTTCCCGCCCGTCCGCCCCCCCCCCCCCGCCCTCCCCCCCCCTCCAAACCCGCCCCTTTTGATCAAAACCAGGCCCCCACGTCCTTCAAAATTCCGCCCTCCCCTCACCGGTTATTCGACTTACAAAATCCACTTGATAAATGGATGCATTTCCTTCCACAGCTAGCTGTCAGATTTTGTCCCCCTCAGAAACGGGTTTTATAGTTTCCGCGCACAAACTGACTAACATCACCCTGTTGACCCTGATAGCTACACTGCAATTGCAAGGGGAGTCGCCGACCTATATCCTTAGTAAGGACACACAACTCGTAGTACGCGCGATCGGAGTATCACACACAGCTTGCAAAGATGAGTTGCGACAAAATCTTCGATCTCACAGCTGGAGTGTAGTTTCATTTCTTATAATATACGTATTTCAACGCAGTCGCTTTCTTGAAAATGACACATACATGGAAATTCTTCGTACACCCCTGATATACTGGTATGCAGTGTCTTGGTATTTAATAGGGCGAGGTAGCTAGAGAACGATGCATCTCATGCGTGTTTATACCACATTCGTATTACTATAATCGTATTCCACAATCTCCGATAACCTCCTGCACACTATTATACAGTTCGTCACCCGTAGTATTATAGCCAACACGCCCGAGAATACGCGACTCAGCAGCAGTATGTAGTAGTGGTAGTAGCTAGGTAGGGGTGACGCAGCATCTATGACACGACAACCTGCTGCATACGGCTGTACTACAGTATACCACGGTATCATATATAGGCAGGCGTTTCCTGTGGGAATTGTAGGTAAATGTGTCGCCGCTGCTAAAGTTGACGATAGGAGCTCATGTCCGGGCTCCTTCCTTGTGGTCCTCCCTGGGAAGGAACAGGCGGTGCTCGTGGAATGTTTGAGCTTTCTCGTTTGGCGATTTTTTCCAGCACGCGCGTTATCGTAGGGGTTTCAGTACGTTCGTCGATCCGTCTTGCACATCGCACAAACTGCTGTGCTCCCTTTCTGCTGAAAATGGTACAGCTACTAATTTGGGGCAAATCCGACCCATCCCCGATCTTTTGCGATCAACAGCGTTCCACTGCGTCACGTAGCTTCAACCACCATCATGTTCGCAGCGCTACCAACTAGAGTGCAGCATAATGCTCTCGCTGTCAATACATACCATATACCGCCGGATTCTCTGCTGTAGAAGTCACTGTACAGCAGCCGAGCCGCCTACTTTGCTTCTGCCCATCCACCACATAGCCCGACCCTTCACTGTAACGAAGACCACTGATAGGGACAGCTTACGCTATACCTACAACGGGACCCGAAGGGTGCGCCAGCTAGCGTTGGGCTGCGAAAGCGACTGAGTTAAATTGACACACGACGCGTATGAAAATACGTGGAAGTGTGGTGAGCTATAAAGCTTGATTTTTCCTCATCCGCCGGAGGATGCAAAAAAAAAAAAAAAAAACTTCACTGCCCTAGCGTTCACAGCTACAGCACTGGAGCTCTGACACCCTCCGTTGCTGTGCGAGTGCTCCTTGCAAGTTCGAATCGAGAGTTTTGTTTCGTCTTGGCCCCGTGACAAGAACTTGAACTTAGTGAACGCTGCAACTCTGTGCTGGAATTTTTTGGGCAAGGCTACCGGTGTGTTCGATGCCCTATAGTCCACCATTCATGGGTACGCGAGGACTAATACAACTTTCTGTGTGGGCACAGCTGCGATAGTGCGGCATTCTGCACTGTTGTCAACGCAACTGTCCCTTTATAGTGCGGTTGGTGTGGGTACGGAATTTTTCGCAGCTGTGCAGGCTTTAGGCCGTCTTGCTACTACTGCCGGTACATGTGCTGCCCTTCCACAATGACTGCTAGGATAAATGCTGCATTTCTTTTTTGCAGCTGTCACGACGGATACTGTCCTTTGCAACACGGTTTACAGTTGGCAGAGACGCTGAGCACTATACTTTTGGCGCAAACGCTGCCTTTATACTGCTGTCGATACATGTGCTGCCCTTCACGATGCTGCTAGGGCCTATGCTGGCAGTTTTTGTTCTCCGCACATGTTCGGACAGGTACTGCCCGTTACAGAGCATTTACCACAGTTCGCGGGAATACTGCGCTTTACAGCTATTAATAGTGCAAGTGGAGATCAGCCCGTTTGATGCGGTACATGGGGGCAAACAGCCTTTCTATTCGGCTATAGGCGTACATACTTTTTCTACGGCTGGTTTAGGTATTATTCTACCCTATTAAAGGCGGTTGGTGTTGTCGTCACCCGTGGTCACAGGAGCAATCTGGCAGCGATCAGCACTACTGTAGGCTCGACCGTCCCTCTATAGTACGGTCGGTGGGGGAACTGCCTCGTTCGGGCGCCATACTACCCATCTTGGTGCGGTTGGAATTGCCGTTACCTGTTACAGCAACGATAATGCAGCGAGCAGCACTACTGTAGGCACGACCGCCGCACTATAGTGCAGTCGGTGGGGAAATTACGTTGTTCGGGGCCATCTATATGCGGTTGGTATTGTCGGTATTTATGGGCACAGCAACGATAATGCAGCGAGCGGCGCTACTGTAGGCGCGAACCTCTACTGTGATACCCCCTCCTACACTACTGTTGGGACAGATGCTGCCCGTTTTTTATACGGTTGGCTGCGCAAACCTCTACTGTGCTACCCCCCCCTATACTACTACCTGTTGGGACAGATGCTGCCCGTTTTTTTATACGGTTGGCTGCTCGAACCTTTACCCCCTAAACTACCGTTGGGGCAGATGCTGCCCGTTCTTTTTACGGTGGGCTGCGCGATCCTCTACTGTGCTACCCCCCGCTACACTACTGTTGGGACAGATGCTGCCCGTTCTTTATATACGGTTGGCAGCGCGATCCTCTACTGTGCTACCCCCCCCCCGGTACACTGCTGTTGGGGCAGATGCTGCCCGTTCTTTATACGGTCGGGGTGTTGGACGACCCTTCACTGTGCTACCCCCCTACACTACCCCTAGGTTAAATTCTGCCCGTTTTGGTGCGATGAGAGTCGGCGTGTTGGGCGACCCTTCACTGTGCTACCCCCCTACACCACCCCTGGGTTAAATGCTGCCTGTTTTGGTGCGATGAGTGTCGGCGTGTTGAGCGACCCTTCACTGTGCTACCCCCCTACACTACCCTCAGCTTAAATGCTGCCTGTTTTGGTGCGATGGGTGTCGACGTGTTGGGCGACCCTTCACTGTGCTATCCCCGGCACTAAATCGAGGTTTAATGATGCTGATTTTGGTGCGATGAGCGTCGGCGTGTTGGGCGACTCGTAGCTGTGCTACCCCCCCACACTGCACATAGGATAAATGCCGCCTGTCTTGTTGCGATGGGCGTGGGCGTTTTGGTGCAACCCTCTGTCGTGCTGCCCTACAGCAGGGGTCAATTCTGCCCATCTTGGCCTCACACCTTGCTAGCACACAGATTATTTAATTACCCGCCGTGGGGACTCCACAACAATACATTGACCTCCGTCGCTCCTTCACGCGTCGCCTTCGCCCCCCCCCCTCCCGCCGCCCCTGCCCCCCGACAAGCACCATGTCTACCAGTGACGAGGCGGGCTACTCGGGCAGACTGCAGTCCTCCACGCGCCCCATCCAGGAAGCCCAGGGAGAAGGAAGGCAACGCTCGAGGTCCCGCGAGTCGAGACGGGGAGAATATCCTAACGAGAACGACGACGACAACGACAGCGACAACACGAGCCAACCCCAAGGCACACCGACCGACGGGCTCGACTTGCCGGTCTACAAGGAGGAGGCGGAAAACCCCTACGGAACGCGGGGGCATCTAGACGCCAAATATCGCCAGCATCGAGGAAGCGCCACCACAGACCTCCTCTCCCTCGACAGAGCACCACCGCCGACAGTTGACGTCTTCACGCTCGACAGAGCGCCTCCCTCAGAGCTTCGGAGACCGGCACACCCATGCCGGCCCCTCGGACTCAGAGTCTGAAATTTCTCGGGCCCAAAGAGCACTCGGCGAAGCCAACGCGAACCTGCACCGGCGTGCGGAAAGCAGACGACTCGATGACGAACGTCGACGCCGCGAGGATCAAGCCCTCGAACAGGCGAGGGCCGCTGCTCGCGAGGCGTCCCGCACGGTAGAGAGGGCGCGACAAGCCATTGCCCTCTCAGCTAAGTCGACTGCGGCGAGAGCTACCCCGCCCCCGGCGCGCCTGCTGGGCGTTGCCTCCCAAGAGACACGACTCGGGGACGACGCATTCAAGTCTGGCAGCGTCCAATACATGGCTACCACGCCGAGCGTAGACTTCTCGGCGGTTGTGGCGGAGGTGGTGGTAGCAGCGGCCACGGTCCTCTTAACGTCAGAGCGACGGTTGTCGTGCAGGGTGGAAGACCTTCGGTCGGAGAGGTCTGGGCCCGCCGCGACAACACCTCCGCCTTCGGGCAGATGAGGCGAGCACCTACCCTCCTCGTGGTCGAAGCCTCAAGATTGGCCCACGACGACGCCCCCGACCTAGTACTCTGGCCGACTCCAAAGGAAGCGCTGGAGGGAAGGCGCGCAACCCAACAGCGGCGGGGTGGCAGCCGCGATCGGGGGGACCGCAACCGTGGAGGTGGTAACTCCGGGGGTGGTGGCGGCCAGACTGGGGGAAACGGGGATAATGGTTGGGGTGGTGGCCACTACAACCGCAGCGGGGATGGCAACGTTGGTGGAAGCGCGAAAGGAGCGTTGGGTACTGGCGATGGCCCACAGCGCCGCCAAGGGAGCAACCAGGCCCGAACTAACCGGAGCGGCGGCCGCAGCTCGGGAGGAGGCACCGGAGGACGGCGGAACAGCGCACCAGGGCCTTCAGCGTGGGACGGCTCCTCAACCTCCCCCCGCTCAACTTCGAGCTCGAACACGGACCACGGCGAGGTGACAACGATAGCCGGCAAGAGGCAAGTAACTCCTTCCCTGGTAGATATTGCTTCCTCCGCTGAACGGCTGAGCAAACTGACTGTGTTGGGCGACCGCACCAAGCCCGTTTCTTCGGATTTGGCCCGCGAGCGTGCCGCCGCACTTACTACCGCCGCGGCTCTAGCGAAATATACGCTTGATGACTCGGTTAGGCGTGCCTGTGTTAAGCTCTCCTACAAGGACGTATCCCGCATTTCTGTGCTACCGTTCCCCGCCTTTTTGAACAAGTGTGACGGCACACAGCAACTCACACGTTCGGTTCGGTCTGCAATGACTGACAAGCTCATGCGCTGCGACGACCGTTGCCAAGAAGGCGTACGTGCGCCCACGTGGGTCCCCGATTGGATCCACCCCCTCCGCCTGACATTCAACCATGCCATAACACCTGACAGGCCTACGACCGTCCGCATGATCACCTTGATCGATGATTTCTTCGGGCAGGTGTCAAGAGCATTGGACGGAGGAGAATCTGGGCCCGAGGCCTTTACCCTCGTGCTACGCCTACTCGTGACGCACTTCGACCGGGTCGACACGGGGGAAGGCTAAACTAAGTTTCAAACGTTTGGAGTGTGTAACGGCACGCCTTCTTCTGATTTCAGTCGGGAGTTCCGTGTGCTAGTATCGGCGGTCACGGGGAGGGAGTGTGTTTTGTCTCCGGGGACGGATGTGGTGTTGGAGGTGGTTAGGATGGCGGTCAACGAGCAGTTTCGGACGCTCATGCCCACGTTGTACCCTGGCTCGAAGACTACGAACCCATGGCCATATGCCTCGTTAGATGCCATGCGGAAAGCTTCTAGCGACTTGACGCACAGTAAGACACCGGCCGTCAACGGCGAAAAACATATTTCTCCACCTGTTTCTTCGACGGGAACGCGGTCATCCGCCCTGTCGGGGCGCCGGCCCGCCGTTCATGAGGGAAGCCAGGGCCGAGTGCCGTACCAATCGCCTTCTTGGCAGCTGGGTTCGAGCCATGATCCGATTCTTATGTCGATTACTGATTCCAATGACCGCTGGCTCGACAAAATGTCCAACTGCTGACCTTTAGAAGAACACTGTGCAGAAGTTTTAGTTGTTAGTGCCTCATTTACGACCGACGTCCCTCCCCTCTGGAGCGGCCTCCTCACGCCCTCCGCCCGCGCAGCGGCTTTCCGAGAAAGCATGGGTCATTGCCTCAACTGTCACGAAGACACTCACTCCTTACGCAACTGTAGCCATCCCTTTACCAACGCCAGCGGCTGTCTAAACCCTGAACTCGGCCTAACCGGCGATGATGACGTTTTCCGACGGTGTCAAGCACGTATGGTTAGCTACTACCGCGACGGAATGTCTTCTGGCTCACAAACCTACACCAAAAATCGCCGAAATCGGACAAACCAATCACGAAGGTACCACCAGGACCAGGGACAGACAAACAGCCACAGCGGTAATCCCAACAGCACATACACGCCCGGTCAATATGGTGCTCTCCCACCCTCACCAGCCTCGGCTTCAGCGTCTGCTCCGGGAGAGCGCCTTCGGGGCAACCCACGATCCGAGTGGAAACCTCAAAGCGCGCCAACCAGGTCCCTTTCGCACCGGCAACTGACAGCGCGACGGCGGTACGGCACACCCGACCCGTACGCCGACGGCACTGTCAGGGACACATCCTTTGGTTTCACAAGATGGTCGAGTACCTGTCGTTCGCCTCACACGTGGCGCGGCACAGATTATTTCTGTTAAGAGCCCACGGGCTCCTACGCCCCCTGCTGGCGATCTTCACGGCGTAATACCGGCGGTAGGGATCAGCACTCCTCCCCCAGCCAGGTTACATTTTCTACGAAGGGAATGCGCGCTCACAGCGACGCCTCCCTCGATCATGGTCCAAGCTCGGCAACGGGAACCCGCGCTCCCAGCGCCGTCACCCCCTGCCGTGGATCAAACTCGACAATTGGGGCACGCGCCCCTAACGCTTTCCCCTCAACCATGACACAGGACCCTGCGCCTCGCACGCCTCCCCCAGGCACGCGTCGCGCGTCAAGAAGGCTGCGGCGACAACGCGTCGCCCTCCTACGCGAGCGGGTTCGTCTCTACTTCTTCCTGACCGTGAAGCGGCGGTTGGTTTGAGGTGTGGGAACGTCAACCCAAATACACCGAGATCTTTTACAAGATTCAATCCGGTGCTTCCTCGCGATAGTGGCGGGCGCTCTATTCTTTCTCCCATCAAGAAGGAGTCGACAACCTTAGCTACCTCGTCTCTCTCCTCCAAGAAGGCTAACGGGAACGAGCCCCCTTCGGTGAGGAATATATTTCCACATGCCCGAGCCCCGCTCTCAAAGACGCCCACAGGGTCTACGGGCCCTGCTCCGTCTTTAGGCACGCTAACCCACGTGCACCAGGCTACGTCTGCCCCAGTGGCACGGGATCAAGATCCGACACTGCGCAACGGGCCAGTGGTGACGCCACGGCCTCCAGCCCGATCAACTGGACGCTATTCCCGCCAAAAAACGGAGGAATCGCGCCTCTCGTCAAGCAGTAACAGCTCCGAGCCCCCTGCTCCTTCGGGCGCAGTGAGAACAGTTTTTTGCTATTTGACGCCAAAGAGCGACAAGGCCACGATGCAACCACCCGTGGGTTTGGGCTTGTGCCGTGCTCCCGAGGCCGGGCGTTCCCAGACGGGGACGCCGCAGGCCCAAAGTGCCGGAGACTGGTGTTCCCACACGGGGACATTACAGGCTCATATGCCTAACACGGCCTCCGACGGATTGGCACCGTCGACGTTTGACCCTCCCCTCGGATACTCCGAAGACAAAGTGGTGTTGTTCTGGCAACCGCCGTCCTTTTTTCGCCGTGGTCTCCTTCGTCGTTTGTCGTCGACGACGTCTCATATTCTTGCGCGGGCCAGTTTATGATGGATGAAAAGGCTCGGCGTTTTAAAGACCATCGCGCAGTGGAGCTCATCCTGTCATCGTCTGACCCCAGCACACACAAACGCGTCGGTCGAGGCGTGCGCAACTTTTACCCCGCTGTTTTTTGGGGCAAGGAGAAGCAAAATGCCGCGTTATCTGGCAATTATGCCAATTTACGCAGAACCCAGGCATGAAACTTCACCTTTTGAGCACTGGCAACAAACGTTTGGCAAAGGTCAGTCCTCTGGGCCCAGTGTGGGGTATTGGTTTCCGGGCGGACAACCCCCGCGCCAAGGATCCACACAAGTGGAGAGGAAACAATTTGCTCGGTGAGGCACTCTCTGCCGTTCGCGAAGCAGTTCGCGACAGCGAGGCCGGATCGCCACACACGGCCTCCCTTCGTCGATTCTGTAGCCCCACCGGAAATGCCGGAATCCACGAAATTTCGTCCATTCAGCAGTCGCGCTTGGGAACAGCGGTCGGTGCTGACCAAGGTTCTCTTTCGGCCTATTTTTCGGGTGCACATGCCGACCAAAGCCCGGAGGTTTTGACGATAGCTTTCGCGGTGCTTCAGACCGTTCACTGCCAGAACATGGCCCTTGTCTCGTCAGGGGTACCGTGACGCTGGACGACGTTTCTTCCACTACCGAGATTGCAATACATAGCGGAGGGGACGCCATTGCGCTCTACAAATGTACCGCGCTCCTCGAAACTGACCCCCCCCAGACCTTTGACCGACGTGATGTTTTGATCGTATGCTATCGGTAGGCGCCGCCTCATCGGCTCGCGAGCGGCCAAGCAGCCCTCGCTCCTGGGGTGATTTTGGCGAATCCGCCCCTTCACGGACCACGAACCACATCCGTCTGAGCGTTCAATTCTTCCGCGAAAAAAACTCGACGTGCTCTCTCGCGGTGTGGGCATGCATGGTCCCTCCATCGGTCATTCAGCACGCTGTCCTGCTGGGCCGCGACAGCTGAATGCGCTTCAACATCCATTCGTGCCGCGCCCTGCCCCCTCGTCCCCTCGACAATCGGGTTTTGGGCAAGCTGACATTGTCCCACCACGCCTCAACAGGCGTAGCGGCTTGTGCCGTCGATCCCGCAGCTTCGAACAGTGCTTTCCACCTTCGCTATGATAGGACTACTGGTGTCACTTTGTCAGACGAGCCCCAACTGCTCGCGGTCAACTTGGTGCGCAGTAGCGGCTCTCCTGCGCTCACAGGACACTATTTTGGCGACATGCTGCCGCAGCCGGACCCGGACATTCATTTGGGACAGAAACACCTTGCTGCTTCAGCACGACAGGTGCTTCCCTAAATAGGTGTCGTGGACCTCGAGCCAGGCGACCTTGTCGGGATCGCCGACGCCGCATCCCGCTGGGTGCCTTGCAACACCCCACCCAGGCTGCGGGGCCCCACGCTGGTCAGATTCGAACAGCCAGGTGTCTGCGGTCGCGCGCTCGACTGACGCGGAGGGGATAGCTCCCGCCGTGCCACCGCCCTCGCCGACGCCAATGGAACGTTTAAACCCAGCCCAGCGTTCTGCGTTTTTCAGCGTCTGGGCCCGACTCCCATCGCACCTGCGGGAGATTGCGTTCGACATACACGACCCTGGTTGGGACCCCCAGGCCATTGAGTAACTGGGGGATGTGCTCTGTGAATTTGCTGACGTGTCCGCCACCTCGATCACGGAGTTTGGGTCCTGCCCCTTGATGCCCTTCTAAATATCGGTTCCGGAGGGCAGCGCTCCGGTCACTGCACGGCCCCATCGCATAAACCCTATATAGGTCAAAATATGTGGACGCGACCCTCAACCAGTACCTCGCAGGTGGGCTGGTTCAGCACTCGACCTCACCGTACTCGAGCCCGCTGATGGTTATCCCGAAGAAATCTGGCGGTGTAATGATCACGTTGAACTGCAAGAAGCTCAACTAAATTAGCAAGCTCAGCTAACTGCCGATTCCCCCCGTGGATCACGTTCTGGACTCCTTATGCTCAGGTCGGGTGTTTTCCCTATTTGACTTGGTTTTCTCGTCCCACCAGATAACGGCACACAAGGACACAGTTCCCCTCACAGCGTTCTGCACACCCACAGGCCTCTATGAGTGGCTTGTTATGCCTCAGGGCAGCAGCGCCTTGCCTGGGTGGTTTGTTATCTTGGCGAAGCTCACGACCCCGTCGGTCCTCGTTTTCCCTGATTGGGATGCCGTCGCCGACGGCACACGCCCGCTTCATGTTTACTGCGACGCCTGCATCGACGGGTTCGGAGCCGCTCTCGAACAGGAGCAGACGGACGGGTCCATAAAACCCATTGCGCACATCAGCGGAGCTACGCTCGACTCGGAAAGTCATTGGACTCCTCTCGATTTGGAGGCTGGCAGCATCGTTTGGGCTCTCAAGCGCCTCTGCGGCTACCTTTGGGGCACCAAGTTCCGAATATTATCAGACCACAAAGCTGTGGAAATCATGGGCAAAGTGGGGAACCACAACGCCCGAGTCCAGAGATGGCTCGAGTTCTTCACCGCGTTCGATTACACCCTCGAGTACCAAAAGACAAGCGCAAATGGCAACGCCGAATTCCTGTCTCGCTTGCCGGAGCCTGCCACGGAACACGACCGCAATTATTCGACGAGTTTCACCCCTGTTGAGGATGGTGGCATATACCTCATAAGGGCTTACGGGCTGTACACTCCTTGCTCTCCGATTCCCGGCTCGGCTTGGGTGGGCTAATGCCCCGCACCGAAAAAACAATGCCTTGGGTGGGCTTTCTCTCTCTCTTGCCGACGTTTGCAATTTTCGCACACACGGGCCGCGTATGAGGCTTGACGACCTTCCCAATCCCTCCAGGAGTCGCTCGTGTTTCTGCGTCATCCGCCACCGTCGATAGCTCTCCCGGCCGCGGTGGGGGGGCGCGTGCAGCCGACTACGATTTCGCTTCGGTTTTTGCTGTACCCACCGTGGCCAGCGAGGACTCCGCAGAAGCCTCGGCTGCCACGACGTCAGTTGCCCAACCGACTCCTTCCCGGAGCTCGGTACAAGGGGCAGACCCAGTCGAGCCCACGGGCCCGACCGGGCCCGTCTCTATCTCGCACGGCTCTCCGGCGTCCCAGACGATAACGCCTTTTTCAGACCGCATTTCCACTCAGCCGCGTCGGCGTTCAGCAACAGCAGCTGGTAAGGCACCCCCTGATGTCGACTATGGCTTCGGGCCCGGCGGGCCCGCTTGGCCATTTTCCAGACAAGTTACAACCCCGCAACAAGCCCAACGGCCGCGGCCGGCTTCGCCCGCCACCGCGACCCCTACTCTTGCCGACCCGCCGGCCCGCACGGTACCACTTCCGTCCGACCACAGCCACGCAGAGCCTATGGGAACTCCTCTCTTACGGCTTGCGCCTTCGCCTGGTGATACGCCGACAGCACCTACAGGGTCGGATAGCCTCGACGACGTTGCTGAATTGCGGTTCGCGGATTCCGTCGCGCGTTATTCACATGACGATTGGAAGCGCGAACAGCACGCAGAGCCGACACGCCACGCCACGATACGTTACATATCTACGGCCGGCCGTCGGCTCTGCCACTCGACGTGTTGGCATGCTACCCCTCGCACAAGCGTCTCTCCCTCTCAGACATCCAAGAGCTGTCCGGTAAGGGTCGACTACATACAACCAACGACGACATCGTCCTACCCGTCCGTGACCCGACACTGCCGCCAACAAGGTATGACAAACCCAACTCTGTGGGGCAAGTTGCTTGCTTGCTAAACAACGAGCCCGTTTGCATCTACGTTCCCCTGCTCATGCGCCCTTGGATCATGCAAGCTTGTCACTCGACGGCCTCTTGTCACCTTAGCACCACGCGCACGTTGCTCATGCTGGAACGTTTTTGTTGGTGGATTGGCATAAATGTGTGCACCCAGTGGTGACTTCGCCACTGCTTGAAGTGCCAAGCGCGGAGAACCCCACGGATGACTGTCCGCTGGCCCATCATAACAATACCTCTACCGGAAAGGCCAGGTGTCGCCGTCAGTGGTGACTACTTCGGCCCCTTCCGGTCACACCACGAGGCAACACCTACATCCTGCTGTTCACGATCGCTTCAGTCGTCGGGCCGACATGTTCTCCGTCACTGCCGCTGAGTTCACCGTGGAGGGTACAGCCAATATCCTGGTGAAACAATACACCCCCTTGTGGGGGTGCCCGCGCACCATACTCTCGGACAACGGACTGCAGTTCGGCTCCAAGATTTCACAAGCTGTATATGAGCTGTTGGGTGTGCACAAGCTTGCTACGGGCTTCTATTATCCCAACTGTAACGGGGGCGTTGAGCGAGTAAACCACACTATGGCCCAAATGTTGGCTACGCTCGTCAACGAGCGACAAGACGATTGGGACTTGCATCTGCCCCACGTCGAATGCGCTTACAACAATTCCGTCAGCGCAGCGACAGGTCTGGTGCCCAACGATGTCCACATGGGCAGACTCCCACGGCTCCCCCTTACGGGTTTTGACCGCACTGGTGTCATGGGACACCAGAATCTGACCCGTGACCACTTGACCTATTGCGACTTGGCCACCGGCCGGTAAACGCGCGCGAACGACATTGTCCGCGCACACCACGCCCCCACCGTTTCTTGTGTAAACCGCAGGAACTCCGCCCTCGCCGACGCGCTGCGTCCAGCACCTAACTTCGCTGTGGGTGGTTGGGCATGGGTGTACTATTCTGCCTCTACCATCCGCCAGGGTGTGTAGGCGAACACCGACGCCAAGGTACTCAAGGCCAAGCACGCGCTTAACTGGAAGGGCCCGTACAAGATCCTGGCCGTGGATTCCTGCTCCGTCGCCGAGACCCCGGACAGTTCGCCGCTCGGGTGCAACCTCCTCTATTTGGATCTACCTCCCGACCTGCCCGGTTCGAACGCTCGTCGGCATGTGGCTATCGACCGCTTCAAACCCTGCGCCAACCGCCACGACAGTGAGGACATGCCCAAATACCTACCGGCGGGGCTGACGCAGTACGTACTCAACAAATTTTCCACGAAGTCCTCGCCGTACGACGTCACTCAAAACGACATTTCGACTCCCTTCCAATGGCTGGAGGTGGAGCAGATTATGGTCATCAGTCGGTACGGGGCGAGGTGGCGTCATCGCGGTGCTATACAAGACACATTGGGCGGGACTCTCGGAACCTTCCTGGGAGCGGGAAATGGACCTCGACCTCTTCCGCTCCCACATTTTGCGTTATTGGGCCGGAACCCCGGGCCAGCACCGCCAAACCAACCACCTGTACCGCCGAATGCGGATCAGGGCGGAACAGCGCGAGCTCTCCCGCAACAACGGGGAACGCTTCCTAGCGCCGGGCTACGCCTGTGCTCCCCGCGCCGATTGGCTACGTCACTACCACGACACAGTACTTCCTAAGGGAGCCCGCATTTGGTACAAGGGAGACGATGGGTTATGGTGGCTTGGAAAGATCAGCGCTTGCACTACCGAGGACAAGGTATACCTGATCCGCTTTCTGGACGACCCGGGACCGATTAAACTTCCTCTTCCCCCGGCGCGCTACACGACTTTGACGGGAGCCGTAGAGGTTCTTGGTGCCTGCAAGTTCACATCGACAGTGCGTCTCCTCGGGGAATCCA
The DNA here is from genome assembly GCA_012845835.1 of Undaria pinnatifida. Lineage (NCBI taxonomy): Eukaryota > Phaeophyceae > Laminariales > Alariaceae > Undaria > Undaria pinnatifida. Next base: position 1,866,119 of record JABAKD010000012.1, on the reverse strand, counting down.
ACGTAACGTAGACGAATCTCGAGGCGGGGCCATGGCTAGTTGACTTTGAAGCCGGCACCGCTCCTCGATAGTTCTTCAATGTTGGGGTTATGAGTTTTGAGTCTTCGAGTTTGGGTTGTTCGTAGTGTCCTGAGAGTCTTCGTCGGGTTTTGGGGCGGTTCTCCATTATTTTTTCTTTCTGTCTTGCCGAACCGCCCTGCTCAGTGCCGGGCAAGGGTTCAGGGAAGACGCCGCTATCGGAGGCGCGGGGCTGTCGTTTTTTCGTCATTGCTCATTCTCGCCCCGCCGACGACCTCCTTAGCCCAGAGCCAGGGGGCGACCAGGGTGCCCTGTTTGCGCGTAACGTGGTACAGGGCTATGTACGGGTCTGTGTGTCACCTTTTTTCTTTTGTGTGTTGTATTTGTTCTACTTTGTTTTTGTCCACTAAACACTCTCTCCCCCCCGCGAGGCTGTAGGTATTGCCACCTCCCATCCCGGGTATTCGTCGTTCCCTCGTCTAACCCCTCGCCATGCCGATGGCACGCGGGAGATTTTTCGCATGACTTCTCCCTTGTGTTAGTGCCTGTGTTCCTCTCCATATCGACGAGGGCTCGCCTCGCCGTGGTACCTTGTCTGCGGTTGGTTTGCCGTAGAGCCTTTCCTGCCCCCCCTGCCACACCGGCGGTATGCGGCAGGTTCTAGAGCCTTTTCTGCCCCCCCCCCGCCACACCGCCGGCACGCGGCAGGTTTTTGACAGGGTTTTTTTTCCTTGTTGTAGGGTCTGCGCCTCTTTCAACTGTTTTTATTCGCGTGTTTCTGGCTCCATAGCCAGACGGTTAGAGGTGTGGGAGTGGCTTTTGAGGAGCCGCATCTTCGACTGATGGTCTGGTTCGTAGAACCGGAGTTTTCCTGAATCTCCCATATTTCTGCGTATGCGACTCATCAGGGTGGGCTAGTGTTAAGATACGGCCTCGAAAGGCCTGTAATTATCCGACTTTGAGATCATTTAGCTGAGTTTCGTATGATAAGATTAGCGTTTTATATACGGGAAAGTTAGGAAATAGATCGGAGGCACGTGCCTCCGATCTCAGAAGTCATCCGGGGCTCTGGTGGACTCGAATAAAGCTACGTCTCTACGAAGGAAATAAAGTGAGTACTCTCCGAGGACCTGCTCAAATGGCAGACCTGCAGGGGGCACTCTGTTCCCCCACCCTATAACCTTACAACCGTCCCCACTCCTCTGTCCTTTACCACTGGACGTACTGCTGCCCTGCCGTACTGCTGCCTTGTTATTATTTTGATATATTTTTGTACTCACATACAGAGGATGATACAGCACCAATTTGTTTTTGTCCGCCACACCGGCCGGCAACAGGCATACTTCGGGAGTACCACTAGTTATAAAAAATGAAAATTCACTCCAGCTGTGAGATCGAAGATCGAAACTCATCTTTGCAAGCTGTGTGTGATACTCCGATCGCGCGTATTACGGGGTTGTGTGTCCTCACTATTATAGAGTAGTAATTGCAAATATTAGGGATTGAAGTAAAGCACAACAACAGCCAGCGAGTAAGCAACAAATCAGTATACCATTTAAGCCACGAACCACAACAACAGCCAGCCAGCAACTCTGTTTATAATATCAGATTATTATTTTCGCTGTGTTGCTCTTTCTATATTCCCTCCCTCTAGACGTAACACGTTCAGATCCAGGGCCACTACGTAAGCAGGCCCTTCTCCCCCCCTCCCCACTTCGGTACGCGCCTTCAATTTTCCATCTCATCTATTATTGTTATCTTCGCACATTTTCTTTCTCATTCTCGCTCCCTAGATTTGATGTAACTCAGACCCGGGGTCGCTATAGCAGTCTCTTACCCCTCCTCCTCAGTTCGGTACGTGCCTTCCTCCTTATCGCGACAATAATTCAGCACTTTCTTCCCTCGTCGACACGCGTCGAACTACAATTATTGATATACTACCACTCTGTTCTTGCACACACTATTATACCCCCCCCCCCCACGCCCTTGTTTTTTCCCCCGCTCCCTCGTGCACAAACGCCCCACCTAACATCGAAATCTGCCAAAGTATTAAACACTTCCACGCATTTAATATCACCTCATTATCTTTCTAGAGCCATCCATGCCGCAGCTCCAATTAATCCCCCCGCCCTACCTCCCCAACGCCTCCTCCTCGCCCACCTCCCGCACCATCGCCTAGACTGACTAACATACCCTGTTGACCCAAATAGCTACACTGTAGTTCCAAGAGGAGTCGGCGACCTAAATCCTTAATGAGGACACATATCCCGTAATACGCGCGATCGGAGTGTTGTAAGGTTATAGGGTGGGGGAACAGAGTGTCCCCTGCAGGTCTGCCATTTGAGCAGGTCCTCGGAGAGTACTCACTTTATTTCCTTCGTAGAGACGTAGCTTTATTCGAGTCCACCAGAGCCCCGGATGACTTCTGAGATCGGAGGCACGCGCCTCCGATCTATTTCCTAACTTTCCCGTATATAAAACGCCAACCTTATCATACGAAACTCAGCTAAATGATCTCAAAGTCGGATAATTACAGGCCTTTCGAGGCCGTATCTTAACACTAGCCCACCCTGATGAGTCGCATACGCAGAAATATGGGAGATTCGGGAAAACTCCGGTTCTACGAACTAGACCATCAGTCGAAGAAGCGGCTGCTCAAAACCCGCTCCCACACCTCTAACCGTCTGGCTATGGAGCCAGAAACACGCGAATAAAAACAGTTGAAAGAGGCGCAGACCCTACAACAAGGAAAAAATCAACTGTCAAAAACTTGCCGCGTGCCGGCGGTGTGGCGGGGGGGCGCAGAAAAGGCTTTAGAACCCGCCGCATACCGCCGGTGTGGCAGGGGGGGCGCAGGAAAGGCTCTACGGCAAACCAAACGCAGAAACGGTACCACGGCCAGGCGAGCCCTCGTCGATATGGAGGGGAACACAGGCGCCAACACAAGGGAGAAGTCATGCGAAAACCTCCCGCGTGCCATCGGCATGGCGGGGGGTTAGACGAGGAAACGACAAATACCCGGGATGGAAGGTGGCAACACCTACAGCCCCGCTAGGGGGGAAGTGTTTAGTTGTCAAAAACAAAGTAGAACAAATACAACACACAAAAGATAAAATACGACACACAGAACCGTACATAGCCCTGTACCACGTTACGCGCAAACAGGATACCCTGGTCGCCCCCCGGCTCTGGGCTGAGGAGGGCGTCGGCGGGGCGAAATTGAGCAATGACGAAAAAACGACAGCCCCGCGCCTCCGATAGCGGCGTCTTCCCTGAACCCTTGCCCGGCATTGAGCAGGGCGGTTCGGCAAGACAGAAAGAAAAAAAAGTGGAGAACCGCCCCAAAACCCGACGAAGACTCTCAGGACACTACGAACAACCCAAACTCGAAGACTCAAAACTCATAACCCCAACATTGAAGAACTATCGAGGAGCGGTGCCGGCTTCAAAGTCAACTAGCCATGGCCCCGCCTCGAGATTCGTCTACGTTACGTTGGATTCCCCGAGGAGACGCACTGTCGATGTGAACTTGCAGGCACCAAGAACCTCTACGGCTCCCGTCAAAGTCGTGTAGCGCGCCGGGGGAAGAGGAAGTTTAATCGGTCCCGGATCGTCCAGAAAGCGGATCAGGTATACCTTGTCCTCGGTAGTGCAAGCGCTGATCTTTCCAAGCCACCATAACCCATCGTCTCCCTTGTACCAAACGCGGGCTTCCTTAGAACGTACTGTGTCATGGTAGCGACGGAGCCAATCGGCGCGGGGAACACAGGCGTAGCTCGGCGCTAGGAAGCGTTCCCCGTTGTTGCGGGAGAGCTCGCGCTGTGTCGCCCCGATCCGCGTTCGGCGGTACAGGCGGTTGGTTTGGCGGTGCTGGTCCGGGGTTCCGGCCTAATAACGCAAGATGTATGAGCGGGAGAGGTCGAGGTCCATATCCCGCTCCCAGGAAGGTTCGGAGAGCCCGCCCAATGTGTCTTGCATAGCACCGCGATGACGCCACCTCGCCCCCGTACCGACTGATGACCAGTGATCTGCTCCACCTCCAGCCATTGGATGGGAGTCGAAACGTCGTTTTGAGTGACCTGGTACGGCGGGAACTTCTTGAAAACTTTGTTGAGCACGTACTGCGTCAGCCCCGCCGGTAGGTATTTGGGCATGTCCTCACTGTCGTGGCGGTTGGCGCAGGGTTTGAAGCGGTCGATAGCCACACCCCGACGAGCGTCCGAACCGGGCAGGTCGGAAGGGAGATCCAAATAGAGGAGGTTGCTCCCGAGCGGCGAACCGTCCGGGGTCTCGGCGGCGGAGCAGGAACCGATGGCGAGGACCTTGTATGGTCCCGTCCTGTCAAGCGCGTGCTTGGCCTTGAGTACCTTGGCGTCAGTGTTCGCCTACACACCCTGGTGGATGGTAGAGGCAGAATAGTATACCCATGCCCAACCACCCATAGCGACGTTAGGTGCTGGACGCAGCGCGTCGGTGAGGGTGGAGTTTCTGCGGGTTACACGAGAAATGGTGAGAGCGCGGTGTGCGCGGACAATGTCGTTCGCGCGCGTTTACCGGCCGGTGGCCAAGTCGCAATAGGCCAGGTGGCTATGGGTCAGACTCTGGTGTCCCACGACGCCAGTGCGGTCGAAACCCGTAAGGGGGAGCCGTGGGAGTCTGCCCATGTGGACATCGTTGGGCGCCATACCTGTCGCTGCGCTGACGGAATTGTTGTAAGCGCATTCGACGTGGGGCAGATGCAAGTCCCAATCGTCTTGTCGCTCGTTGACGAGCGTAGCAAACATTTGGGCCATAGTGTGGTTTACTCGCTCAGCGCCCCCGTTACAGTTGGGATAATAGAAGCCCGTAGCAAGCTTGTGCACACCCAACAGCTCATATACAGCTTGTGAAATCTTGGAGCCGAACTGCAGTCCGTTGTCCGAGAGTATGGTGCGCGGGCACCCCCACAAGGGGGTGTATTGTTTCACCAGGATATTGGCTGTACCCTCCACGGTGAACTCAGCGGCAGTGACGGAGAACATGTCGGCCCGACGACTGAAGCGATCGTGAACAGCAGGATGTAGGTGTTGCCTCGTGGTGTGACCGGAAGGGGCCGAAGTAGTCACCACTGACGGCGACACCTGGCCTTTCCGGTAGAGGTATTGTTATGATGGGCCAGCGGACAGTCATCCGTGGGGTTCTCCGCGCTTGGCACTTCAAGCAGTGGCGAAGTCACCACTGGGTGCACACATTTATGCCAATCCACCAACAAAAACGCTCCAGAATGCGCAACGTGTGCGTGGTGCCAAGGTGACAAGAGGCCGTCGTTGACAAGCTTGCATGATCAGCAGAGGAACGTAGATGCGAACTGGCTCGTCGTTTAGCAAGCAAGCAGCTCGCCCCACAGAGTTGGGTTTGTCATACCTTGTTGGTGGAAGTGTCTGGTTACGGACGAGTAGGACGATGTCGTCGTCGATTGTATATAGTCGACCCTTATTCGCCAGCTCCTTGATGTCTGAGAGGGAGAGACGCTTGTGCGAGAGTTAGCACGCCAAAACGTCGGGCGGCAGGACCGATGGCCGGCCGATAGAGATGTAACGCATCATGGCGTGGCACGTCGGCTCAGTGTGCTGCGCTCGCTTATAACCGTCATGTGAATAACGCGCGACGGAATCCGCGAACCGCAATTCAGCAGCGTCGTCGAGGACGTCTGACCTTGTATATGCAGTCGGCGTGTCACCAGGAAAAGGCGTAGGCCGTAAAAGAGGACTTCCCATCTAGGCTCTGCGTGGTGGCGGTCGGATGGTAGTGGCACCGTGCGGACCGGCGAGTCGACAAGAGCAGGGGTTGCGGCGGCGGGCGGAGCCGGCCGCGGCCGTGCGATTTGCGGCGGGGTTGTACCTCGTCTGGAAGATGGCCAAGCGGGCCCGCCGGGCCCGAATCCATAATCTACAGCGGGGGTGCATTTCTCGGTATTGTCGCTGTTAGTCGGTGCGTCGTCGACGACGGAGGGGCTGGAGTGCCAAGCAAACCGGAGACGGACACAGTTGATCTGGTGGTCGCGGCGGGAGCCGACTCCTGTGTAGACCTCCGGGATAGATAAGTCGGCTGTGCGATGGGCGTCGCTGCAGCCAAGGCTTCTGCGGAGCCCGTGCCGCCCTCGATGGGTATGGCAAAACCGAAGCGAAAACGGTGTCAGCGGCAGGCGAAATCGACCCGCGGCCGGTACAGCCTTCGGTAGTGGCACCGGAGGAAGAAACACGGGCGACGAATCTCCCCGGGGAAGCAGAAAAGCCGTCAATCCTTATACGTGGCTCGTGTGTGCGAAACTCTTGAAATGCGGTAGAGGTGACAGGGAGCCAACCCACGGCAGCATGTTCCGTGCGGGGCACGAGCCCATCCAAGACAGTGCTCTCGGCGAGGGATTCGAGTCCACCCAAGGCAGTGCTTTCGGTGTGGGGCACGAGCCCACCCAAGACAGTGTTTTCGGCGAGGGGCGCGAGTCCACTCGAACCGATCCCTGGGATCGGCGAGGAAGGAGTGCGCCGCCCGCGGGTCCGTAGGAGGTAGATACCGCTATCTCAACGGGATTGGGGATTGTCAACCCCACGAGGTTGAAGTTTGTCAAGCAACTGCGGTCGTACTCCGTAGCAGGCTCTGGAAAACGGGCCGGAAAAATTGGCGATGCCGTTGGCGCTGCCTTTGCGGTACTCGAGTGTGCAATCGAACGGTGACGAACTCAAGCTACCGCTGGACTCGTGCATTGAGGGTCCCCACTTTGCCAATGCTCTCCTGTGTTTTGTGGCCGGAGAATATGCGGAACTTTGCTCCCCACGGTACCCTCGGAGACGTTTGGGAGCCAAAACAATGCTGCCGGTCCCCAAATCTGGAGGAGTCCAGTGCCTCTCCGAGTCGAGCTTTGCTCGACTGATATACGCGGTTTTTCATAGTAAACAAAACGTCGTCCAGCGTCACAGAACCCTTGACGAAACAGGGGCCGTGTTCTGACAGCGCAAGGTCAGGGCCGACGCCAGAAGCTATCTCCAAATCTCCACGGGTTTTAATTGGCCAACGCGCCCAAGAAATAGGTCGGAAACGCCGAAGGAGAAGCTTTGCGAGCGCTGGCCGATGTTAACGGCTCGGCGGTGGCGCGGACGAGTTTTCTTGGTTCTTGCATTCGCAGTGCAAGTGCGGAACCGCCTAGGGGAGGCCGAGTGCGCCGACCCGGTCTCCTTGTCGCGAATAGCTTCGCGAACGGCAGAAAGTGCCTTACCGAGCACGTTTTTCCTCTCCCCTGGCATGGATTGTTGGCCCTGGGACCATCCGCCCGGAGACCAATGCCCCACACTGGGTCAAGAGGGCTGGATTCAGCCAGAAGCTTGTTGTCAGAGCTCAAAAGGTGATTTTTTTATGGCTGGATTCTACATGAATTTGGCGTAGGTGCCAGATAACACGGCGTTTGGCTTCTCCCTGTCCCCAACACCGGAGTCAAAGTTGCGCACGCCTCGACCGATGCGTTTGCGTGTGCTTGGACTAGGCGACGACATGATGAGCCCCACTGCTCGATGGTCTTGGAAAAACTTGGTCTTTTCGGCCATCATGTACTGCTCTGCGCAGACATACGGCACGTCGTTCACGGCAAACGACGAAGGGGACCACATTGTGCAAAATAGAATGGGGGCTGCCAGAATAACACCACTTTGTCGGTGGAGTATTCGAGAGAAGGGTCAAAAGCCGTGTTGAAATTTGGGCCTGCAATGTCCCCGTCCGGGAACACCAGGCCTCGGGAGAACGACGCAAATCCGAACCTGTGGTATCTCGGCTCGGGTCTTTCTTCGCTCGTTGGCAAAAAATCTCCGAGAATCCGCTCTAACTGCGCCCGAAAAATAGCAAAAACCGACGGCACCAACCCGTCGGTAGCCTCGTTGGACATTTGTGGGTGTGCAATGTCCCCTTCTGGGAACACCAGTCCTCGGCGCTTTAGCCTGTAGTGTTCCCTTGCGGGAGCACCAGGCCTCGGGAGCAAGATGCGAGTCCTAACCCGGGGTTTCTCGCCTCGAATCCTCCTCACCCGCTCTCTGAAACTCTTAAGAAGCCGCCCTTGCTGCACCCGAAAAAGAGTCCAACACCGACGGTGCCAACCCGTCGGTAGCCTCGGTGGGCATTTGGGTCTGCAATGTCCCTCTCTGGGAACACCAGTCCTCGGCTCTTTGGGCCTGTAGTGTCCCCCTCAGGAACACCAGGCCTCGGGAGCATAACGCGAGTCCAAACCCACGGTTTCTCGCGTCGTGGCCTCTTCGCTCTTTGGCGTATAATCGCAAGAAACTGCTCTAACTGCGCCCGAAGGGGCAGAGGCTCTGAGCTGTTTCTGCTTGACGAGAGGCGCGATTCTTCCGAAAATTACGTGAGTAGCGTCCAGCTGATCAGGCTGGAGACCGTGGCGTCACCACTGGCCCGTCGCGCAGTGTCGGATCTTCTTTCTGTTTCACTGAGGCAGACGTAGCCTGAAACACGTGGGTTAGCGTGTTAATGGACGAAGCAGGGCCCGTAGACCCTGTGGGCGTCTTCTAGAGCGGGGTCGCGGAAGTGGCAATAATGGTTTGACCTGAGGAGGCTCTTTTCCGGTATGCCTCTTGGAGTAGGGAGACGAGGTAGCTAGTCTTGTCGACTCCTCCTTAATGGAAAAAAAAGGACAGAGAGCCCGCTGCTATCGCGAGCAAACACCAGATCAAGCCTCGCAAATATCTCGGTGTTTTGGTGATGGCCTTCCCACACCTCAAATCGACCGCCACCTCGTGGTCAGAAAAAAGTGTTTCAAGGGTCGACCGTCCCACACCTCAACCGACCGCCACCGCCTGGTTAGGGAGAGGGGGGGATGAACACATACGCGTAAAAAGGCGACGCGCCGTCACCACACCTATATTGTTGCGCGACGCGTGCCTGGGGGGGGAGCGCGCAAACGCAGGCTCCCATGCCATGGTTAATGGGGGCGGCGTTTGGAGCGCGTACCTCTATTGCTGAGTCGGCGCTGAAAGCGCGGTTGCCATCGCTGAACTCAGACCATGACCGAGGGGAACGTCGCTGGTGGCGCGCGTTCTCGCCGTCGAAAAAAAAAGAAGAAAAAATACCTGGCTGGAGGAAACCACGCTTGAAGCGCTAGTTTCGGCCGCCGGTGCTACGCCGTGAGAATCGTCCGCAGACGACGTAGGAGCCCGTGGGCTCTTGACAGAGGCAATCTGTGCTGCGTTACTGGACAGGCTAGCAACAGAACACGAGAATCTTCTGAAACCGAAATAGGTACCCCCCGACAGTGTCGTCGACGGTGCCGTACCGCCGAAGAGCTGTCGATTGCCGTTGCGGAATGCGCCAGGTTGGCGCGCGAGTGTATTTTCGCCCGGGTTGTGGGCGGCCCCAAAGCGCATTGGAGGAGCAGGAGCGGGGGCAGAAGAGGCGGGCGAGCGCAGGATACCACCATAGTGATCCGACGTGTATGTGGGATCGTTGTGACAGTTTACCTGGCCATGATCCTGGTGGTACCCTCGCGATTGACCTGAAAGATAGCGTCAATTTTTCTTGTTGGTGGCCAGGCGAGAAGATTTATCGTCTCGGCGGTGGCAGACCATGCGTGTTTGTCAACGTCGGTGTGCGTCATCGTCGCCAAGTTGGCCAAGTTCAGGGTTTAAGCAGCCACTCGCATTAAGGACAGTATGCCTACAATGCTTGACGGAATGGTTGTCTTCCTGGCAGTTGAGGCAAAGCCCCCGGTTTTCTCGGAAGGCATCAGCGCGAGGTGAAAGGAGGCCGTTCCAAAGGGGAGGGTCGTCTCTCTTAGACGAGGCCTTAACGGCGAAAACTTTTATAGCTTCTGAGATCGGAGGCCTCCGATCTATTTCCTAACTTTCCCGAACATAAAACGCCAACTTTATCATACGAAACCCATCCGAATGATCTCAAATTCGGATAATTGCAGGCCTTTCGAGGCCGTATCTCAACAGTATCACACACAGCTTGCAAAGATGAGTTTCAACAAAATCTCCGATCTCACAGCTGGGGTGCATTTTTACTCATCTTTGCAAGCTGTGTGTGGTACTCCGACCCCGCGTATTACGGGTTGTGTGTCTTCATTATTAAGGATATAGGTCGGCGACTCCCCTTGCAACTACAGTGTAGCTATCAGGGTCAACAGGGTGATGTTTGTCAGTCCGTGCGCGGAAACTATGAAACTCGTTTCTGAGGGGGACAAAATCTAACAGCTGTGGAAGAAAATGCATCAGTTTATCAAGTGAATCCTGTAAGTCGAACCATTAGAATATATAATATGACAAAAAATGAAAATACACTTCAGCTGTGAGATCGAATATTTTGTCAAAACTTATCTTTGCAAGCTGTGTGTGATACTCCGATTGCGCGTATTAAGGGTTGTGTGCCCTCATTAAGGGTATACCAGGTAGTTCGGCGACTCCCCTTGCACCTACAGTGTAGCTATCAGGGTCAACAGGGTGATGTAAGTCAGCCTGTGCGCGGAAACTATAAAACCCGTTTCTGAGGGGGACAAAATCTGGCAGCTAGCTGTGGAAGGAAATGCATCCGTTCATTATAAAAAACAAAATACACTCCAGCTGTGAGATCGAAGATTTTGTCGAAACTCATCTTTGCAAGCTGTGTGTGATACTCCGATCGCGCGTATTACGGGTTGTGTCCTAATGAAGGATATAGGTTTATCAAGTGGATCCTGTAAGTCGAATAACCGATGAGAGGAGGGCGGAGTTTTGAAGGACGTGGGGGCATGGTTTTGATCAAAAGGGAGCGGGGGTGGGGGGGGGGGGATGGGGGGGCGGGGGGGGGGGGGGGACGGGGGGGGACGGGCGGGGCAGCTCAATTTGTGCGTGGAAACTATAAATCGTTCAAGGGGATAAATCTGACGATTTGGAAAAAAAAAAAAAGTATAATATCAGCTGTATATCGCTCCCGGCAGTTGGTGTGTAGAAAATTTAGAGAAAAATATTCACACCGACCTTTGAACCAGGGACTCCAACCTTGCAGATTAGCATTGGCGGCAGTATTCCACGACTGAAGCGACTACAACAACAACAACTGGCACACCTATGACATCGAAGAGTATGCTATGCTCTAAATGATATGTATGAGACAGCCGGTCGCCCCGGTGGCATATCAGGTTGTCCTCGAGAGCCTGGTAGGTCAGTCTCGTGAGTTCGAGCCCCCCGGAGTGCGTACTCGTGTAAATCCATGGGGACTTCTTCTTGTGCACAAATTGACCTGCGGAAAGCGCGAGAGCGTGAGTTAGCAACACTCGATGAAGAATCGACGGGCAGTGATATATTGCAAGAAACGAGGGGAAGAAATTGATAGCAAGAAACGGGGGGGGGGGGATTGATAGCAAGAAACGGGGGGAAGAAAGGACGACACCTGTGACCACGGCTTGTCCAGAAGCTGGAAAGTGGAACTGATTGTGCATGATGAAGATGAATGACAATATGGTTGTAGTTTTCAACGTATTTTTGTTTCTTCCCGTTCGTCGTATAGCCTACGCCATCTATCTGCAGATATGAGGACACACAGCCCGTAATACGCGCGATCCGAGTATCACACACAGCTTGCAGAGATGAGTTTCGACAACATCTTGGATCTCACAGACAGCTGGAGGGGTGCATTTTTATTTTATAATATAGATATTATACGGAGTACTTGTACTACTGTCTGTTCCTGAACCCAAGGAAATATTTTCCTGGCGTTAAATCTGTTCTCAGGTGTTCTTCGATAGACGAAATGGGAACTAGAGAATTCCATTATTATTACGCGTGCATTTAGTGCTTGCTTATGCTCTGTTGTGTGCAGGTCTCCAAACACGCAAAGGAAATACGCTACGAAGAATCTGGAACAGCAGTAGAAGCAGTCTGTGCTGCTTCACCTCGCGATTCTCCTCGCGAGAGACATTCAAGCAGCGGCCTTTCTTCTCTTTCTGCGTGTACTGCTGTGGACACTGGTGTTTGCGTGCAGTGTTTGTATTGAGAATTCTGTGGACCCATCAACATGGAAACTCAAACACTCGTTCTTGCTGACGAAGAAGGAAGTAGTATTCCAGGACATGGACAACAGCATCAACACTCGCGTGCGGGGGATAACTTCAACATCAGCAGCGGTGGCGCGAGGAGGCAGTGGTGGTGGCGGTCTGGACCTGTCGACTCGTGAGTTACCATCCTACAGCAGCAGGACCTCTCTGCGAGCAGTACAAAATAGACATATATTAATAGGCACTGGGCACTTACTCTTATATACCTTTGAAGACGATGCTGCTATGTTAGACCCCGGCTGCCGGCATGCATGAGTCAGATACATAAATAGGCAATATTATGAAAATTATAATACACTCCAGCTGTGAGATCGAATATTTTGTCGAAATTCATCTTTGCAAGCTGTGTGTGATACTCCGATCGCGCGTATTATGGGTTGTGTGTCCTCATTAAGGACATAAGTCGGCGACTCCCCTTGCAACTACAGTGTAGCTATCAGGGTCAACAGGGTGATGTTAGGCAGTCTGTGCGCGGAAACTTTAAAAACCGTTTCTGAGGGGGACAAAATCTGACAGCTGCGGAAGGATATGCATTCATCAGTGTATCGAATGAATCCTGTCAGTCGAATATCCGATGAGGGGAAGGCGGAGTTTTTAAGGACGTGGGGGCCTGATTTTGATCAAAGGTGGGCGGGAGGGGGGGGGGAGGGGGGGGAGGGATAGGTGGGGCAGCTCAATTTGTGCGTGGAAACTATTATATAAATCCTTCTTGTGGGGGAGGGGAGGGGAAAGTGGGGTGGGGGTTGGGGGGGGGGGAGGGTCGCATATATGTAGGGGTTTGCTATACGCTTGATATCTATCGTACGTACGTATGTTCGAGGCACCTACCCGTCACAGCAGTGTGCGGTATTGTATCCGAGCAAAAGAACTGGTAACATATTCCAACTAACCCCCCCCCCCCCTACATACCCGTCGCTCCCACGGTCGCCGGTATCGCCTACTTTGTGATAAAAAGAAGTGTCAAGCGTGCATTAAGTTCCTGTTGATTTATTGTGCGGCCAATCCCCCCTCCCCTAACCTGTCATATCGTACGACTGCAAGATACATGTAATACGCTGACTGGTGCATTTCACAGCAGCAGCTGTCAAATTTCAAACTGTATCCCCTTCAAGAACGGCTTTTCTTTATAGTTTCCGCGAACAGATTCGATGCATTAACGTCACCCTGTTGACCCTGTTCCAAGACAAGGAGTCGTCGATCTGAATCCTTATTGCGGTCGCCCCGGTGGCGTATCAGGTTATCCTCGAGCCTGGTATAGGTTAGTTTCGTGAGTTCGAGCCCCGCCGAGTGCATACTCGAATAAATTCGTTGGGACTTTTTCTTGTGCACAATTTGACTTGCGGAAAGCGCGAGAGCGTGACTTAGCAACACTCGATGAAAAGTCGACGAGCAGTGAGATTGCTGAACCCTATGCGCGATGAAAATTGAAGGCAAGAACCGGGGGGAAGAAGGGACGACACCTGTGTCCACGGCTTGTCCAGAAGCTGGAAAGTAGAAGTGTGAGAAGAATAAAATTAAATTAATAAATAAATAAATATCCATACTGTAGTCAAATGAATGAGAACATACACCCTGTAATACGAGCGATCGGACTACGTATCACACGCAGCTTGCAAAAAAACATGGGTTCAAACAGGCGAAATCTTCGATCTCACGGCTGGATAGAGTGAATTTGAATGTTTGATAACGATACAAGAGCGTCAACGAACACCAAGAAGCCTAAACCACCGTGTACTACTACTCGTACTGCAAACGGCAGTTTTTGGTGCCAAGGGACGGTGAAAGATGTCTGATTAATGCCTGCAACACCTTCTTAATAAAGATATAAAATAGCAGGCATTCTTTGATGCTTTTTGTTTTTTGCGCACTTTTACTTTCCAGCTTATTTCTGGACAAGCCGTGGTCACAGGTGTCGTCCCTTTTTCCCCCCCGGTTCTTGCGTTCATATTTTACCGCGCATAGGGTTCAGCAATAATACCACTGCTCGTCGATTTTCATCGAGTTGTGAACTCACGCTCTCGCGCTTTCCGCAAGTCAGTTGTGAAGAGAAAAAGTCCCTACGAATTTATACGGGTATGCACTCGGGGGGGCTCGAACTCACAAAACTGACCCATACCAGGCTCGAGGATAACCTGATACGCCACCGGGGCGGCCCAACTCTAGCCCTAAACCTAATCCTAGGATGCATACACCATTCATCCATTCACCCATGCTAACGATGCGTGCGTGTGTTGCATGATACGAAGAAGAGCAATCAATTAAAAAAACACAATACAACTACCAATGATCACCCCGCCTTCCTTGGTTATCAGACAGGTTGCAGCGCAGCTACGACGCCCGTGCCTGAAAAATTAAAATTGCGGGGGTTCGTTCCCATAAAGGGTAACCAACTCTTACCAACTCTACAAAAATGATTGACGTCAATAACATTTTGTACTACTGCCTCGTGAAAAAAACCTGTAAAAACGGACTATCGCTGCTCTCGTGATGATGGTGTGCTCGCGGGTCGTGGGTCTCCGTGTGCCATCATCCTGCTGTGGTTCTCCATGGCCGCCTCGTCGCCTTAGCTCACTCGGCCCGCTCCTTCACACTTGCTCTCGTTGACCTTCAATTCCAATCGGCCCCCCTTCTCCCCTGTCCCAAAAAACAAAATGCTCGTCGCAGCTTGCGGTGCTGATATGAAAAACAAAAAAACACGTGTAGGGAGAGTTCAATCCGTCTCTTCCCCGTCCGTCGACGCTCAGTCGCTCTCCTCCTTCGTCGTCGAATCAAGCCTCCTGCTGGCGCAGTTCCCGCCACGCAAAACCGAGACTACGCAGTAGTGTGGCTCGTGGTGGCGCCTGCTTCCGCGCACGAGCATCCCGATTAAGCTTTGCTGCTCCACCGCTGCTGACTAAAAAGACGCGCAAATCGTAGGTGACCATTCCTAACGCACCACGCACGACCCAACTCTACCGCCACGCCTAAGCCTCGCGGCCATACGCAGCTGCAAGAAGGTATCACTCCTTGAGGGTGAGTCCGGCCTTACACCCGCCAGAAAGACGCCCCCCACTCGCTACAAGCCTGCTAGGGCATGCCTCGCAGCATGCCTTACGGAGGCGGCAAGGGGAACGGAGGTAGAGCGGGTACGAGAACACAACAAAACACGCAAGACCATGAAAACAGGGAAAAAGCAATAAAAAAAGTAAAACAAAACAAAGCGAAACAAAACAAACGACCCAGGTGCTCTGACGAACGAAGCAAGAAGATCAGAAAGGAAATGGTGGCTTATGGCTGTGCACCAGTCCGATGTATAATATTACAAAAAAAGAAAATACACTCCAGCTGTGAGATCGAAGATTTCGTCGAAACTCATCTTTGCAAGCTGTGTGTGATACTCCGATCGCGCGCATTACGAGTTGTGTGTCCTCATTAAGGATATAGGTCGGCGACTCCCCTTACAACTACAGTGTAGCTATCAGGGTCAACAGGATGTATGATTGCATAGAATCTACGGAAATGGTAGAGAAGAACTATTATTGGTATGAATGGCGGTCCCAACCTTCGAAATGTTCGAGTTGAGCCACCTTCGGCCCAGTGCATTTTGAGTGCAAATGCTGTGCATGTTCAGAGTGGTCTCCGGGACTCCGGTACTTTAATCACACGACCCGTAATACGCGCGATCGAGAGTATCACACAGCTTGCAAAGATGAGTTTCGACAAAATCTTCGATCTCACAGCTGGAGTGTATTTTTATTTTTTATAATATGTTTTTTCGACTTCTTCTCTCTTCCCCGCTCGATGGCTCTCCGGATTTCGTGGCTTTTATCTCCGTGAGTTAGACAGCCATATGTCTAACACCCGTGTACGTGGATGGCCAAACATGCTAATTGTGGCGGTGGCGGTGGCGGCGGTGTCCCCGGCGGCAGACGTTCCTGTTTTACCACCCCCGCCACTCCGTTTTCGCCCTTCTTCACCTCATCATCCAAATAACCCATAAGAAAAGCAATATTTTTCGCCTCTAGAATGTCGCCATCTATTTCATCAAGAAATCAGGCAGTCCAAAACGTCAGTTTTGTGAGCTGCTGCTCGTGCCACCATGCAGCGAGACCCCAGAGCGCCTCCACGCTCTGAAGGCGTCTGTGTTTGGAACTCGCGGATCCTAGGTCTTTCCTGGCCCGTCGTAGATCCTTGGGCATAATGGGAGCTTGCCTTGTTGTGCTTTGCGTCCTCCCTGTAGGCTCGTAGAACAGGAGCGTCTGCCGCCGGGTCGAACGCCGCCACCGTAACAACCGGCACCGCCGCCGCTGCTGCCCCCGCCCGCGAAAGAAGCGAAACAGCTTCCGCTTGAGCAGGTCGAGGTGCGAGGAAACCAGCAAAAGGCAAAAAGAGGTGGGGATATTTTGTTTTTGGAGTATGAGGTGTCATATTGCGGGGACGGAACAAAGGAGGAAAACGGAAGAGTTGATTTTTGGGGCAAAAAGGACGGGAACGAATAACGGTGGTGGAACGAGCTGGTCTTGGCGCAGTCATTAGTTGAAGAGCTGCAACAGCCGTAGCAGCAACAGCAGCAATAGCAGCCACAGCCTCCTTGGTGCTGCCGCCCCAACCCCACACCTCCATCCTCACAGGCGCCGCTACCGTCGCTGCAGTCGGTGGAAGCGCAGCAGCTTCCCCCCCTGCTGGTGCCACCGGAGGAAGTCAGCGGAGATGAGCACGAAGAGGTGGTGTTATCTGAGAACATGGTAGTTGATGTTGGAAGAGTGATGGCAGGCGATTGGGAAAAAGGGATGCTGGGGTCTATGCAGATGGACCATCAGAAGGAGCTGCTTCAGCAGCAGCCGCACCAGCAACAACAGCCACAGCTACCTGGTGCTGCCACCGCGGACCCGTAGCCATCCCCAACGTCAGCAGATATTGATGAGAGCAACAACGAGCGTGAGATCGGAAGGCATGACATTATTAGGCATTATATTCTGGTTTTTGTTTTGAGAGGCAGTGCAGCAGCAGGATCGTTTGCGCTTGGAAAATGCAAAGCGAAGGGAGGTCAGAGCGATGGCGAACAGGATAGAAGCGATTGGAAGCGAGAGGGCATTGGCACTCTGGTTGGTCCTTCAGCATTTTCGGGGGTTGGGGACGAGGGACCCCTGCTCGGCGCCTTACCCGTCCGAGGAGAGTGCGCGTTCGCGAAAAGAGATCACGGTATTGATTTGTGTCCGGCTTCTTCGCGGGGCCTGGAGAGGAGAATGGACGGCAGAAAGGCACCGTCCGCTGGCGTCTACGCGAGCAAGAGAAGATAATCGCCTGCCGCAAGAGCACGTACTCAAAAAGGCCTAAAAAGGCACGTCTTGTTTTCATTTTTTTGGCACTGCAGAGATTCGGGGTTTGGTTCGTTCGGTGCTTGGTTGGGAATTTTGGTTGGTATTATGTTATGGGGCAACGTGATATGAACGGAAGATCGTTTACGGCCAGCAGTAGTTTCATGTGTTACCTTTCCCCACTATGCCTGCCCCCGACGCTGTCTTGTCTTTGCTGCGTGTTCACCCCCAGCAGCAAAAATTGTAAGCATGATATTGCTGTTATGCTCTTAAATCGGGCACTATTGCAATGGTGGCGTTAGGTATGAACTTTTGTACCTACCTGGTACGGAAATTTGGAAAAGGAATAATCTGGTGGCTAGTAATTATATAGACTATCTATGCCACCAGGTATATGCAAATTATTCTTGGTTACACGCACGTACAAATGAATAAGACACCTCCCAATAAATACTCACTCGTTTAGTATATTACGAGTACCAACAACGCAGCTTGCAAAGATGAGTATTGACCTGAAATTCGTCAAACTCACGGCTGACGTCCTTGAAAATTAGTTATAAAATAGTGGTGTACGAAACTACAACACCTGGTACCTGGAATTTTGGTATTTTCTTTTGACCTTTGATGGAATTGGCGATCGAAAGTAGAAAGTGTTTTTGTACTCTTCCCGATAAACTGAAGTTTCCACCTTGATGGTATGCCTGCAATAATATACTCCCCCCCCCCCCCCCCCTCTTGCTCTCCCTTACTCAAACGCCCCACCAAATATCGAAATCCGCCACATTAATAAACACTTCACGCACAGGATATCACCTCATTATCTTTCGAGAGCCATCCATGCCGCTGTGTTCCCCCCCCCCCCCCCCCCGCCTCGAACGCCCCTTTCTTCCCCATCACCCGCACCTTCGCCTAGACCTAGCACCACACGTATAACAAACCCCTCACCTAAAGCCCTTCCCCCCCCCCCCCCAGCCCCCCGCCCCCGCCCCCACCCCCCACCCTCCCCCCCCAACCCATCCCAACCCCACCCCCTCGAACACTCCACCCTCTCTTTACTCACTGATTGTACGACTTACCCCAGAATATACACGATAAACTGATGTATTATTTCCAAAAATGTCACATTTATCCCCTCGAAATAATGTATAGTTTCCGGGCACATATCGAGCTGCCCCCCCCCCCCCCCCCCCCCCCCCCCCGCCCCCAATAATATACTGGTGCCAAAACCGTCAGATTTATCCCCTCGAAAGGATTTATAGCTTACATGCACAAATTGCCCTTCCCCCCCCCCCCCCCCCCCCCGCCCCCCTCCAAACCCGCTCGCTTTTGATCAAAACCAGGCCCCCCCTTTGCCTTCACAGCTGTCAGATTTTGTCCCCCTCAGAAACGGGTTTTATAGTTTCCGCGCACAGAGTGACTAAAATCATCCTGTTGACCCTGATAGCTACACTGTAGCTGTAAGGGGAGTCGCCGACCTATATCCTTAATGAGGACACACAACTCGTAATGCGCGCGATCGGAGTATCACACACAGCTTGCAAAGATGAGTTTCGACGAAATCTTCGATCTCACAGCTGGAGTGTATTTTAATTTTTATAATATACTCCGTATGATTTTATACGATACAAGGGCTCTGCATGGGTGCCGGCATTCGCCGGCACCCATGCTTCGGGTAGGGCAGGGCAGCACTTCGAATTGTTCGATTCAATACTTGGTGTACTAGAAAAAAATCACCACACACAAATATATTCTGCACGTACAGCAGGCAATGCCAAGAGTTCGACATATAAAAACAAAACATAATAATGTTCTGCTACTATTAATAGCAGGGTAGTCCTCGGTACCGTTTTTTTTTACGGTACCATATTGCGAAATGACGGTACTTTCCAAACGGTTGACGGTATTTCGATTTCTCACGGTACCACTTTTGGCGGTACACGGTATCGCCGAATTTGACGGTACCTTTTCGGCGGTATCGAAAAGTGACGGTATTTTCTAGACGGTAGACGGTTTTTCGATATTTGACGGTACTTTTTTGGCGGTACTGCAAAACGACGGTACCGGTCCCGGTACTGCCAAATTTGACGGTACTTTTTTGAGGGTACTGAAATATGACGGTTCCGCCACTGAGAAACACAGAATTACGAATGACGAAATACTTGACAGTACCTGCCGGGCGGCGATCAAGCATGCCGTCACCACCCCGCTGATGTTCCTGCATACCTATATAGAACGGACGAATAGAGGCTAGACTAATCGTCGAACCGTCAAGCTGACAAACTCACCAGCCTCACGCGAAACAACATTTAGACATTTAGCACCAAAATAAGACAATAAAACAATACTACTACTACTGTAAACAATAAAAAAATAAAACCTAAAACATGAAAACATTCAATGAAAACCATCACCCTACAATCTTTGACGGTTCTGAATATGACGGTTTTTCTAAACGGGAAACGGTACTTCGCTTATTTGACGGTACTTTGATGGCGGTGCTGCAAAATGACGGTACTTTTTAAACGGTTGACGGTTTTTCGATTTTTGACGGTACCGCCTTCGGCGGTGGTACACGGTTTGCCCAAATATGACGGTATTCCGCCGAGTACCGGGACCGACGTACAGCACGGGAAAATTACCTCGGGAATTTTCCCGAGGACTACCCTGATTAATAGCTACCGTTGTTTTAACGAATCCGATTCCGAGATTCATTCAACAGATTTCGATCGGATAAATACGCTCACACGCCGACTGACCCTTTAACCTGGCGACGAAACGTGTCGAGTGCGTTTCTTGTGAAATGTTAACTCAATCAAGCATTCGGGGTCAGTAACGTTACTGACCATGTCCGCTGCGAGTCCTCTTTGTAGCCACTGAGATACGCGCACTGACCCAGCTTCTGAAATATACAATGCATGATATAATAGTATCATCTTGATCCGAGCCTCCCAGACTGACTGAGTGTCTGTGTGTTGTCTGGTCGTGGAGAAACGTGCTGACGTTGTTCCAGGCGCAAAACATGGTGGTATGACTGCCTTCGTCATTCAACTCCTCGAATTATATTGCAATGCTGCTGCATGTTGCTAGTTGTGTAGATCGCTCACTTCTTGTAGATACACAGCACGCGACTACAGCGCTTACGATTTTGTCAGCTAAGAATTTCAGACACGAGTTTTATTAGTCGAAAATAAAAATACGTCTGTTTTGTCTGATGGCGCATTGGACAGGATTCATACACTAAGGATAGGCCTCACCCGGGCACGATAGGGTCACATGCCGGGATCTTAATCCATCCACACATGATTCCTCCCCGCACGGTGTGGAAATCCCAACCCCACCGGCCGACTGACATTCTGATTGGCCATGGTTCGTATGTTGAGCCAGCTCTACCTCGGGAGGATATAGGGTCCCATCCCCGGTCCAGAGGTCGTTCCACATCTCTAAGAGTTTCATCAACCGGAGAAGCAAACCGAGCTTTTTCGGGTCGACACCACCCTGCATGGTGAGAAAACCCCAATCCCGTTGGCTAATCGCTGATTGGTTCAAGCTCCACAGCGCGGTCCTAGGCGGATAGAGACCCATCAATGGGGGGCATTTCCGTCGCATACGGGAAAAATAGGGTCCCATCCCCGAATTCATGAATCCCCCGAATCTCTACAGCTCCAAAAACGCGGGAACGATAACGATGACCTCCCGTGCCGACACCACTCCGCACAACGTGGAACTCCAACCATATTCGCTTACCGCTGATTGGCTGGGGCTCGGACATAAGGGCAACGCCACCATGGGAGGATATAGAGTCCTGTGCCCGTTTCAGAAATCCTGACAAAACCGGGACGATATCCGATTTCTCCCGCGGGTCGACACAGCCCCGCACGATGGTGCGACAATCATCGATTATTCACATTGGCTTATCGTTGAGTGACTGTGCAGCTCGTAGAGCCAGCGACACCCGGTGAGGAGACAAACCAGCAAACGGGCGGGGGGCGTTTCGACGCAGGATAGGCCCCCATCGCCGTTCCAGAAATCCTTCCATACCCCATCAACGCCAACAAACCGGGGACGAAAACCGACTTCTCTCGCGCCGACACCACACCGCATGGTGTGGAAGCCTTAGCTAGCTGAGGTTCGTATACAACGCCAGCACCACAGAACAGGGTCCAACCCCAGTTCAGAAACCCTGCAAGTTATTTTCAACTAGAAAAAAATGGGGCAACTCGCGCCACTGCTGACTTTTTATTCGTATACCCCAACCCCGCGATACGCGGACACTTCATTTGACCCCCTGCCTCAAAACCACCCCGCACAGTGTAACCCAACCTTCGATTGATCGGCTCGGCCGGGGTTCGGAGATAGAGGAAACCACCACTCGCTAAGAAGTTCAGTAAGCTCAAGGAAGTCACTATCATCTCATACTGGCCTGTGATCAGAGAAGTTGTACATGGACCAATTGCATAATATACAGCAGTCGGTCCAGATCGAGTCGATCGGTTCATCTTGCTTGGTTATCGTTTTATCACAGCAGCAGTACTACACTTCACTTCTTTTCTTTGCCCCATCCCATTTACTGTGATTCTCGCACTACTCTGGCCCTGTCAGTAGTACAACTCAGATCCGGGGTCATATAGCGGACTCCACTCCCCCATCCCCACTACGGTACGTGCCCTAATTTTATCGCGAGAAGAATTCAGTAGTTTCTCCCCTACCTAGACGATTCGCGTCGACCTGTACCTACCCACCCTGCTTGGCGATTTCAGCAGTTAGTTGATCATTTTCTTCTCGTAATTGCCGAAAATAAATAAAGTCAACAACGCTCACAACGCGGTGGTTATTTAACTTAAGGACCAATGCTATTCATAGTATTAACAGTGTACCCCCACTAGACCACCGGGGCGATCGGCCATATATCGCTCACTGCCCCGGTGACGTATCAGGTTATCAAATCGAGCCTGGTATAGGTCAATTTCGTGAGTTCCAATACCCCCGAGTTCGTACTCGACGTATAAAACTCCGTGGGACTTGCGGAAAGCGCGAGAGCGTGAGTTAGCAACACGCGATGAAAAATCAACGATCAGTGGGTGCTGAACCACATATATACGCGCTAAAAAAAAGGAAGACTGTAAACGGGGGGGGGGGGGGGGGGGGGGGGAACGACACCTGTGATCACGGCTTGAATGTCCAGAAGCTGGAAGTAGAAGTGTGCCAAAAAAAAAAAATCACTACGTACTGGTGGTAGAGATGATCAATCAGCAATCAGCAGCGAGGAGCACGTCAAGTACGAAGCAACACAAACTTATTTTTGTCCGCTGCGTACCAACACGACCGCATGCACTTAGCCGGCAAACGATTACAGCAACGGAGTCAGGGACCACAGCAACAGCAAAGCACGCCATCCTTCAAAGAGTCTTTTCGGGGAAAAGAAACACCGAACGCGTACGATGCGATACGGGACAGATGCCTGCTTCTCACTGGTTTCTTCCGTGGATACTGCCGACTTTTACTACGACCTTTGCGTGGCGCAACTCGTAAATATCGCGATATTGGTTGCTTAGAGCCGAATTACGTGAGTCTGGAGTTTTAAACGACCGCGGGCTGTTGGGGTATTTTTGCCATACGTGGTCCGCGCATATTAAAATATCGCCTAGGTGGAAACCCCACCTTCGCAATATTTTTGTGTTTTTTTTCCAGGAAGGATGCGGTTTACTTGTTGTTCGTGCCTGGGAGAGACCCACTTACTTGTCGGTCCGCATCTCCTGACCACTTATAATTCGTTTAAGGGTACATCAGTACAACGTGCCTCCACCGCTATCACACTCTTCCCGCTGAGTACTACCGCTACTACTCTTTCTTTGGAGAAATGCACTAGCTCACGCCATACGTTTCCTCTAACAAAGGCAGCGGAGTTTATCTATGTGAGTACGCGTAACACCATTATTGGTGGGAAAACTTTCATGCGTGTTTTACCGGTGTCTCCCTTTTCGCCACGCGACGTCCCCGGGACTTCACGTTACCCGCATCCCGCAGGGGGACCTTGTATACTATATACTATGTACACACATACCTGCTTTTACAACGCGGTTATCAGGGTGCCGGTAGGCTTGAACGAGAGTCGTCCTACGGCTGTAGACCTAGCCCACCCAACTATTCTTGGAATTAAGCGCCGGTTTTGAAACCAGCTGCCCGGCCACATCTCCTCGTGGAATATAGTGCCTCTTGCCACCCCGAACTCATCGTTCGATATAATGGCCCTTCGCAAAAAAGGCAACGCGTGGGGACGAGGATAGTTTTTTACAGCATCCTTCGTCGTGTCGAGCAGCCATGACACGTCGCCGATGATCAGGGTTCCGGTAGGCTTGAGCGAAATTAATGGGTAAGTAAGGCCTGCATTCGCGCGATGAAGTAGGTACACATGTTGCGCGTCCGTATCAACCGCAAGGGATGGATCGTTTTCATCCATCCTTGGATATTGAGGTAGCTCAAATGGTATAATCGGTAGGTAAATTTGATGCTGGGTGTAACTCGGAAGTACCTCACCGAGATGTACCGTGTGTACGTCGTCCGGCTGAGGTAACGTATGACATGATGATACAGCAGATCCCTTCCACGTACACAGCAGGGTGTGTTCTTCGCATTACTCTGAGTTTCCCACCCGACTACATCCAGCTCTGCGGCCACAAACTTCGAGAGGCGGAGATTGACATCGGCGAATACGGCAAGGTGATTTGGTCATGCATTGTCCACCGCGCCGAACACATGCGGGCAATAAAAGATGCAAGCCACAACTCCATAGATGGACCATTGACAACGAAAAAGGAACTAAGGTATAGTCCGTGCAGGACAATTTGTCTACTCTGTTTTCGGCGAATAACTTTTGAAATATATTATAAAAAATGAAAATACACTCCAGCTGTGAGATCGAAGATTTCTTCGAAACTCATCTTTGCAAGCTGTGTGTGATACTCCGATTATGTCAAATTGAATATAAAAACGACCTTGCTTGGTCGTGATCACCAAGGCCAAGGGAGTCGAATACGGTCGAGAAAAAAAGAAGACGATCCCCGTGCTGAAATCGAGTCATATACGGGCGGTTACCATAAAAAGGCAACGCAATATCTGGCTAAATAAAGTGAGCTATTATAAAACTACCAAAATGGATAAAACCATGAAATTCTGAATACATCGCGAAGTTTAGTTTTCCAATAACCCAATTATTTTGCTGGTTTGAAGCACGGCAAAAGGAATCGTTTCCCGCTCATTTTTTTTTCTTGTCGTGAAGTACTACCTCCGCAATAAAAGCTATGAAGATCACGTGATATTCCTTGTTTTATGATAATATCTCCGTCAAATCGTGTGAATATAAAAATACAGTGGAAAAATCCTGACGATTGAACTTGCCAGAGAGCTCGGGGTCATAATCGACTTGCAAAAAGTATACGCCCCGCTGAAAAACTACCAAGTTTTACGGTTTATTGGCGATAAATAAGCAAAAACCACACTCGAAATATAAACCCATCACTTCAGTTCACGGATTTTACCGCTACGAGTAGTAGATTGGCTCTTTGGACGTACTTTCGAATTTCAGATCACACGCCCCTACCTATGCACCCGGTCAGGCTGACATGAATATTAGTCTATACGTATCCTGCATGGACCATGAAATAAACAGCAGTAGTAAGTGGTACTAACTTCTATGGTCACACCCCCCTACCTATGCACCCTGTCAGGCTGACATGAATATTAGTCCATATCCCGCATGGACCATGAAAAAAAACAGCAGTAAGTGGTACTTGCTTCTATGGCGTACGTACAGCTTGCTGCACGGTATTACGTGCAAGCTGAAAACAACAACAACAGCAGTGAGTGATGATATGGAACAGATCATCAGCACTTTCTTAGCACTTCTACTCCTAGATGGGGACATACTGACTCCATACTGACGATGCAAGTTGCGAGCTTCACATGTATCCTGTGCAGGATTCCGTGTTGTCAAGCAGCGACAAGATCATACTGGCTACTACTACTGATGTGCGTGTCGTCTCTGATATTACGTCTCTACTTATTATGTATGTTGGTTACCCTCGAATGCTATTACTAAGTATGTTTTAATATCATGCTGGCGTTGGTTTTGGTAGTTCTGAGGCTATTGTAGGGTGCGCGCACTTTCTTTGAGCTAATAATTTGCGGAAATAAAATTAAAAAATACGGTATCTGAAAGCGCAGGTTTGCCTTCACTTGTTTTTGAGGTTCGTGTTTGTAGCGGGCGTGGAAATGGATACGGGGGTGATGATGACGGTGTGGGCATCACTGCTGTCGATCGGAAACAGTGCGCAGGTGGTGTAGACCATGCGGCAGCAGGGCATTTATTGTCTGGTGGGCTGTTGCGCGGGCGCAACATTTGGGTCAAGATAATAACCGTTTTGAGTCATCTCTCTATAATGCGACCCGCTACAGTGCGGTCTAGTGCGGTGTAGGGGTTGCACTTTTTGAGCCAAAACGTTTCTGGTAGTGTTGCGGTCGAGCTCCAAAAGTGATGAGGAACTAACAACGGCTAACCGAATGGTCAGCCAACTTTTACGAGTATACGAAAAAAAAATGGACTAGTCTAGGGCGTACACGCTTGGCCGGGTTGCGCGGACGAATGCCTTCGAAGTCATTTGATCGGGTGATGATGATGGATGTGATTATTATGTCGACGTTGAGCTCCGCATCGCATGTTCAGGAGCCGAGGAGCTTCTTCGAACGAATGAATGTGCTTCATTCAGCAGCACCCTTCCCGCGGGATATGTGTCATGATATTATTATTACATTATTCTGCGCGACCTCGCGATTTTGCGCGCCGCTTCATTTTTCTACGCGCGGTCGAAAGATGTTTGTTAGAGTCTTTTTTTTCTAAATCGCAGTTAGATGTAGGCGAGTGTTTCTTTCCAGTAGCAGTGCTTGGTTTTCAGGCGTGTATTCGCGCATATATCGCATTTTGTTTTTGCCTCCGGCGGCCCTCCGGTGACCCAAGCGGAGGGATTGTAATGGAGTGCCCTCCGTAGCCGGATAGTGTGTAGATTCGACGTAAAATCACATCATGGTTGAGGTGAAACCACATGATATTAAGTGCCATTAGATGTCACACATACGTCAAGGCCATCATCGGTGGGCGATACTAATGTTGGTGACGATGATGGGACAAGTAGGACGCCCCTCATCTCACTACACACGGCG
The DNA here is from genome assembly GCA_012845835.1 of Undaria pinnatifida. Classification (NCBI taxonomy): domain Eukaryota; class Phaeophyceae; order Laminariales; family Alariaceae; genus Undaria; species Undaria pinnatifida. Next base: position 1,839,521 of record JABAKD010000012.1, on the reverse strand, counting down.
TGCACTACCCTTCACTACCCTGCCTAGCCCTGTTATATGCCTGTTTTTTTGCATTCTGTTTTTTTAGTTAGGGAAATAAAGCACAACCTTGTAGCCTAGCCAGCGAGTCATGAGGAGAGACTAATAATGACACCGGAACCCATGAGGGGAACGCTTCCCGACACCGACCAGCCACGCATCCCCCACTCGGAGCACTGCTGTTGACAGGATCGCGCGCCTGCGCCTTGCGTCGCCTGTTGTGCTTTACGCGACAGACGCCGAACCACTGGGGTCGGTGCGGCAGTTCCCCTACTTCAACACAAAGAAGGGTCATTCAGAACCCATTAGTCTATGGTTGCTGCCCCAGCCATTAGTTGGATGGCGTCATGTCCTTTGTTTTTGTAGTTGTTGGCTCTCAGCCATTGGTTAGATGGCGGCATGTCCTTTGTTTTCGTAGTTGATGGCTCTCTTATTGCGTTTGTAGGACGTGTTCTGTGTGCGTTTTCCTCGTGCCGTCCTGTTTCCCTCTAGACTATGTTTCCGGCTTTCCTTTTTTGTTTTTTATTCTTTCTCATTCTTCTTTCTTGCCCTTCCTTTCGTTTATTTTTTCAAAAGTAGTCTGCTATGTGCTGGCTTGGAGATTTTTTCGCCCACTTGGACATTGCGGTTGGCATTGCATACGCACCCCACGCCTTGCTGTATCGGCAACACGTGTATGTCTGTCTCGTATTGTGTGGCCACAGGGAAAGCTCATCTCCCTGGGAGGTATCACCCCGTACGTTGCTTGTGCTTCATGTATTATATAGATGGGTGGAAATGTCAAGTTTATGTGGAGAACAAACGCCCAACGCCCAACCAGCGCCGGGGGCAACAAAATCACTGGGTTGCTAATGCTCCCACAAACAAGCATTACCGTTTAATAAAAAATTAAAATACGCCCCAGCCGTGAGATCGAATATCAGATTTCGTCGAAACTCGTATTGCAGGCTGTGTGTGCGTGTTACTAAGATCGCCCCTAGTACTACTGGAGGTGTGTCCTCATTGAGGATAGATATCGGCGAACCTCCTTAGAACTAGCTGGTGTACTAGTGTCAACAGGGTTATGTTAATCAATATGTGCACGGAAACTATGAAACCCGTTTTTGACGTGGACAGAGGCTGACGGCTGTGGAATGCATTACATTATCATATATATGTACTCTTGTACCAGGTAAGTCGCATAACCGATGAGGGAAGAGGTGGGTTTTTATGCGGGGGGGGGAGTATTTCCAACATTTTCAACATTTTCGGGCGCATATAAGTATAGGAGCTTACCGCTGTGCGCGTGATGCTAGGTCTGGGCGATGGTGGGGGTGGCGAGGAAGGAGAGGGCGGGGGGGGGGGAGGGGGAAGGTTGAAAACTTCAAGACCCAATTTAATGTATTGGGGCTACTGCATGGATGGTTGGAATGGTGGTAAAAAGGTGATATCACCTTTTTTTCGTGTGTTGTTTGTTATTCTGGCGGAATTCGATTTTAGGTGGGGCGGCAGGGGAGGGGGAGATTGTTTGTGCGTGAGTGGGGTGATTTTCGGTAGGGCGGCGGGGGGGGGGGGGAGGGGGAGGGGACGGAGACGGAGGTGGATGCGAGCAAAATATTGTACCTGCGCTGCGTGCTAAATGCAGATAGATGCGCAATAGTGGACAGGAGGAACGTTTTTTTTGAGTGATATTTTTGCGGTGTTAATGCTACGATGGCTATTAATTCCCGTATAATATGCGTTTTGTATTTCTTCCACAAGCAGGGGCGTTCCCGCATGATCCATCGCCGTCTTACTGAACCTGACGACATTTTATAGTGTTGTCTATACCGCCATCATCGCCCCGGTACTCAACAAAAAAATCAAAGCACACTTGAGGCAAAACAAGGAAAAACACGACAACAATGACGACGACACCACCCAGCATGCGTGACAAGGCAACATCCAAACTGCGTTCCGAATGCAACTGCTACTACATATCACGTCATTATCTTTCTGACCATCCATGACGTAGTTTTCAATTCTTTTCCCCCCACCCCCTCCCCCCCTTCAACGTCCCCTCTTTTCCAACCACCCGCACGATCGCCTAGACCTAGCACCACGCGTATAACAAGCCCCTACATATATTTGATCTCACAGCCGAAGTGTATTTGAATAATATTTGTGACCTAAACCTGCTAAAAAAATTCCACCCCCCCCCCCCCCCCTCCTCTCGTTCTCCCTTACTCAAACGCCCCACCAAATATCGAAATCCGCCAGATTAATAAACACTTCACGCACAGGATATCACCTCATTATCTTTCGAGAGCCATCCATGCCGCTGCTTCCCCCCCCCCCCCCCGCCCCGAACGCCCCCTTCTTCCCCATCACCCGCACCATCGCCTAGACGTAGCACCACACGTAACAAACCCCTCACCTAAAACCCTTCCTCCCCCCCCCCCCCCCGCCCCCCCCCGCCCTCTCCCCCCCCCCCCCCCGCTCCCCGCCCCCCCCGCCCCCCTCCCCCCAACCCATCCCAACCCCACCCCCTCGAACACTCCACCCTCTCTCTACTCACTGATTGTACGACTCACCCCAGGATATACATGTAAACTGATGCATTATTTTCAAAATCGTCACATTTATCCCCTCAAAATAATGTATAGCTTCCACGCACATATTGAGCTGCCCCACACGCCCCACCCCCGCCCAACCCGCCCCCCCTCCCCCAATAATAAACTGGAGCCAAAAGGGTCAGATTTATCCCCTCGAAAGGATTTATAGCTTACATGCACAAATTGCCCCCCCCTTCCCCCCCCCCATCCCTCCTCCCACCCCCCTTTTGATCAAAACCAGGCCCCCACGTCCTTCAAAACTCCGCCCCCCCCCCCTCACCGGTTATTCGACTTACAAGATTCACTTGATAGAAGGATACATTTCCCTCCACAGCTGTCAGATTTTGTCCCCCTCAGAAACGGGTTTTATAGTTTCCGCGCACAGACTGACTAAAATCACCCTGTTGACCCTGATAGCTACACTGTCGTTGTAAGGGGAGTCGCCGACCTATATCCTTAATGAGGACACACAACTCGTAATGCGCGCGATCGGAGTATCACACACAGCTTGCAAAGATGAGTTTCGACGAAATCTTCGATCTCACAACTGGAGTGCATTTTCATTCTTATAATATATAACAGCGCGAACCAAAACTCGTACTACGATAGATGTATCAGTTTTTGTCTGAAATGGTCTCCCATTGACGGGGCTGCATAACCCGAAGTCGGCGGGAATGGTTTATTTTTTTGCATGATGATTGTCGTTCTACACCTAAGACCATGGAATTTTTCATCCGGTACCAGTGTTATATTCTTCTCCAAATCCGTTTTTGGGTCAAGAATGCCATGTCTTAAGCTCCCAAAAAGAGGAGCCTCCGAAACAAATTGGTCCGCCACCTCTATCATAGCGCGCGTCACCAGCCTGTACCACCAGTAGAACACAACCGCACTGCATGTCCTCGAAGTACAGCTCTCTGTCCGCGAAAAACGTTTGTGCTGAAGTTGGCTCAACTTGCGAAAACCGCATAGTCTATAGCAGGCGTTGTGGCCTACCAAGTGCAGCATGTCTGACGACATCATCTTTTTCAATATTAGGAGGCCACACGTGCTCTCTCGCCACAGCCGAGAAATTACAAACGTCGGTATCCCCTGCCCTTTTGATCTTGTGCACGAACATGATTACACATATACGCCATTGGCGCACATAATTTTGTGCTAGCCTTCTCCGCAACGCTCCACTTCTGCCGCATATATATGCGTACTACCAGGGCACGTGCTAACCTCCCCGCAATGCCTGCTCTGATCTCGTTGCACACGTGAACACGCCATCGATCGGGGGGTTATCACTCCATCCACCGTGCAGCTGTTGTTGCTGCTTCTCTCTTCGTACCGGTAAGTTCAGACACGTGTATATCACCGGTTTCTATGTTTGTATGATTCTTCTGGTTCAGCATAAAGTAGTACAAAGTTTGTGCCTCTTCTGTCGACGCAACGCGTAGGTGAAATCGATCCCAAGAGCATGCGGCCCGAACGATGCACCTGGTCAGAGTGTAATACTTTTAGAATTGCTTCGCGCTCACCAACCGACTTTCACTGCTCACTAGCTAGGGAAAGTGATCTAGGCAAGGATACTGGGAACAGGAAATCCAACAAGCCCTCGTAAAAAAAAAAGCGAAGACAATGTACAGCCTCGCAGACTCGAGAAAAGAAAAGCACAACTCGGAAATCATATAAGGCATGCTTCGAAGTATATAGTCTATGTTCTAGAAGATTCTCCTTCGGGGTGTGGGATGTGGGATGTGGTCGGCTTCATTTCCCACGGGCGTGTCGCCAAGTAGAACGGGGGGGGGGGGGGGGGGGGCCATTCCACGGTAGGGTTGCTGCAGAAAGTCTCTGAGCTCCTCACATACATGAGGAACTCAACATCTCGCCTGAAAAATGACTTCGAAGGCATTCGGTCGCACAACCCTACCAAGCTTTCTATGCCCTAGTACACAACGAATGAAATGTACTCGTGAAACGACACTTGACCGGCAGTTCCTCACATGAGGAACTCAATCGCCCAGGGGCTTTTTGGCGCAATCATACAACTGCAACCCCTACCGTGGGATGCCTCTTTTGAATTTGGCTGAAATCCAAAGAAAAAAAGAGCCACCCGGCGGAAAGAAACACGCACACCTGACCAGGACGAGTCGTCCGCGGTGTGTAGTGTATAGTTTATACAGAGTGGGGGTGATGTATTTAAATATGCTATCTAATTAACGCCTGGTACTATTTTTTTGTAAGGGGTTGGTGATTTTCATAGGGCTGTGTGTGGTGTGGGGAGGATTATTTGACGAGTAATGACTAGTCGCTAAGTGGCAAAAGCGGCTGTATGTAGGGTCTCAGCCTAGTTCGGCCGGCAAGTCTGGTGGGCAGCTTGACCCGCGTTTCTTACGTCGAAATTCTATTTCTTTGGTGATAAACCGATAACCAATTTCTGAACAACATTTTTCATGTTTCAAGTGCGGGCTTCAGCCTTTACGTAGTAGTAGGCCGTCCAATAAAATAATATAATGCTTCGACCGCGTGGGAGTCACTTGTCAATGCCCGCGGCGATTGGCGAAGAAAATCTCTCTTCCGTATTCAATAATCCTTCCTACAAGTAAGGAAACCCGGTAGTACTTAAAGTCGGAAAGTCGGCACCCCCGTGAACCGACCAAATGTTCGTCCGACTAATGACTGGTCGATTACGTAAGGCGTGCCGACTCACAGCTCTTCTAGTAATAGTAACTTGTTAATGGCCCGTATTTAGTACTAGCTATCCTTTTTGGCACGCGATATAAGTCTTAATTATATTATAAAAATATAAATACACTCCTCCAGCTGTGAGATCGAACATTTTGTCGAAACTCATCTTTGCAAGCTGTGTGTGATACCGTACTCTGCGCGTATTACGGGTTGTGTGTTCTCATTGAATTAAGGATATAGGTCGGCGACTCCCCTTGCAGCTACAGTGTAGCTATCAGGGTCAACAGGGTGATGTTAGTCAGTCTGTGCGCGGAAACTATAAAACCCGGTTTTGAGGGGGACAAAATCTGACAGCTGTGGAAGGAAATGCATCCGTTTATCAAGTGAATCCTGTAAGTCGAATAACCGGTGAGGGGAGGGCGGAGTTTTTAAGGACGTGGGGGCCTGGTTTTGATCAAAAGGGAGCGGGGTTGGAGGGGGGGGGGGGGGTTAGGAGGTTTAGGTCACATATAATATTCAAATAAACTCCGGCTGTGAGATCAAAGATATGAAGGGGCTTGTTATACGCGTTGTGCTAGGTCTAGGCGATCGTGCGGGTGGTGGGAAAAGAGGGGGCGATGGAGGGGGGGTTAAGGGGGGTGGGGGGAAAGAATAAAAACTACATCATGGATGATCAGAAAGATAATGACGTGATATCAACTGCGTAGAGATGTTTACTACTCTGGCCGATTTCGATTTTAAGTGGGGCGTTTGAACAAACTAGGCGGAAAAAAAAAAGGGAGGGGGGGGGAGGGATCGGGGGAGGGGGGGGGGAAAGGGGTGGGCGGTTTTTGAACAAAAGGGATCGGGGGAGGGGGAGGGGAGGAGGGGGGGGGGGGGGGGGGGACATTTCAATATGTGCGCGGAAACTATTATAGCAACACTCCTGGTATTTCACAAGCTTCGCACACGAGTCATTCTATATATAGTCGCCATGGTAGCGCTGCGTCCAATGTTCTATCACATTATACAGTTTTGACCAACTCCCCTATCTCTCTGAATGGTAATACGATGTAAATCTAAAATATGTACTCGTACGACCGTTCCAATTGGTTGTCTTCTATTTAGCGCGCCTGCTGTGAGCAGAAGAGGGGCACGACCTACTATATACGTACTGCTGTTAGTACTAGTACATTCTCTTTGCGTGCCCAGATAGGGCAACGTACCAAATTGTGTGAGAAAACGGTTCACATACCAAACGTGCATAGTCTATAAATGACAGTGTGTAAATCCAATGTCCAAAATCGGGTATATCTGGCGCCTTTGTGGACGAGATCGGGTACCTTTCTATTTCAGTGACCTCAACGACCCTGGGGCGCCATCTCGTTCGCCAACGCCAACCTTCTGTCCACATTTTCGCCGGGTATATACCCGATGTTTTTCTTACTCGAACCCAAAAAGGTATCCGATCAATACTACACCCCCCACCCGACATCGGCCTGGCTGTTACATGATCCACCGCGCACCATCTGAGTTACATCCGAGTTAATGTTACTGCTACCACCGGCGAAGACATACAAGAAGAAACCAAATCGTCGGAAAGACAATAACATTTGCAAAATGTACCTTTTTTGTCTACTTGTGGGTCATGGGTTTGTTCGTCAGTTTGAAGTTTTACATACGGGTAGTTTTTACTACTACCACTACTACTACTAATACTACTACAGTATATTACTACAACTACTACGTAATGATTACCAGGTAGGCTTACCGAATTAGTGATACGTTAGTTATTCATGTACACTGAAATTATTGTTTGACCGCCATACCGTGCGCGGCTTAGCGCATCAAGCGGCTACTAATGATGCAAAACGTGCTTGGTTACTGCAGGCGTGGCGCTGCTGGCGGCGCTCAGGTTCATCTGGGGAGCTTCCATCATTTGCGGCATACCCGCCATCGTCACTTATTTGGAATCTTGTCGCAAGACGTTATATGTCAAGGTGACGTTACCGGCGGCAAGACAACAGATATATCTATGCCCGAAGTGTACGTTAGTACCCCCTACCAAGGCATAACCCGCACCATGGCCTCGCTCGTTCCTCCACATTGGTCTCTCCCGTGATCGCGAATAAGTGTGGTCTTGTCGATAATGTCCGCATGAGCGATAGCAAGCTGTCTCTCCAAAAGGTTTGATTCGAAGGAACAGCACATCATGGTTCAAGGGTGTAGGTACGAACTGGATTGACCATGGTGATCGCACTTGCATCGTGTCGGCAATTTTATTACTACGAAGTCCCAAGGTGCGGTTGACAAGCATACCGCTTCAGAGGCGCTGCTTGTTCGCTATTCGCTATTTATACCAACTCGTCACTGAAGTCTACGACATCAATCCGTAGAATACCCCAGCACGAAGACGAGAACCACTGAATCTGATGCCACTGCGTACGAGTTACCTTGCATGTGTATGCTTCTGAATGCGCCCCAGTTCCTCCGCTAATACTTACCAAGCAGCTGCTAATAAAGTATCGACAGAGGACAGTAATATCTGCTACACATCAACACGCGTACTCATCATTTTTCGCGCGTTTTTCATGTTGCCCCTACTACTACTCTCCTCACAATTAATTGCTCAGTCCACTGCTTTCGCATAGGCACGCGGTTCAACGAACACCTGTCCGAGCTACATGCAACATGCATTAATAGTATGCCAGTATTCTGTTGGCAAATGTTTCCATTCCGTCAAATGTTTACGCCCGTCTGTGTCCCCAGCTCCTTCTCTTTCCGCAACGCAGGGACACAGGGACACATGTAGCAGCCCCCACCTCGCATCACTACGGGGCTTAAGTTCACACCTGGTAGTACTTCGCTTAGATCGAGTCAGTCAATGAGCATCGTCAAATCAAGATAGACCGCGTCACTCAACACGAATGTAAGATCAGTTCCTTGCCGGGGAAACTTGCTGAACCCACTCCTCCGCGTTCATCCGCCCGTCGGACCCTTCTCTGTTGCCGTACATGCACGCGGCGACAAAATGCAGTACGCGGAGCACCACTGTGTGGGCTCGGGCGCTCACGTATCCCAGACGATATGCGAGAGGATCAAAGCGGTTATTGATACATTCGACGGCTACATTCAAGTATCCACCCACGTGCCAACGGTGGTGTACGTGCTAGGTCAGTTTCGTAGGACGAGGTAGCATTATTTTGTGATACTATTGGTTTTGTGCACGAACGCTCACGGGTTTCCGCGACATGCCGCGGGCTTTCACATGAGCACGAGCGACGGTGAGATATCGCGTGAGTTCTTAAGACATCGGCGGGGTCTACTGTCGTGCAGTGTCGCGGAAACTCCAGCGATACTTTCCGAGTGGCTTGTTTCGACCCACTCACTTTTACTAGTAACAGACTGAAGCACCTATTCGTGGTATAAATCAGTGAACCACCCCTTGGTACCTGGTACTCATTACTCGACCACTTAATAGCAAACCGATATCTGTTCAAACACCGGCCTTGCCGCGAGGCCTGGGTAACTACTATGAATATAAGCACTAGTCTAGGCTTACAGCCACGAAATTGCGTTTGGAGCACCCACAGGCGCTCGTGAAAGCGGTCGCCAGCGCCTGCGAACTGTCGTGAGATCTCGTGAGAGCTTGTAAGCGCTCGTAACTTAGCGAACGACGAAGAGCTAATGTGAGCACCTGCGAGATGTCGCGCGTGCTCGTGCTCGCCCGCAATATCTTGCAAACGGTTACGAAAGTCTCGTGATATATCTATAAGGCTAAATTTGAGGACAACAGGTGTGCACACCGGTTATATTAATCACAGGGGTGGTGTACCAAATATCTTGAATACATGTTCGGGGGTCGGGCTTCGTGCGCAGTGATAATTCACTGGTGGCACGGTGCAAGGTGGAAAAGCTTCAAAGATGGCCAGCTTTTCCTCGTTTTTGCTCTGCAGTGAACCGAGGGCTATGCGATGCCCATATCCACTCATTATATCTCGGCCAAACAAATCTCCGTCACCCGCGTGGGCTGGTCAAAACGTGATTACTCACAAGTTCCCGCAGTGTCTACCCATAACTTGACATGTATATTGGGAACTTTGTAGACGTGAACCCGGGTGGGAGCTCGCGAGATCTTGTCGGCACGGACGCCCATGAGCATCTCGCAAGATGTCACCGCGGTTGCTCACGAGAATTAGCGATCGCGCCCTTGCAGATTCGTGGATTTTTTTCAAGTTTTTACGATATCCTCATGGGCGCTTGTGGGCGCTCTCGCCAACACTCACAGGTACTACAGGACGATCAATACACATCGCGGATGCTCGCTAGATCTCTCGGGTGTTAAGGCACATGGAGGTACGCGGGCGCTCACAGGCGTTCTCGCCCGAGATCTCCCCAGGGCTCGCCACATCTCGTGGGCGGTCACGGGTACTTACGGGTGCTCGCTTATTTTTCGCAGGTGTTCCTCGGGGATTTTCGAGGCGAGCGTTTACCGGCTCTCGCTAGATCTCTCTAGCGCTCGCTAGATATCGCCGGCACTTGCGAGATGTCGCGGACGTTCGCGTACGTTCGCGGGCGCTCCCCAGCGTTTGTGGGCGCTCACGGGCGCTCTCATATTCGTTCCACGGGGACGTTCAAGGCGAGCGTTTACCGGTTCTCGCCAGATGTCTCTAGCGCTCGCTAGACATTGCCGGCGCTTGCGAGATATAGCGGACGTTCGCGGACATTCGCGGGCGCTCCCCAGCGTTCGTGGGCCCTCACGGGCGCTCATATACGTTCACGAACACACGCTGGTGACGACGCACCCCTTCGTGAGTGATGCTCGTCACTCGATAAAGTACTCTATACCCTCGCCCAAAGCCTGTTGGAGAATGACTGAAACCGCAACTCGTTGAGAAACCTCGTGTCCTCGCCGTAGAAAGCAAAACATTGCCAAACAAAAAAAATGGCATCCCGATGATCTTAGGCAGGAACCCCGTCGTTCAAATAAGGTAAATATAACTTCCTCTGTTGTCGCACACGTTCACCGCCTCTCGATAGCTTTCGCAGATGCCCCTTAAACAATCGCGTGTAGGAGACAGCTATGAAGGGCGCCTCGCGGGCTCTTGCTGCTTACCGGCGGTCGGATTGGAGTTTTCGCGAAAACTCCCATTTCAGGCCAAACGTCGCGCGGCAAGAAACCCGCGAAAACCTAAACGGACTTCACGATAGCCCGCGACATGTGTCGCGGTAACCCACGGGTTCCCCGTGAAAATCTCATGATGTTTTCGCGGAATGTCACGCCCGCCGGAGTTTCGCGAGTTGTCATGAAAGCCCACGAGCGCCCGCAGGGAACTCCCATGGGCTCCTGCACGAAGACACAAAATTGTGCCACACCCCCGTACAGGCGGCGCGGTCTGGTGATACGCCCTTGTACAGATTATCCACCAGGTTCTGCCTCATCCGGGGGACGTTTTTGGTTACCTATTCCGATCGTCATATATCGCCAAAACAAAATAATTAGACGGAGTAGCCGGGACATTGCTGACAGCATTTGATATCCTCTTTTCCTGTTCATCTTTTTTATAGCCCGTTGCATAAGGATAGTGATATTGTTGTCTCACTCCGTTTCGGTGGCAGCGACCACACATGTATTATGCGTATTACGTTTTCTATGCTACTGCACGTACTCAAAGCGCTTGACATGTAATGCTCTTGACCAAACAAAACTATCACGCTACGTAGGAAATCGCGTACTACTCGTTCGATGTACAGGGTTTATCCACATAATAAATAAGAACAATGTCACAGCCTACAGTAATGGTACTGGAATAACGAAAGTGGCGCGAGCGAGACTCAGCCCATGAACCCTTGCGTCATATCCTCCCCCGTCCCCACGTGTGACACAGATGCGCAGCATTAGTTTTGTGAGGCTCTTGACATGAAGAGCTCAGTACCTTAACAGGATGTTAACCCTTAAACTGACTAGCTTTCAGCCAACTGAAAGCCCAGCGGGTCCCGGTGAACAAGCCCGTTGTCTACGTAAAAAAATCATTCAGATTGCCACAAACAATAATGGATGGCATTGCGACGATTTTTGGGTAATCTATGGTTAAAGGGCCCTCGTCTCTCAGAACCAAAACGCCAAAATTCCCTAACTCTATCGCTCCATCGTCACACGGGTCGGGTCTGAAAGCAAACATATATCGCCCCCACTGCAACTGCAACTGCTACCTCGAACTGGAACCCGCTCCGACCGGAAGGCGTTTCCAGCCTCGTGGCCGGCCTGGTAGGCTTTTGGGCCGTTTTTTGTCGCAGCAGGCGCGCGGCCGGGGTGTTCACGCTGACGTGGCCACTGCTGTTCGTGCTGAAGGTCTTCGGAATGCTAGAGTTTGCCCAGGTGCTGGAGAAGTACGGAATGGACCAACATGCTTCGGGATTGACTATGTTCGCGGCCGGTCTCCTTGCGATCTACAACTTCAAGGTAGGGATATTTTCTCCTTCATGGCCTTCAGCTGTACCGGTGTTTGTGTTACACAGGGGGTGCACGACCATACTTCCACTCAAGGTTCCCTTTAGGAACGGGGTTGACTTGAAATCGCAAAGGAGTCGCAAGTCCAAAAGGGGTTGGAACATATGGGCGTTCCTATGATATGTACAAATATGAGCTACAGTAGTACCGCCTTTGCTGCTGCGGTCATATACCTGGTGTACGGCCCGACGACGTGCGCTTGAATGTCACATTGAACTTATAATACGTGTTCGTAATGTGGTCGTGGTTCGATCTCCTGCCACGGTGCACCAGCCACACACCTACCCCCGTTGTATCGTTGCTGCTGTGCTGTTATGTATAGACTAGACTGCGTTTGTTTCGTCCATCGACAACCAGCACACCCAGATTCCATGCCTATTCGTCATCTTGGAAAGAGACGAACAAATAATGTGCTCGTTGTCCCAAACTTGGAGACAGAAATATACACCGCGAGTGCTTGTTAAAAGCAAAAAAAAACTACCAGGCGCATGAACTATACTCATATGTGGCGTCGGGGTTGTTTTCCTGGAGAATGGCGGCGGGACTTTTGGCATTATCAAAGTTGCCACTTTGCACCTTCCATCAATCGTGAACCTCTATCCGCGTCACATGTGTGTTGTGTCTTCATTCCTGGGTAAGAGTAGTGGGCGGCGAATGTCGCCCACGGACCAAGGCGCCTTGCATATACATACGCTTGTATGCATTGGGCCGGCTCGGTACATAGCAACGTGTGACTCCATCAGATGTCTGGGGCGGTGGTGCGAGAGACGCGAACGTTACAGACGAAACATATCTGTATATTTTGTCGCTACACAGGCGGGAACGGTGAGCACTGTCCGGCGTATCCTACCTCGAACACCAACCCCTGTGAAGGTGGACATAATAAGTTGTGTGACTATCACCGTTCTACTTGGACTCCTGGGTCGGCTAAAAACACGCAAAAAATCGTTTCTGAGATGGTAACGATCAGTCTGCAGGCTGGCCTTCTGTAAAAGTAACCATTGAAGTACTTCCCCCCGTGTTGCTGGAAAAAAGCGCACGTATCCCATACAGAAAATGTTGCGTTAGAAAATATATGTGGGTTGAGCGGACTTGAAAACAGCGCTGGCGGCATCGTGAAGTCATTGCGTGCCAGAAAGGGATACCAGGTAGGTGGTGTAATTAGTAAAGAACGCTGCGGTACACTTCATTTGCAAACGAGGCTGGCTCGTTGTACACGTCGGGCAGTATAGATTCCACCCTTACATCCACACCGGGTGGGCGCGAATCAAGAGTACCCTTGCCGCCGGAGGATTAGCGGATGCCCGAAAGGAGGAAGTTGGGGATGGTTATCCCAACTTTTTGAACGGGTGCTACTAATTCCCGACGTACAATCCATCGTCTTCCGCTACTACTTAGGCAGTCATTCGCCCGTTAACCAATGGCACGCCGTACGTTCGTACTTTCCGCTGGATCCAGTTTGAAAGCCCTGTCGGTCTTTTCCCGAGCTGTTACGCCCTTGGATTGATGCGCTGCGTGCAATGTCTCTTGCTAGGACACCCGAAGGCTGCTGAGGACAGGGGAGGAAGGAGGCACAGAGCCCTGGCTGGGTTGACCAAACTGACTGGCGAATACCTCAAGCAGCTGCTGACTTCTCAGCAACGACTCCGAGTCGCTTGCGCTCGGCTTGGTCTTGCCAACCTACTTGTATTTGAGGCCTGCTCCCAACATGGATGGAGGAGGACCGCCTTCCAGCGCCCATCTGACCCCAAACCCCGAAACACTGATAGTTATCACTACAGTAAACCGCCACTAGTGCTAGTTACTGCACTCGCGGAGACGGTTGCTTCTTCCACCGGCAACAACGTATTTGTTTCGACAAGGTCAAGTTTCTATCGTGTTAGCGGTCCTTCTTACGCTCGTGTTTTTCTCCATCCTCGCTTGCTTGGCAGGTGTCGTGGTCGTACTACATGAAACGGGTCGAGCACGACCATGACTGCAGCAGCAACAGGAAGGCGGGTTCGTTGGAGATAGGGCTCCGTGGGAATCCCCTTCTAGCCGTGAACACTGTCGTTTGAATGGGTCTCGGACTCACGACGAAGAGCTTGAAACTCGAATTTAGTTCAGATCGCAACTAATTGAGGATCGACACAACATGGCACCCAACTAAGATACGCCCGTCCCAGGAAAAACCCGACAAGGCATTCAGGCCATGGTTGTGGTAACGTCTTTAGACTCGTGCTACGATATAGAGGTAATAAGGTATACCGATGTTTGGCATTTTCGTTCTAAAATGACGGGGCAAATCGTCGGAATGTTGGTTTTTTCTTTCGCAAAATAAATATCTTGCTTGCACATACCTTGGCCAAGGGTTAGGGCATCGGGTTTCACTTTCACTTTATACTAAATCAGTTTTTGCCTTAGAAGAAAAAGAAATACTCCTCAAAAGGTCAAGAGCCTCAGAAACATAATGGTGCACACGCCTCTACCGTTCAGTTTGTTTTAGGTTACAGCGCCTTGGGGGGGTTAGCGTTTATTTATGAACCCTGTTTTTCGGGTTGCTTGTAGGTACCCCCCTGCGTTCCTCTTATTTCTACTATATGTATTTTCTTTATTCCGTTTTTTTGTGTTTAGTAGTTTGTATTTGCCTTCCTTGTCAGTTGTGTGGGCTGGCTTTTGTTCATGGCCCTCTTGCGCATGCTGTGTTGCATTTAGCATTGCGCGGCCTAACCCCCCTCCTGCTTTTTGTTGCGGAGGTATATCTTCTCTCTATAAAATGAAGCATCGACATCGACACTGATAATCGATGTGCTAGGCGTCGACGGGCAGAAATAACAATGTAATGCCAAGAACAACGTATATATGCGTCCGTATCATGCAGTCTATAGTCGGTAGCGGTGTAGTCCTTCTCTACTGACTACCGAAGGCACGCGCGCGGTTGATGCCTGACAGTGGCAGCAAGTTGGTAATACCGTACATGGATGCTGGGAGTGGTGCGTGATCGCAGTTCGGGTCGAGTACTTAAATCGTTTCTCCTAGCACAACTGCCCCCTCGTTTCAGGACCACAATGCTTGGAAATCGAGTCACATATTTTTTGTTTTACAGAGGGCAAAACACTAAGTAAGACCATGAACGGTGGTCTTTGGTGAGGTGGGGTCTCTAGAGACAGCGGTGGTTGGGAGGGTCAACGGGCCACGAAGTACAGAGTATGTTCTGTTGGCGCAGAGTACTTGATTTAGAAAGTCGGCGGCAGCTAGCGGCCACAACTCTCATTCTAGTCTATCTAGAGCTGGATCAGCCAGGACTGCTTGATCTAGAAGGTCGTCTGTGATTTTTGCGGGCAGTAGTTGTCTACAGATGGAGCCTTGTCATATATAAGTTGACACATAAATCAGTCTTGTAGTACGACGGGGAGTACAAGATGGGAAGTAACCAGGTACATTAGGAGACGGAGCGAACGTAGGCGGGAGAAAAGTATATCTAGGCGGTTTCCATCGTCACGAAGCGTCGCAATGCGTTAGTTGACCTGCCTGGACGGCATTGTACTGCATCTTTTTTTTCTTAATCCTCCGGCGGATGGGCAGACATAAAGGCTAAGCTCACAACACTTCGAAGCATTTTCACCGTGGGACGTGTCGTGTGTCAATTAACCCCCTTGCATCCGCAATCCAGCGCTATTTAGCTGGGGTATCCTTCCCGTTCCCGTGGTAGTAACAGCACAAGCTGTCCCTACCGGTGGTCACCGTTACTGCTGTTACTATTCCAGCCTCCGTTGCATACCGATGCGTGGATATGTGGACCCAACTTGATCCCTGGGAATCCGGTGCGACAGAGATAATCTTTCTCGTTTCCGTGGTAGTAACAGCGCAAGCTGTCATTACCGGCGGTCACCGTTACTGCTGTTACCACTCCAGCCTCCGTTGCATACCGATGCGTGGGTATGTGGACCCAACTTGATCCCTGGGAATCCGGTGCGGCAGAAATAGCCGCCCGAAAAGTCATCCGTCCGAGAAGTGTGGGACTTGCGCAAGCTCACTCACTAACAAAAACCCCAGCCATGAGCAAACTGCCTTCCGCCGTAGTTGGTCCAGTCACGGCCTACCCCACCCATGTGCGGGCGTTGGTCTTCGGAATTTTCGGTTTTAAGGAGATGTACAATACAACTAACACCTGTGAGATCAAAGATTTCATCGAACCTCGTATTATATTCCACTGCAAACGGGTTGATACTCCGATCGCGCGTGCTGCAGGCTGTGCATCCGGTTTACATTCAGGGCGTGCGCGGCGGAGCGTTGGTCAACTTTTTCTCGAGAAGTCCACGTAGCACACACCATGAGCCGGAGTCAATGTGCGGCTTGCCGCACCACCGCCGTTTTGTGCCGCACCTTTTTTCTCCGCTGGCGAAACAAATGTGCGGCACTAAAAAGCGTGGTGCAAAACAAAATGGGTCTGTTTTCGCCGTACATAAGCGAAAAAAAAAAAAAAAAATCGCCTACGTGAGGGAATTTTATTTTTCTTTTGGTGTCCGTTTCGCCGTAGTCGAAAATCATTGTACGGGTCCGTTTTTCTATCAGCTCATTTCTGTCAGGTAGTTTTTCGGGACAAAGGCGCTTCTTTATAGCATTTCATATCGCAAATTTAACGTCGTTCTTGCAGGTAGGTAGAGTTCTAAAGCCCATTTTCCCCCATATAATATGTGCACGGCACCCGACACGCCGACTCGAGACTCGAAATGGTCAGAATGTATTCTGGTAGAGCGCATGTTCAAACTTGGGGCAGTGGAGGACTGTTCATGGTACTACGGCTTCAGAAACTCGTCTGCAGATTGTTGGGTTTCATATATGCGGAAGTACTATTGGTATGTTCTGGAGGTGAACGGATTGCCTCACGCGAGGCAGTCGCTGATGATGATAATTCGAGTCAGGCTTTGAAGAAATCATACTGTCCATGAGTAGCTCTACAATAGCCCCCCCAAAAACCAGCGATATTCTTTAACGAATATTTCATGGCTGCTCGACACAAGGATACAATTGAAAACAAAGTATCCATGTATTTTCTTGTGTGAAAAAGCCTATCGATCGATGACGGCGGGTTGTCGAGGGACACCACATTTCAGGAGATACGACCGGGAGCTGGTTTTGAAACCGGCAATTTTGTTAAAGAAACGTCGGGGGGGCTGCCGTAGAATGACTCATATATATATATGGCCGAGGGGAGTCTGTGCCAACAAGGTACGGCTCATTCGTGTATGTGTGCGTGAGGGTCTGTGACAGAACGGTACGACCTGTGTAGTTAATATGTGGGCCTTTGACAATCAGGTACTAGCTCCTGTGTGTGTTTGATGAGGTCAGAGAATATTATACCTTCCTCCTCTAACGGCACAGGGGCACGCCGCGTAGCAACAAGCCCGCGTCATCTACATCAGTGCTAAAGAACACGGTCACGACATCGTGCCGGTCCGGGCCCGGACTGCTGAAGGGGTGCTCAGTGTCAGAGCGGGGTGAGCTGCTCCGGGAGCGTATTGTAGAGCCGAAGAAGGAAAACATTAACGCCGCAACAACAGCGAGGCATGAGGCGGGGGTGGCAAGGGCTACGAAGGAGCGAGACCCAGCTTTTGCATCATGGGCGGCAGCTGAAAGATCGCTGGAGGTATTAGCCGAGGTATCGACTGAGCGAGAAGCTGAGGGTATGACAGCGGAGCATTTCGCAACTGTTTTGGAAGAGGAATAGTAGGCAGCCGAGAGAGCACTGAGGGTGCCTACGGAGGAAGCGACCCAGGCAGGCGTACCGTTGGCGGAGGAGGTGGAAGCAACAAAGCGTCCTGCAGTGACGCAGCAGTAGCAGCGAGCGTTTGGGCGGCGGCACGCAGTCTTGGGGCAGGGGCGCTATGGGCGACGTGGAATGGTAGGCGAGGTTGGGCCAGACAGGGGTATCAACTCACCCGTTCGACCCGGGGAAATCGAAAGGCGGTTACGATTATGCTGAGACCCCGAGAAGGTTGGCGGGGTATGGCGGCTGGGGAGATGGGTGTGAAGAAAAGGGGGTATGACGAGAAAGCGAGGAGGATCAGGGGGGTTACAGCAGCAGTGACAGCAGCAGCAACATCATCAGCAGTATCAGCAGCAGCAAAAGGCTGGAAAAGAGATGGGATGGAACATCACCGTTCCCCTTTGGCCGTGGCAAAACTTCACGGGCACTCCCCGGACATGACATTTTTTATTGTAGCATCGCTTGATTGTTGGATACCCTGGTATGTTGGGGTGGTTGTGGGTTGAACTTTTTTGTTTTTGTGCTTCCCTATGGTACATGCTAAAACTTGACATTGTTTTTGCGCAGGTTGTCTTGTTGTATGCAGAACCATGAGGAGGGGTTGTGACATCATGGTCCTACTCGCAGACATACAGAAGTGCACCATTTAGTGCGGAAGAAATGAAGGACGTAGCCTGCTTGCTCTTTACACGTGCATCGTATCATATCAGGGCATGCGCCTGCTGATTGACGTCGCCCGTGACGTATTTTATACCTGGTATAAAAGTAGTAGAACGTATAACATGATACCAGGTACGAGCTACAGCAGTATGTGTACTTATTTTTGTGGCTGGTGAGACACCACGAGATCTATAGCGGTATGATGCTCCTTGTTCACGGAAGATCGTGATTGCTGCTAACATGTACCAAGTATTAACCCTTGTCTGATACCTGGTATCAGACGCGCTAACCATCTACTGCTTGCTGGAGTACCAGGCATGATATGACATAGCACCGCAGCAGCATCCTCTCCGACATGCTGCTGCATCGTATTAACCCAACACCTTACGCGGATTGCATGGTGACCAAATTGTGGCTCAAGCTATATTTGAGATATGTCTCCGCGTGAAGCCCGCCATTCGGCAGCACTGACCTTGTCGCAGTAGAGATCTAAATCTGCGATAACAAAAGTGACATTTGTATTGGTGCAAAATCCGTGCGATAACTGCAGAGAATGAGCAGTTGTATCACGTACCTGAAACATGATATTCGTAGTGAACTCTTGTGTCTTTTTGAGCCTTCACTTAGTTTCCTGTAATGGGCGACGTCTTTGAAATATCACATGCAGCAGGATGAGAAACCAATGCTGTACTGTGCTGTATGATCTTATATCGGATGCTTGATGTGATTTTCCATCCTAATTTATACCAGAATTGACCAATCATTTGGGTCGTTCCCGTTGGCGAAATGCGATATCAGCATGCTTTACATCGTTTTCAGTGGGAGCAACTGGATGATAGAATCCGCGTATTATGTTTTCGTGATAGCAGACATGGGTACTGTGTCTCGTTGCAGTTTTGACTGGGGTGGGGTTTATATTGTTTTTGCTTTCTGGGTGTTGGTTAGGGAGTGAATGCATACTCTGCGCACGATGCGACCAATGGACGACTCGTGCTTCGATAGAAGCAGCACTTTCGTCTGAAATGGTTTCTAAATGCCGGGGCCCCTTAACCCCTTTACAACTGAAACCCGTTTTTGGGGACAAAATTACTTGGATTTAGTATGGGGAGGGGTTAACCCAAAATCGTTGGAAGCACGCCAGTTTTTGCATGATTCTCGTCGTGTACCTCGGCCATCAGATTTTGCGTGCGGTAGCAGTTTATTTTCTCCAAATCAGTTTTCGGGAGAGGTCTTAAGCTCCCAAATTGAGAAAACCTCATAGCTCGCGTCGAACTGCGCCGAGTACGCGGGTGGGTTGGTTGTGCTCGAGCACAGTTAGTTGTATTCCATCGCAGATTATGTATGGAACTTTGTATTTATTTTGCGTTGTGAATTTAGGATGCGTTAGAGGCACGCGCAAGCTAGTTGGATGCTGTTTGCCGAGCAGGTGGAGGTTGCATTAATTCTCGACGCGTATGTGTGTGATAGACTGCAAGGGAATATATGAACCGCCCTAATGGCAGGAGCGTCCCGAGTGTCCCGCTTGCTAACTGGTCTGTCATTTAACTCGAGTTATAGAGTGACTGGCCCTACCGCGAACTGGCATGTCTCCCGACACGGCATACGATATAATACGACCAGATGTCAAATGTGAGGTACGGTGTCTATCATTGATTGGCGAATACTACTAGTGCATGTGTACGGAGGCATGATTTGAGCGGTCGGTATTGGGTTATGTGTCTTGGTATGCGCTGATATTGTAACGGTATTACATTTCAGAGGGTTAAGAATAGCGATGTTCAGTTTGGAGTTACGCTTGGATGCGGACTACGCACACAAAGCTGCTTGCCGGAGGTCTACCTCCGGCGGAGTGGTGATGTGTGCTGGTACCTTATTATGCATCGTTTTTCTCTTGGGTGCAGATACGCGTTACGCTGTCGCCTCTGGAACTGGGGTGTGACCAACGGGGAATGTCAGACTTTCCACGTGCGTCAGCATAGGTTATTGCTGATTCTCTCACAAAACTGTTGCATACGGAAGGGTTTTTCTGTTCGCGTTTGCATTCGCTCTTGGGGAGTACATAACAGGGGGGCTGTTAGAGCTGGATTCGGGTTGTTTTTCTGTCGAAAACAATCTGTTATTTTTTCTTTTCTGCAGAGTACCAGGCCGGGGGGGCAATGTTATTAGGCTATTTTATGTGAAGACGGTGTTCTTCATTATTGTGTTTGAAGGTTTTTCCAATAGATTTCAGTTTGTTGGATTTTTCCCTTCTCGTAGTTACTGTCTTTATTATATTATAAAAATTAAAATACACTCCAGCTGTGAGATCGAATATTTTGTCGAAACTCATCTTCGCAAGCTGTGTGTGATACTCCGATCGCGCGTATTGCGGGTTGTGTGTCTTCATTAAGGATATAGGTCGGCGGCTCCCCTAACAACTACAGTGTAGCTATCAGGGTCAACAGGGTGATGTTAGGCAGTCTGTGCGCGGAAACTATAAAAACCGTTTCTGAGCGGGACAAATTCTGACAGCTGTGGAGGGAAATGTATCCGTTTATCAAGTGAATCCTGTAAGTCGAATAACCGGTGAGGGGAGGGCGGAGTTTTGAAGGACGTGTTATATATTATAAAAAATGAAAATGCACTCCAGCTGTGAGATCGAAGATTTCGTCGATACTCATCTTTGAAAGCTGTGCGTGATACTCCGATCGCGCGCACTACGAGTTGTGTATCCTCATTAAGGATATAGATCGGCGACTCCCCTTACAACTACATATATTATAAAAATTAAAATACGCTCCAGCTGTGAGATCGAAGATTTCGTCGAAACTCATCTTTGCAAGCTGTGTGTGATACTCCGATCGCGCGCATTACGAGTTGTGTGTCCTCATTAAGGATATAGGTCGGCGACTCCCCTTACAACTACAGTGTAGCTATCAGGGTCAACAGGATGATTTTAGTCAGTCTGTGCGCGGAAACTATAAAACCCGTTTCTGAGGGGGACAAAATCTGACAGCTGTGAAGGGAAAGGGGGGCCTAGTTCTGGTTTTGATCAAAAGCGAGCGGGTTTGGAGGGGGGCGGGGGGGGGGGGGGAAAGGGGCAATTTGTGCATGTAAGCTATAAATCCTTTCGAGGGGATAAATCTGACGGTTTTGGCACCAGTATATTATTGGGGGCGGCGGGGGGGGGGGGGGGTTGGGCTGGGGGGGGGGTTGGGCGGGGGGGGGGGGGTTGGGCGGGGGGGGGGGGGGTTGGGCGGGGGGGGGGGGGGTTGGGCGGGGGGGGGGGTTTGGGCGGGGGGGAGGGTTTTGGGCGGGGGGGGCAGCTCAATATGTGCCTGGAAACTATACATATGGAAGGTGTATGCGGACCCTGAGATTGAGATAATATGTGATATATATTGAGATTGCCGTTTTACCTGGGCAATTCTTATCTTACTGAATTAACATGCATTCAATTTTGTTTACATGCTCGAAAGTGAAAGAGGACATTGGTTGTGACGACGTTTCCACTGCACAAGCTTGAGTTAGGAGATAACCTATAAATAACAGTAGGATTTCCTGGTAACGCTATTATTGCTATTCAGATTGGTGTTTTAACTTGGCAATTATTGATGATGGAATTTGGGATTGCGTTTTTTTCCCTGGCAATAGCATTTTTGATGGGGTTTTGGTATGTACATTGTGACGTTACATGTGTTCATCTGTGCTGAGTTGTTTGAGACCTATCGTATCTTGCGCTGAGTAGAGGGGATGTTCGTGGTACTACGGTTTCAGATACTGATCTGCAGATTTTGGGATTTCATAGTTTATGCAGAAGCATTATTAATGTGTGCTTGAGGTGGACGCATTGCCTCACGTGAGGTAGTCGCTGATGAAATGATACGACTCGAGCTTTGATGGAATGATACTGCCCGTGCATATGGTCGAGGGGAGTCTGTGACAACAAGGTACGGCTTACTCGTGTATGTGTGCGCGAAGGTCTGTGACAGAACGGTGCGACCTGCGTGGTTTATATGTGGGTCTGTGACAGTCAGGTACTAGCTCCTGCGTGTGTTAGGTGATACCACAGTATATTATACCTTCCTCCTCTAACGGCACAGGGGCACGCCGCGTAACAACAAGCTGGCGTAATCTGCAGCAGTTCTATCCAACAAGGACGTACAGATACTACGTAAGGGTGTATAACGAATTGCTGGCGCTACTGTGGAACGTCGCACATAGCCTGTCGGTCTTGTTCTTGGTCTGACTCTGACGCTGGGACTCTGTCCCAACGCGCTCTTCTAATACAGGTACTACTGAGTTTCTACATTAGCGTGTCAAATGGATGACGGAGCTTGGGTGTTTGAGCGATGCTCACCTTGAGGGAAGTGTTCGTCCACGACCATTTGCCCATACGGAGGTGGTGCCTTTGTTTGGCTTCCGCTTTTTTCACGTGTTTTTCTTCGTACTTGTTTTGTTTCGCACCAGTACATTACAGCATTTCTGTACGCTAAAGGGAACCCCGATACCCGCCTACTACGAGAAGGTAATAATCACGTGTAAGACACATATTCGGGGTGCTTTTACGCAGCATATTTACACGCATAGTGTCCACGTTTTGACATATGGTGGTCCTCTGGGGGCCCACTGGGGTCTTCCGGGGTCCCCTGACGGGGGGGCGCACCGAGCCTGCATCTCTTCGTTCGCGGCCGCACCACGGGCCGGACACCGAAGTATTACCAACCCTGGTGTGTAGGGGGGTTAGTTGGAACTCGAAGGCATATACCAAAATGAATTGGAACTACTACTGCATGGATAGCCACCAGAGGTAAAGGGGTGATATCTCCTGTGGGGTAGTGTTTAGAACTCTGGCAGATTGTATTTTCGGCGGGCTGGTGGGGGGGGGGAGGGGGGGCGGGGGGGGGGTGCTCGTTAGGGGGAGGGGTGCCGCACCACGCTTTTCCTGTGCCGCGGTTTGTTTTCGACGTAGGCCAAAATAATTGTGCGGGTCCTTTTTCGCCGCAGGCGAAAGCAAAATTGGGGCTAGTTCGCCGCAGGCAATTATTCTTGGGGGGGGGTCTGTTTCGCCGCAGGCGAAAACAAATTGAGGGGGCCTTTGTTGATTTCGTCTTTGATGCACGTCGTATGTTGATGCATATATGGTAAATGGAAACGACCTCCGGCGGCCCTCCGGGGGGCCCTCGGGGGGGGCGCACCTCGGACGCCTGTTTTACGCCCTGGTACGCAGTAGCCTGACTTCTGATAAAATTTTGTTTACTTGTTTTGGCGGGTGCATGAATTGCTTCGTCTATAATATGAAAGATAAAACAAAAGTACACTCCAGCAGTGAGATCGAAAAGGTTTCGTCGAAACTCGTCATTGCAAGCGGTGTGTGAATCTCCGATCGCGCGTATTACTGTGTGTGTCCTTATTGATAATATATCGGCGGCTCCTCTTAGAACTCCAGCAGTGTAGCTTGTACCAGGGTGAACGGGGCGATGTCAATCAACCTGTGCGTGGAACACGTACATTTCGTTTTTGAGGGGGACAAAATCTGACGGCAGTTGAAGGAATGCATAAGTTTATCATGTACATCCTGTAAGTCGTACAACAGGTGAGGGTAGGGATGGCAGGCGTTTTAAAGGGGGGGGGGGGGTTGAATAGGAGCGGGGGGGGTGGTAGAGGGGGAGGGGGGGGGGAATTCCAACAGTTTTAGGCCACACAAACATTCAAGGGGTATGATACAGGAGACACCCGTGTTGGGAGAAGCCGGTTCTCGCGCTCTTCGCTGCCGTCGCCATCCTGGCCTCTCTTGAAGCCATCGCTCAGCCCAGCGTCGTAAGAGTCGTGCCGCTCCGCCGTCACGCGACGTACTGTCGAGAGCACCGCACGCCGTCTCCTCTGTCTACCCCTCGGACTCCCCCTGGGAGATGGGGAGCTGCGGGGACTAACGCCCCGCCTCGTCGCCCTCGCCTCCGCCCTTGCCCTTACCTCCCACGGTTGACTGCTTTGATTTTTTCGTCCTCGCTCCACCTGTACCCCCCGTTACCAGAGCGCCTCAAGCCCTCCCTTAATCCTGAAACCCCCCGTAAGCCCGACCGTCGTGACACGCGCTGTTGAAGGTGTAACCCCCGCCCCCCTCCAGCCCAGATGCTCCTTCACAAAGCTGGGGCCGCGGGGGCTAAAACTCTGCCTCTGCATCCCCGTCTCCATGCGCGACACATGCTACGGCAGGGGTTCACCCGTTTTCTTCTGAATATTCTCACCTACGAACCTCTATACTCCAACCAATAGCAATTAATGATCAATCCACAGCGCAACCCAATGGAAAATCTCATGTACTATTAATACTACTGTAGCTACAAAACGAAAAAAACTACTAAACAAACTGTCATTCCAGCGATATTGGACATTGACTAAAGAAAGGAGCCCCGTCGTTCAGAAATCAAAATAGCCCAAAAGAGTGCTACCTCTATCGTAGCACGCGTCGCGCGGTTCCTACCCCCGCCGCCTACACTGTAAATTCGTTAAAATTGGGTCTCCCCTCTCCCTTTACCCCCCTCTTCCGCCCGTCGCTCGACCTCTTCCCCGAGCCCAAACCGCTCCGTTAGTCCAATCGCCGAGCGGCGTGTTTTCCGCGCTATCCCTCCTCGTCCACCGCGCGTGGTCTTTCGAGGAGCCATGGCTGCGGGCAACGACGCCCCCTCTCCTGCCCCTCCTAATTTACTCGCCCCTCAACCCTGTTCCCGCTCACCAAGACCTCCGTCAGCCGTTCTGTCCTGGGCATCCCCGCCATCCCCGTCCACTTCCTGATTTCCTTCGCGGAGCTGGGGTAGAGGAGATTGACGTTCCGCCTCCTCGGCGCGTGCTACGATAGAGGTGCACCACTGTTTTTCTAATACTAACCTTCGATCTCGGAGCTTAAGACCTCTCCCGAAACATTGATATGGATAAAAGTAAGACAACTATATATGCCGTACGAAAATCCCACGACTTCCTTTAAACGATTTTGGGCTAAGGAGCCCTCGCATTCAGTACCCATTTCAGACAAAAAGTGATACCTCTATCGTAGCACGGGTCCCTGGACCACACCCCCCTCCCCCACGCGCTTCATTTTGTGTGAATTCATAGTCCTCACCTCCCCCTTGACCGCATTCTTCCGGCCACTACACCACGTCCTCCCCTCCCAAGAGACCCTCCGGCACCCCCACCGTTCATTAACAGTGCCGCGCACGATCAACGATATGCCCCTCCCCCCCTCCCGCCGCTCCCCCGCCCCCCCCACTCACCCGCCTCCCACCCACGTCCGATACTCCTTTGCGGAGTCGGGACCACGAGAACTGACACCTCACCTCCTCGCCCCCGTCTCCGCACTCGTCTCTGTCCCGGCCCTCCACGCCGTTAACATCGCTACGTTCGTGGTCCCGCCGCCCGTCCTGACCCTCCTCTTCCAGCCGCCAGTCAACCTCTTCCCCGGCCCCGAATATGTCCGTCAGCCCGACCGTCGTGTAGCGCGTTGGCGAGAACATGCTCCCCCATACCCCTCCCGCCTACCCCCCGAGGTCCTTTCACTAGCGGTGGAGCTGCGGAGGGATTTGGTGCCCCCTCTCCTGGGCCGCCCCTCAGCCCTTTCTCCACCCCCGAAGCCCACCGCCCGCCCGACGGGAGTCGTGCGACCTTCTGCCGAGGGCACAATCCCCTCTCTGATCTCCTTCGCAGAGACGGGGCTGCGGAGTTTAACACCCGGCCACCTCGATCTCGCCCCGACCCCCCACACTCTTTATTTCGTTGAACTCGTGGTCCCGCCCTCTCTCGTGGTCACGGCCTTGCGATCGCCTCTCTACCTAGTGAGGGACACGGGCATATCAGCAGGCAGCCCTCCAGCTGGCAGGAGGCGGCCCCCACAGCATGACATCCGCGACGAAAGACGCAATACAGCAGGCTACGGTCACCGCAGGCCTGAAGGTAAACGTCAAGCAGGAGGCTGACCTCTCTACCTTCGTAGCTCCCCTCATGCAGACCATAGAGTACGATATAGAGGGTGATCCGCCCGTATGCAAGCAGAGGGATGTTACGCTGCGCTCAGAGTTGGAGCAGGTGAAAAATCTGGTCGAGGTGTATCTACGTCGCCATTTCATCACCCGGGCGGAGCACTCGGTGAAGGTTCGACACTTGCTGCTGCTGTCAAAGATGAACATCGACCTGCACGAAGGGATGAACACGCTTGTAGGGCAGGGAGGCGAGCTGTACAGAAAGCACACCTACACTGCGCCAGCCCCCGGAACAGGACGGAGCGGTCAGCGCATGGCAGGCCGAATGCAGCAGGCGCGAGTGGGGTAAAAAGGAAGAGAGCCCCAGGCACGGGTGGGCAGCGGGCAGCCCTCGCTCACGGCCGAGCCGGGGGGGGGGGGGGGTCACCCCATTCAAAGCCCGAAGGCAGCACTCGGAAATACCTGCGGGGATGTGTGACTACTCGTGGCGTGGCCTTCTTTGCGACAGGCCATCGTTTGCACACGGATCGGTGTCGTCGGCCTTGTTTCATGGTGATAATTAGTTGTCGAAAGGCAAAAACAATGCGTTTGCACACGGATCGGTGTCGTCGGCCTTGTTTCATGGTGATAATTAGTTGTCGAAAGGCAAAAACAATGCGTTTGCACACGGATCGGTGTCGTCGGCCTTGTTTCATGGTGATAATTAGTTGTCGAAAGGCAAAAACAATGCGGTACACAGCAGAACGCTTGAAGCATAGTCTAGGCAACCACCGCGGCGGCAGGGAGAAAAACGCAGTTACAGCAGTGGTCTCGCTCAATCGTTCCACTCTTGCAGGCAGAACCCGCATGCGTCGGAACAGCAAGTCGATCAACGCAGAAGTCGAATTTTCCGCTAATTTCAGTGCAACAAGAAAATTCAGAGTAGCAGGCTTTGCGTGAGAAGAGACGAAGGATGGCTTATTTCGCAGACCGAATCGGTGAGGCGGAACTCTCACGCCACAGCACAGAAAGCCACGCTTTTTGTGAGCACAGGCGAAGGATACCTTACTGCTCGAACCAAAAAGATACCGGTGGTGCGGAACTCTCACGCACCACAGCACAGAGCAGCAGGCTTTCTGTGAGCACAGACGAAGGTTACATTATTTCGCGAACCGACCAGTTATCGATGGTGCGAAACTCTAACAACGCATCACAGAACAGCAGGAGCAGAGGGCCAGAATACCCCACTTCCGCCCGAGTCGAAAAAGCAGCGATCGCGTAGAAGGCTCGAACCAGATCGGCTATCCACCCGTGCAGTACAGCAGATACCCCACAAAAACAGAAATCAAGCAAGTGGAGTACATGCACAGATTAGAGCAGACAGAGGGGCTGCAAAGGCAAGGACAAGTAGCGCCGCCAGTACGGCAGCCAGAAGTTAATCACGTTGGTACCAGTCGACGCGCGGCAGAGTGGCGGGTCAGCACGCTCACGGCTTCCGTATGGGGAGACGAGCAGTCGAAAACGTACAGAGCGCATGGTACATCAGTGGCACGTTCAAAAATACAGACTTGGACAAGAAGGCCTCAACTCACCAGAAATAGAAGACCTGCTGTACATGCTGGCCAATCCTTGCACAACCATGATCCGGGAGAAACAAGGAGTCATGGGAGACGTAGCTCGACTGATGGGAGGATCCTTGGTAGCCCCGCCGATAGACCCCGTAAACACACAGCATTACTTTGGACATCTAAAAGCCTACGGGGCAGTAGACGAGCTGGTAGTGATAGTCACAGGAGGGGTGTCGCTGCGTCCGAAGCAGATCTCGAGCGCGCGTTACAGTACGGAAACCACAGCAATGTCACCGAGCACTTGCCAACACTTTGAAAAAAAAAAAACGGGAAGAAGTCAGGCGCCAAAAATGCTTAGGGATGCAGAAATCAGCCACCCACGAAATCCTCAATCTAAGAGTTTCTCGGCTGGCGGCTGCCGTGACACACAAGGTTCGGATAATCAATATTATTTCTTCGATGTGCCGAGCAGAGAGAAGAAAGGGGGTCTGAACAGAGACACTGACTCCCATACCGTGTCCCCCAATGCCTGTGCGCCGAGGCGCTACCCAAGTTCCTAAACGAACTCGTGACCTTGAAAAAAGAAAAAAAAAAAAACAGAAAAGAGGATAGTGATAAACAAGGCCGATTTGTCAGACGCTTTTCGGAACGTGCGATAGACCCGGATAAAGCCCACGATTTTTGCTACACTCTATCTAGAAGAGCTGGTGGTAATCGATTTTCGTTTGACGTTCGGATGATCGGGATCGCCGGGATTCTGAGGCGTCATGTCGGCGGCGGCCGCACACGCGCACTGCAACACCACGATCGATTCAGCTCAGTTGTTAGACGAAGGAAAGTAAATGATGGCTCGCGTAAAGTTGGTGGAACGTTGGGAAGACGGAAAATCAACACCAATACCGCCGGACGCAAAAGTCAGAACTCACAGTGGGGGGGGGAGTTCGATATATTCTTCACGACCGTGTACGTAGACGGCTACCTACAAGTCACGGTACAGCACTCTGACGACGACACTAAATCTTCAATTGCGTCAGCCTCTCTAGGTTCGAATCACGTGCGTTTGTTCGGCCCGGAGGGGGTGGGAGTAACGCTCATTCGCTCATTCTAGCACACCAAAAAAGAAGAAGAAAAAAAGCACGACTGGGACACCACAACGCGCTAGGCTTCAATATCAGCTCCAACATCACGAGAATTTCGGTTCCGCGCGAAAAAATTAGAGCAATACAGAGGTTGCGGTTCGAGCAATGGCCCCAGCGCAGGAGATAAGCGATGGCGAGGGACGTGCTTAGCATGGCCCGCCAAGTTGTGGAGCCTCACTTACGTAGTTCGGGCTGGTAGGTATTTCGTGTGGACGTTGCTGCGGCTGACCGGGCTGCGCAACTCAGATGGTAGCAAAACCCAGATCGTACGGTAGGACTCGGTAGCGAGATTCGCGCTGGTCTTCTGCTGTGGACGTGAGCTATCGATCACGAACTACTACACGAAGGCGAGGCGCTTGGTGCTTCCTGCTAAACAGAGATAGAACGACCCACAAAAAGGCACTACCTGTCTCACACCAGTTTCGATGCAGTGGGCAGTTTTTGCGTCGAGAGGAAGGCGTTTTGGAGATACGAATTGCCAAAAGGACTGACCGCAGAGCTAAAGAGAAAAGCCGACCGACGAGAGACCTGTATGTAGTACCTGTAGTACCTGTAGTACCTGTAGTACCTGTAGTACCTGTAGTACCTGTAGTACCTGTAGTACCTGTAGTACCTGTAGTACCTATAGTAGTATCACGATCAATCTGTTAGAGTTATTTGGCATGGTTGTGACCGCGTGAGTCATGCTTGAACTGGTAGGAGACAGGGCGGGCGGAAAGGGGGATCCGATCCTGATACGCGGTGACAACACGGCAGCAGGATCTTGGAGCTCTCGACGCGCGGGGGGCGAGGGACAAACGAGCATGCTTACTCATGAGAATGCTCGGGTGTCTCGAAATCAAGGGGGGGCTGGAGCCATGTTGCAGAACACATTTCCGGCGTACGCAACACACTAGCTGGTGATATGTCCCGTTGGCCTCGTGTTATCCTGGCGAACAAGGTCAGAGAGCTCACCAACTCTGACGACTGGTCGGAACAAGACATTGGAACGAGGGGTAAGGGGATTTTCAATATCGTCCTACAGACAAAGAACATTCTCAGTGAGCATGACGATTGCCTGTGGGGCACAATGAGCGGCGCGCACAACCCGGCTGATTCGCGCGCGTGAGGGGGTATGTCCCTCGATCAACATTCGGCATGCACTTTTAATGTGTCCACTGCTCGGTTCTACTGGGGGTCTACTGTTCGCACACGCCCCTGCAGCAACAGGGTACAACAAGAGAGAGGGCACAAGGACGAGCTAGCGCGGTTAGTTGAAACGGTCTCTCTCGGTTCAGTCGGGAAGAATATGCAGAAAAGCTACCTAGCGAAGTGGAACACCTGGGTAAAAGAGAGACAACCGCAGGGAAAAAAACCGTGGTTGCAGACGCTTGCTGACCCGAAGTAAGTGTTGTCTGATCTGCTCGAGTTTATTATGGCGTCTCGCTGTTTCGTGCACAATAATCGGCAGGCTACTGTCAGAGGATACGTAGCCGCAATCAATTTTACGCCACAAAATGTTCGCATGGATGGGAGTTGCCGATGTCGCATCGCATGATGTCAGCTGTGGGGAAGGGAATAGACCGGGCGTACGGCATGTCAAAAAAGGAAGCACAGGTTGGATTACCGCTGTTGTGGTAACTGCTTTCACAAGGCCGACAGGCACTCAGTATGGAAGAAGGTGGACGTGTCATGAGGTTGGGACGCGCGGTGTCATACAATTTTTTGTCGTGCAGAACGTCAGAGCTGAGGGCATACGCGGAAGGAAAAGTTCACCCAGAGTGTTGTTTGACGCGAGTGTGCCTATCGTTTTCGCGCGGAGTACAGGTTGAATTCGAGAACATATCGACCGCCACGGCAGTGCAGATCATATTTTTTTGTGGCGCCGAAGGGCGACGAGAAAATGAAAATTATAAAAATAAAAGAGCAGGGGGCACGATTACGCATACGCGGTTGTCGAACGAGAGGGAAATAGGGTGGGTGTCGATGGGGGCCTTCGAAGTTTTGCTGGAATTGCTCGACGTGCATCCCCAGCTGCCAGGGGCGCCGCTGACAGTCCGGGCCCCGTCGCGCGGTTGGAAAGGTTTCGCTAGAACGGAAGCGGTGACAGCGTTGCGTTTGATGGTAGGATGCAACGGAAGAGACCCCATGCAGTTTTCGCTACACTCGGGAAGAATCGGGGGGGGGACCAAGTAATAAAGCTTTGGAGGTGTTTCATACCAGGTAGGAGGTGGGGGGGGTTGAGATGCCACCGTCACGCGGCCGGGGACCGCTCTCATACAAGGACATACTTGTATTTTATCGTTATTTTGCACAGCAGGGAAGAGTTCCACACGTGAAAAATTAATCGATAGAATTATTGAGCCATAGCAAAAGTGAATGTTACCTTTCCGAAGGAGATAGATAATAACATTAATATCCTCACATATTGAAGTGTCCCGCCCGCCCCCGTCCCCCCGATCCCTCTTGTTCAAGCGCCCCACCTAAAATCAAAATCTGCTAGATAGAGTAGTGAACACTACCAGCCAGTTGATATCGCCTCATTATGTGTCTAGCCATCCATGCCGTAGCTACAATGCATCCCCCACCCCCTTTTTATTGTTCCCCCGTTCCTTCTTGTTCAAACGCCCGCCTAAAAAAATCGAAATCGGTCAGAGAGTCGTTCTAAGGTAGCCCCCCCAACTTTTTACTTAGACGAAAGCACCGCTTTTGAAATCAGCTCCCGGCCGAATCTCCCGAAATACGCCCCCCCTCGCCACCCCGACATCATCGTTTGATAGTCTAGTCTATAGCTTCCAACAACAAAATACGTTCAAGTTATTATTTTTCATGGCATCCTTCCTCGTGCTGAGGAGCCATGAAACGTTCGTTAGAAAAAATCGCTGTTTTTTGGGGGGGCTATCGTAGAATCTTTCCAGAGTAATAAACACTTCTACGCAATTGATATCACGTCATTTTCTTTCTAGCCATCCATGACGTAGCTTTAATCCACCCCCCCCCCCCCGCCCCTCCTTCCCCACCACCCGCACAACCGCGTAGACATAGCACCACGCGTATAGCAAGCCCCTACATATATGCGACCTAAACCTGTTAACCCCCCCAACCCCCCCCCCCCCCCCCCCCCTTTTTTCCCCCTTTTTTTTCCTCTTTTTTTTCCCCGCGCATCCCCCCCACCCCTTAGAACACTCCGCCCTCTCCTCACTGGTTGTACGACTTACAGGATATACATGATAAACGGGTGCATTCCCTCCGAAACCGTCAGATTTGTCCCCTTACCTTGCAGTTTCCACGCACAGATTGAGTAGCCCCGCCCGTCGCCCCCCCCCCCCCCCGGCTCCCTCTTGTTCAAATCCATGCCCCCACGTCCTAAAAAACTCCGCACTCCCGTCACCGGTTATTCGACTCACAGGGTACACTTGATAAACTGGTGCATTTCTTTCCACAGCCGTCAGATTTCGTCCCCCTCATAAACAGGTTTTATAGTTTCCGCGCACAGACTGACTAACATCACCCTGTTGACCCTGATAGCTACACTGCTGTAGTTCCAAGGGGAGTCGCCGACCTATAATAACCTGGAGTCGCCGACCTATATCTTTAAATAAATGAGGACACACAACCCGTAATAATACGCGCGATCGGAGTACGGTATCACACACAGATTGCAACGATGAGTTTCGACAAAATCTTCGATCTCGCAGCTGGTGGACTGGAGTGTATTTTTTCTATATAATATCCGCTCTGCGCATGCATGGACAACATTATTAACTGACGGCTGACGTCCTTAAAATATAAGTATTATAAAACACCCACTCACCGCTGACTGTGTGCTGTGTGCAATAGAAGACTATTAAAAAACAAGAAGACTGATTAGCGCACTGACACCCCGCCAGCACAGATACATATATATGCTTGTTTTACGAAGAGCCGCCCACCGGCAACTCCCCACCCCCCCCACCGGCCTCTCGTACCTAAAGCTTTACCTTTCTTTACAAGGAAACGCATTTAGTTGGACATTTTCCTCGTATTTAGTATTATACATAGACTAATAAGGAGGGTTTTTGAGGCTCTAAGGGGGGGGAACTTTCACTGATGTATACCAGGTACCTGGTAGCACCAGTAAAAAGTCTCAAGTATCGAAGGAGGCTACTTGTATGTAGACTTTACGGCGACAGCAGGGAGCGACTACGGACTACATCCTACAAAGCGACCTCCTTGTTCGGCCTGCCCCGTCCTTGGGGTGGGCCGAGGAAGCCCGCGAGGACCTGCAGCGGTCTAGCGGCAGTCACACGGGCATCGAGCCTCGGGCTGGGTAGAGAGGGAACCTTGCGCGGTCTGGCTAGTGAACTGCTCACTCTAAGGACCGCGTGGGGTGGTGGTGATGGGTTTTCTTTTTAACCCCGACGCCGAGGAGTTCATCCCCGGGGCAGGACCGGTACATCACCACAGCAGAGAGCGCAGCGTGGGCAGCTTGGGGAGTGGAGAGGCTGGCCACCGCGTGGGTACGCATGCACGACAGGAAGGATGGGAGTGTCAGCGTTGGCTGGGACGGCTGCACCCAGCCAGCGGAAACCAAGGCGCGAACCGGGCTACGAAACGGAGAGCCACAATCATCACATTAATAGAGAGAAGCAAAAAAGGCGGGCAAGTGGTACCGGGGGGTCCTCGAAGCAGCTGAACGGTTCATGGGCAGGTGGCACGAGGATGAGGCAAAGCTGAGTAGACAGCGCCGCGCATCCGCCGTGGGTGGTGTCGAAGGGAACGGGGGGAGGGGGGGCAGCAGGAGGGGTAGAAGGAACACCGCACAAGGGTATGGGGGCAGGGGGGGGGGCAGGAGGAGTAGAAGGGAAACCGCGGTAGATGAAAGTAGGAAGAAGGAGACCGCAGACAGGGTAGCAAGGTACCAGGCCGACTAGTAGGTGGAACCTTTCTGTCTATGCCACTCGTACCGCCAACTGCTGCGGCTGCTCGGAATGTGATGTCTTGGTACTTTGATTTTTCCGTGAATTTATTTATTTTCTTTCTTTTTTCTTTCCCCTTCTTATCCTTATGAAGGGAGTCTTGCATCGTGGGGAGGTGACGAGCCTGTTTTATTTGGCCCTCCCAGTCTTCCTTCTTTTACTTGTTCCCTTTTTTCCGGGGTATTTTTTTTCCCTTTCTTTCCCCCTTGCATGTCCATTTTGGCTCATGCCCGGGGTATGTTTCTATCTCCCGAGCTTTGGCTCCCCTTTTAATTTATTTTTTTATTATTTGTTTGTTTTGTCTTGGTTTCTTTCGTTGTTTCTCTCTTTTACAAGGTATTTTGGTTTAATGAGAAGAACACAAAGGGGGGAGGGGGGGAAACAGGAGGAGTAGAAGGAAAGCCGTCCAAGGGAGTGGGGGCAGGGGGGGCAACAGGAGGAATAGAAGGGAGACCGCGGTGGACGAAGGCAGGAAGGAGATGGCAGACAGGGTAGCAAGGTACCAGGCCGACTAGTAGGTACGTACCAGGTAGCACTTTTCTTCTTTTTCTGGGGTATTTTTTCCCCTTTGTTCCCTCCTTACGTGTCCAGGTTTTTGGCTCGTGTTCGGATTATCTTATTTTGGTTTTACTTTACTTTATTTTATTTTATTTTATTATGTTTCTTTTCCGAGCTTTGGCTCTCCTTTCCGGTTGGGTTGTTTCTTCGATTTCCCCTTCATTTTGTTTGTTTCATTTTTGTTTTATTTTTATCTTTGTTTTTATTTTTTTTCTTATTATTATTTTTGTTTTTGTTTTTGTTTTTGTTTATTTCGTATTCTCTCTTCCAATGTATTTCTGTTGCTGACGTAATTATGTTGTGCCTGTCGTACCCAGTGTGTGTGTGTTCTTCACATTAAAAAACCGTTCTTCTACTCGTCGACATCCAGCACACCCAGTAGTACTAGGGCATGACATTGCGTTGTCGAATGCATTACGATGCATTATCTCTGTGTCGTAGCTTGTGACCACAGAGCTGATCTTTCTAGGGTGAAGAATCAGTACGGACACTGGGTGTGCTGGATGTCGACGAGTAGAAGAACGGTTTTTTAATGTGAAGAACACACACACACACAGACTATGCGCACACAGGACAATTTTAGCAGTGTGTTGGAAATGGGTAAATTGGTCAACTATTAACAGTGAAATAATATTTAATGCCGATACTTTGGGATTCTTCATTCTTACGAACTAACACAACGCACACAGCAGCAGAAGAGTTGACACCGTGAGACACCCACACCTCATCCATCCCACACCCGGAATTTAGCCCCGCAACTGACTGCCAAAAAAGCTGACGACCCTCGGGGTATACCAGTCACAAGTCAGTGCCCGCAGCGCAGAGGTTTCCTGAATCACCCAAGGAATTTTAGGTAACATTTCTTGTTTTGACGGTCCTAAGGATACGATTCTTCACAAACTGAAGTCCTGTGAACAATTGAGACTTGAATATAGAGACCGTTGGAGTACCAATATTCATTCATAACGGTTGTTATATTGAAGTCTATATCATCATTACACTCTTGGGCCGTTCTTGGGAAACAGCAGAAAGTAGCCGTCTCTTTCCTATACTCGTGAAGCTGGTATGTGGCAGGCAACAGTACCGGCAGTATGCTGGACACTGGGACTGATGGGTATAGTCAAGGTCAATACTGGTACTAATATATACCAGGTATATAGCGGATTCAGGCCGCGCCAAGAAGCACTATAGCGGCCATACGTTATAATCCACCGGCCCTGTATTGGGATACCTATTGCGGTCGGATAGTTTTTCTTACCGTCTCTCCTTGAATCCCACATAAAAATACCTGCCTTTCGGTTTCTGTTCCCCGCGTGCGTGCGTGACAGAATAAACTTCGAGTCGAACTTCCTCATCATGCTGCTGTTTGCCGTGCGCATCTCTCCGCACTCCGCACTCAGGACCTGCGTCGTACCCACAGCACTGGGTGTGTTTTTGCTTCACCTAGATCCTCTTCACCAGACAGAGCGGGCTACATCCAAGAGCAGCAGCAGTCAATAATATACGGTTTCACTCTGCCTGCAGCTAGCCCTGTTTCAACCAGCCAAAACCGTTTTACGCCCTGCCTACTGCCTTCCGTCTACTGCCGGAGTGAAAGCAGCTGTATTCGCGTTTTGGACAGATAGAGCGCATTTTCGAACCGCCGCTGTTGCTGAAGCTGTTGCTGTTGCTGTGGAGTTATCATCGTCACCATGACGAGCTACGCACCCGTTGCAGTGACCGGAAGCGCCATCCCAGGACAACCTGCCGGGGACAACTTCAATGGGAACGGTGGCGTGAGGAGGGAGTGGTGGTGGCGGGCTGGACCTGTTGACTCGTGAGTGACGAACGCTACTTTATCGTGGAACAATGCTCCTCGTACAACAGCAGTAGTGCCGTGTAGTTTGTGATGTATTTCCAATTTTCTTTGTTGCTGTCTTTCGTTTTTTCTTGGACTTAGTCTTGGGTGCTGGATGTGTTCCGCCCTCGCATTCATTGAGTTTGGCATTGCATGGCCAATCCACCTGTAAGTGCAATGTGTATCTGCTGTTTCGCAGTTTGTGACCACAGAGCTCGTCTCGCCAGGAGGAGGCATCGGCGCGGACATTGCTGGTTGTACTGGATGTGTAGACTATCCATGTGGAAAAATCTGTTTTATGATATGATCGTATTTTACACGGATATTCAACGCTGATATGCGTACGAATGAAACTCTGCGATCAGTAGTACTGCTGTAGATAGAGCTTTTGAAGACGATGGCACGACTGTTTCTAGTGCCCCCTCAGACCTGTGCACAAGTATTCAGTGGTTTATCTGCTGTGAACATCGCGGCAAGCGTTGCGCGGCAGTCAATTCTACCCTACGGAAGGCGCGGTATGTTGTGTACATGCCAACTTTTAGTCTACGGCACTCTCACAGGGCTAGTCGCAATGCACACCTATGGGCTATGACCTATATCGCACCTTGTGCGGGCTCATATACCGGTCGCCCCGATGGCGTATCAGGTTGTCCTCGAGCCTTGGTCAGCTTCGTGAGTTGAGCCCCCCCAAGTGCATACTCGGATAAATTCTTGGGGACTTCTTCTTGTGCACAAATTGACTTGCGGAAAGCGCGAAAGCGTGAGTTAGCAACACTCGATGAAAAATCGACGAGCAGTGGGATTGCTGAACCCTATGCGCGATACAAATTGAAGGCAAGAACCGGGGGGCAGAAGGGACGACACCTGTGATCACGGCTTGTCCAGAAGCTGGAAATTTAAATGTGTGTGAAAAAACACTACCAGTATATTGTCTAGTCTAGTCTACAGCGTAGACTATAGTCTGTAGACTAGACTATTTTGTCTAGCCCGTAAGTGTAGTCTATACCAGTACATCTATTTCCGCGGAACGGTATGTGTT
Organism: Undaria pinnatifida; assembly: GCA_012845835.1. NCBI lineage: Eukaryota > Phaeophyceae > Laminariales > Alariaceae > Undaria > Undaria pinnatifida. Next base: position 1,802,352 of record JABAKD010000012.1, on the reverse strand, counting down.
GGAGTTGGTCCGACTAATGTAAAGCACACATTCTGCGAGCCCTGCCCTTTGGGGCCCGTTTACAGCGACAAGACGTCCTCCGCACTCATTTCGTATCTCCCTGAGTTGATAACCTAGAAGACGTCCCCCCTTCACGCCTCAATCCTCAACACCTGCTCCTTCGCTCGCGCTGCATGCACGCCAGTGGCACACATGAATACGTACGTACGTGATACACCCTCACGACTAACTTTCCCCGCTCCGCCTTGCTCTGAACTCGGAACACACGCGGGCATCTCAACGCGCCATTGGGAGGGCAATGTTCACTACTACTGTAGATCTGCTGCTCTACTAGCCCTTTCTTTGCTCTTGTGCACACGCTTGCATGTACGTCACTGACAAACGTAATACGCATTCGTCACACTCTTTTACATTGAGCCTCTCCCGCAACGCCTTGCCTTGACATCTTTGCAACACACGCGACCACACCATCGGGGGGGGGGATACTCACTCCATCTACCGCGCAGCTGTTGCTGCTGCTGCTCTCTCCGTACCGGTAAGACTGAAGATATGGCATATTAACGTGCAACGTTAGTACCACGTAGTAGTTTTGCTGTAGGTCTCAGATGGAATCAACCGACTTGGGTATGAATAATGTGTTATTGGTGTTGTTCGGATGAAAGTGTGTGTGGCATGGGTACTTACTTGTACAACCTCCGTTTGTTCGGTGGCTGCCGACCGACCCCGTCACTTCCAGAATCCTTGTTAAGCCGTTAGAACACCGCGCATGTTTTGGCTGCCCTGTTTTTGGGGGACAAAGTTTTATTGAAGGCATGTTTTTCTTTCTAGTATCCGGCACCGCAATCTTGCCGCCCCGGTTTGACGGAAGAAAAGCGTGCTGAAGCTTGCGATTTGCTTGGCAAAGGAGTACAAGTAGGGAGTTTCGGACAAAAATGGGAAACAATTTGAAAGTGCTATTAACAGGGTGCAAGTAGCTCATAGGGTAGACTATTGTTGCTCTTGGCCGGGGTATGCTTCCAGGATTACCAATTTGCAAGCATGAAGAAAAAAAATACGCACAGGGGGCTCCCCGCCGAGCTCACCGGTAAGCTCCAAACACAAGAGCTGCGTGCACTCGAATTGCAACGAACTTCGAGCTTCCTGCCGATTTACCACGCACGATGCCCTACCAGCTTTCACGGCGACCTCCTCCCTCCGCTTCTCTAACCCAACATCACAATTTTCAGCCGTCGTCGCCGTCCTCCTTGCCGTCACGCAGCTGGAGCTTTCATTGCTTGCTGGGCTATTAATAGTTGCGCTGCGTTTCGTCGTGGAGACAACACCCACCTCCCCTCCTGATCTTGCCTGCCTAGATTGAACCTGATGTGTTGCTTTCGCTGCTGCAGCAGCAGTATCACCAAGCTAATCGAGTGGTTGGGGGAGCTCTCGCGCCCTTTTGCTCTACTTTGGCAGCGCGTAAGCGTCCGCGTCGGCAACCCTCCTCGCCGTGACCCATCATCAGAGGCTGTCTGCCATTCTCTCATTTCTCTCCTGCTACGCGTACGTACGAGTACCAACATATATCTATCTGCTTGCTGGGATTGGTTGTAGAACACTACTTATTTCGCCCCGTCAGCGTGTAACGAAACCACTCCTCTTTTGCGAGGAGATGGCGCGCCCGGCTATCCTGCGAATTGGCGAAGAGTCTGCATTCGTTTTCGTGGTGTTTGCAGGCACCCTTGTACCGCCTGTTGTCTGTTCTCTGGCCGTAACCCATTGTGAGGTTTGTTGCTCAAGGTGAGAGCTATTATTGAAGCCCCTCCCTGAGCAAGGAGGCCTATTCTAGCCGTCAGCGTATTTTCTTGCGCGGCCTAACTTCAACAAACCCTGAGCAACGCCACAGGCAGGTTCACGTTAAAAACCCCAAATGCGTCCCCCCCGGGGCGAAAGTCCACGCCGTTTTCTCGAGATTCAGACCGTGACAAATTGCACACTCTACAATAGAGGTTGCACCTTTCTTCCGAAATGGTTTCTGACTTTCACGGGAATCCTTAACCGTAAATCGTCGAAAATGAATATTTTTGTTTTTTAGCTATGATTCTACAATAATTAATAGCCGCCCCAAAAAAGCAGCGATTTTCTTTAACGAATGTTTCGTGGCTGCTCGACACAAAGAAGGGTGCTATTTAAGAAAACGCCTCCGTACATTTTCTTGTTGGTTGGCAAAGAAAGGGCTATCACGAACAATGACGTCGGGATGGCAAGGGACACCACCGTGTTTCAGGAGGTACGGCCGGGAGCTGGTTTCAAAACCAGCAATTTCGTCAAAGAAATGTTGGAGGGGCTACCATACAACTGACTCTTTTGTGCGTGATTCTCGTCGTGTACCTACGAAAACCATGAGATTTTTCATCCGGAGGCATATTTTGGTTTTCTCCAAATCGGTTTCTTGGGAGAGGTCTTAAGCTCCCAAATTTGAGGAGCCTCAGAAGAAAACAAAGGTTGGTGCACCTCTATCGTAGCACGCGTCGTTTTTTTTTTTTGCCTGATTCTTCTTCAGTTAAGATATTTTGGAAAATGTGGACCACCACCTTATGAGCCCAAATATTTTGCGATATAAAAAAGAAGAAAAGAATGACTCGAAGATCGAATACCTCGGGATGGGCATGTAGAACACGTACGTCGTGTGAAAAATTTCACGGCCTATCTCTCAAAAACGGCGTGGACATTTGGACTTTTGTGCGTAAAAATCAGGGTAGTCCTCGGTACCGTTTTTTTCACGGTACCAGATCGGACGGTATTGCGAAATGACGGTACTTTTCAAACGGTTGACGGTATTTCGATTTCTCACGGTACCACTTTTGGCGGTACACGGTATCGCCGAATTTGACGGTACTTTTTCGGCGGTATCGAAAAGTGACGGTATTTTCTAGACGGTAGACGGTTTTTCGATATTTGACGGTACTTTTTTGGCGGTACTTCAAAACGACGGTACCGGTCCCGGTACTGCCAAATTTGACGGTACTTTTTTGAGGGTACTGAGATATGACGGTTCCGCCACTGAGAAATACAGAATTACGAATGACGAAATACTTGACAGTACCTGCCGGGCGGCGATCAAGCATGCCGGCACCACCCCGCTGATGTTCCTGCATACCTATATAGAACGGACGAATAGAGGCTAGACTAATCGTCGAACCGTCAAGCTGACAAACTCACCAGCCTCACGCGAAACAACATTTATTTAGACATTTAGCACCAAAATAAGACAAAAAAACAATACTACTACTGTAAACAATAAAACAATAAAACCTAGAACATGAAAACATTCAATGAAAACCATCACCCTACAATCTTTGACGGTTCTGAATATGACGGTTTTTCTAAACGGGAAACAAACGGTACTTCGCTTATTTGACGGTACTTTTATGGCGGTGCTGCAAAATGACGGTACTTTTTAAACGGTTGACGGTTTTTCGATTTTTGACGGTACCGCCTTCGGCGGTACACGGTTTGCCCAAATATGACGGTATTCCGCCGAGTACCGGGACCGACGTACAGCACGGGAAAATTACTTCGGGAATTTTCCCGAGGACTACCCTGGTAAAAATGAGTAAGATACGTTATTTCCTTCAAATGACTTGGTTTCAAGTGTAGTCTAGGCATTTTTTTTTTCGCTAGATTCTACTTGACGTCCAACACAGACAGGCAGGTAAGATCTTCGATTTTTGGCGCGAAAAAAAATCCAGACATGCCTTGGAGTACTACCAACCGGGTCGAGCAAATTTCGCGGCGCAATTTGTTATTCGCCCCCGCTTGGAAAAAGCCTGAATATTATTGAAAAGAATGATTGGCTGTCATTGGTCGATATGAGTTTCGCTCCTACCTAGGGACAGCCCGACGCCGCTTTACAGTTTAATTTATTTTGCCATCCCACCCTCTTCCACCGGTCGCGGGGGTCGGTATTGATACCAAATATGCACTCTTTGACTACGTAGATATTGCAGGCGGCATTCGTGGGGGAGCTACCTTCTTTTTTATTCTTGAACCAGCCTGTATAACGCCATCATTCCTGAGCATTTCATTCGTTCAATTTCTCATTTTCCGAAACTCGCTATATATATGTAATATCGCTCCGCCTGTCACAACAGCGGTAGTGGTGGAGATATTCCGCACACCAAATGGAGACAGCGCAAACGCCACACACAGCGCGGCGACGTCGATACCACCAATCAAGTTGCCGTAATAGTCGCTCCGCGACCACGACCCAAAGTTTCTTATCGTGGCTTTTGTCGGAGCTTCGCCGGGCTTGAAGTTGGTCCAAGTCAACTAAGTAAGTGTGCATACCAGGTACACGGAAGTGTGTTATCTGCATGGCACAGCTCATTTGTCGGGTGTCGCGATATAGACAGACCACACACCTCGTAAGTCGATATAATAGGGTGCTATTAATAGCGGGATATCAACTTTTTGTTGTTGGGGAGGAAGAGTTACAGTAGTCATGGTGTTAAAACCGACGAATTTTAGAACCGAAGGACAACCAAGCCCACAAAACGCCATCCCACAAAAAGTGAACTTGGAACAATTGAAAAAAAAACTCCAACCAACCCTTAGGCGGGGGATGGGTTGGCGTTGGTTGGGTTGTGACGTCCGTCGGTGTCAATACTCTTGTGTTATGTGATTCCCATACCCTGGACAATGGATACAGCAATTTATGGCCCATTGCTTCGACAATATGCTACAGGGACACTCTATCGATGTTCGACATTCATGTTGATTATCGTACGAGGTGGGAAATCTATCGATATGGTGATACAAGTACACGTACTTGAAGTATACCTGGTATATGTTTGATGGGGTTGGCGTTGGTTGGCAACGCCGCTGTACAAACATGCCAATCACTGCCTTAGCTAGACAATCAGGGTACCGTTTTTTTTTTTTTGGCGGTCATCAAGATGGTTATCGAGTAGATTATACTGCTGTGCGGGGTGAAGAACCGTCACTCCGGACAAGGGAAATGATCGCATCACAAATACCAGGTAGTCTATATTGTGAACACGTATGAAAATGATCTCATCACGTATTAGGCTGGCCAAGGGGTTTCGCAGGATCATTTTGGTTCTCTGATACACCACATGGTTCTGGAGATATCGCTTGGTTCTCATTTTAGGCTCCGTTCTCATTTTTCCGAAAACTCTGTTAATTATTGTGGATATGGAAAGACGCCCACGAGACAGTTACTTGAACATATTACAAGTAATAGTAATACCCATTGCTGCCTCTGGGGTGGCCACACCACCAGACAACAGGTAACTCATTGTCGCTGTCATCCATAAACAAGAAAGTAGGCACAAGGTGCCGAAGTCCGTCTTCCGAGCGGTTCTTTGCAGTTCACCCTTCGTGGGACTCGCCGAACCGAACACCTCACGGCGCTTCGCGTTTGGTGCTAGCAATGTCAGTCTGGTTGGTAAAAACCCGACGTGCTCCGTCCTGGCATCTAGTAAGGACGCGAGGGTCTATGGTCATACTACTACGGCCATGCACGAACTGAGTACACCTCCCCCACACACTCACACAAACACCTTCCCGCTCCCCTGCCGCCCTCTACCTAAAATCAAAACCCGCCAGAACAATAAACACTACCCGTCAGTCAGGTGATGTCACCTCTTAACCGTTCGAGAGTTCCATGCAGTAGTTCCTATTTCATTTGTCAGGTCTTCAAGTTCAAGTGAACCCCGCCCCTCCCCCGGCCCTCTCCTTCCCCGCCACTCACACTATCGTCTAGACGTAGCATCACGCCTACAGCAACATCCTATAATTTTCTGCGACCTGAAAACGTTGGAAATCCCCCCCCCTCCCCGCCTAAAATATGGAAGGATTTGGTAGGAGACCCAAAAGAGGCACTGTTTATAGATAGGTTTGGTCGGTACAAGACAGAAGAAGTAAAAGGAAAAATAGAACAAAGGGAGATGCTAGAGCCAAGAACTAAGGCTTGCAAGATGAGAAACACTTAGAGATTTACGGGGGGTCGAGGGGAGATATTGAAACCCGGTAGCCCCGGTGGCGTATGAGGTTATCCTCGAGCCTGGTAGAATAGAGGTCAGCTTCGTGAGTTCGAGCCCCGCCGAGTGCATACTCGTATAAATTCGTGGAGACTTTTTCTTGTGGACAAATTGACTTGCGGAAAGCGCGAGAGCGTGAGTTAGCAACGCTCGATGAAAAATCGACGAGCAGTGGGATTGCTGAAGAAGCCTATGTGCGATACAAATTGAAGGTTAGACCCAGGGGGAAGAATGGACGGCATCTGTGACCACGGCATGTGCAGAAGCTGGAAAGTAGAAGCGTGAGAAAAAAAAAATGAAATGAAAGCGTAGTGTTGTAGTTGCACGGCCCAATGGACTACGCGAAAAGGCTGAAACTGCGATTTCGCGTAGGGGACGTGGAGTTACCAGAAAGAAGAGATATTCCAATAGTCGGGAGGAGGACGTGGATGCACATATGTGCCCGCGTGGCACAACAGTAGAGAGTAGGATTCACATAGTAGGAGAACGTGAAATATACAGGGAGGAACGGGATGTGTTAGAGGAGAAAATTAGAAAATTTGACGAACGTGACATGGAATAGTGTTTGGTAGACTAGAGAATAGCGAGGAAACAATCGCTATCCTAGGGCATAGATCGTGGCCATAGACGGTGAAACAGGACGGGGATAGGATTGGGAAACAGTTATATTTCATATGTGGTAAAAAACGTAGGAACGGTGCTCCGTCTCGAAAGGGATGCGTGGTCAATGGTCAAACGACAAAGGCAAGCAGCAAATGAGTGCCCCCCCCCCCTCCCCCCCGCATAAAAACTCAGCTCACCCCCACCGGTTTTACGACTTACCAGGTACCTGGTACAGGATACTTAGTGTACATGATAAAGTGATGCTTTCCACAGCCGTCAGATTTTCGTCCTCCTCAAAAACGGGTTTTACAGTTTCCGTCGGAGGTTTCCGTGCACAGATTGATCAACACCAAGCTGTTGACCTTGGTACAAGTGTAGTTAAAGGGGATTCGCCGACATATGCCGAGCCGGTCGCCCCGGTGGCGTATTAGGTTATCCTCGAGCCTGGTATAATAGGCTTGTTTTTTGAGTTCGTGTCCCCTCGAGTGTATACTTGTATAGTCTACATTTGTAGGAACGTTTTTCTGTGCACAAATTGACATGCGGAAAGCGCGAGGGCGTGAGTTTGCAGCATTCGATGAGAAATCGACGAGCAGTGGGATTGTTGAACTCTATGCGCGATAAACGTTGAAGGCAAGAACGGCGTGGGGGGGGGGGGGGGGGGGGGGCACCTGTGACCACGGCTTGTCCGGCAGCTAGAAAGTAGAATTGTGTGAAAAATAACAGAAATACAAATACAAAATCAATAATGTGGACACCCACCCAGTAGTACGCGCGATCAGTGTAACGCCCACAGCTTGCAAATGTGAGCTTTGGAGGAATGTTTCATGTATTTTTATCGAAGACGCATGCGACGGTAGGGGTTCGCCTATGTTTCTCTACTACTACTTCTCATTTTTGGAACTTGAGACCTTTCCCAAAAAAATCGATTATGAAGAAAACTAAGACTGATAGTACTCACTTTGGAGCCTAAGACCTCTCCCAAAAAAACTGATTATTATGGAGAAAACTAAGGCTGCTAACTTACCGGATAAACAAATCCCAAGACCTAGGTATACAACGAAAATCGTGCACAGAAATTGGCGAAATTCCGACGATTTCGGCTTTAGGAGCCCCGTCTTTCAAAAACCGCTTGTAACAAGAAGTGCGTGCGACCGGATGGGTCGGTCTTTGAACCTCCCTACTTTCGTGGGAGATCTCTAACGTAGCAAGCGTCAAAACATTTGCCATGGGACAGAGCAAAGGCTGTACAAGGGGTGCCTGCACCATCGCAAAAGCGAAGGCCGACTCGTCGCCACAGCGTGGGGTGACAGGGCGCGCCATCTCCTCGAACCAGAAGTGGTTTTGGGATGCTGTCGGCGCGAAAGTGTAGTGTTATACTATCTCAGCAAACATGACCAATTTTTTGTTCTCGTGGGCACGAGTGGGGGAGCAAGCAAATATGACAGGAATCCTCTCAAGCTATACATCGACAGTTTTTCTCTCTTGTCTACTGACGAAGCAGTAATAGACCGTTGTCGTGTCTGTTGTTCACGGTGTGATGAAACGATGAATACCATTGGGTACGAGCCTACGTTGCTTGAGTAGTTTCATCCACGTACGAAGTATATGTAGACACTCTTCCTCCAAGAAAGGAGGGGGGGAGGGGCCAAGCGCAGCGCGATTTGGCCTTTCGGCGATAGAACGCGCCGACTTCTTTGGTTCCGCCGTCTGCTGAGAGTTTAGCATGCCCGAAACAGGGGACAACGGAGTTGACGGGGTTGACCTTGCCCAGGTCTGGCAGGAGTTTCGAGCTGTGCTCTGCACGCCAGAAAACGGGAAAATATTTGCCAGAAAGCGGCGACCGAGAACGTGATGGAATGTAAGCCTGCTTACCCAGGTGTAGTGGTGCTGTGAACTCCGAGCGCAGCTTGCATGTAAGGTTGGATGTGGGACGGATTTCCCTCGTTCCGGAAAATGGTGCAGAAAATTCGCGGTATGCTTTTCTGGCAAACGTCCTGTGATGTTATTGTGGACAGCGATACCGGATCTATTCGCCAGCACCGGATAAGCCATGCCCGGAAAAACGGTCACCCAAATAATGACAACCCCATACCGGGGACACGGGTGCTCCATCCCTGGAGTGCACAAACGCGTCATTACATGGTGGAAAACACAACGACTTTGTGCCGTGCCTTCTAGAATGTTAAACGTTTTACTTTGAGCTATCGGGGACGCCGATCGGAATTGGCCAATCGCATGCCTGCTTGTGTTGTCTGAAAGATGTATTCAGCAGCAAAAAAATCTGGCTTTTTTTTTCATCATGGGACGACCTCGTCACCGCTTCGGGAATGTCGGCAATGCTCATCACGCGACGGCCAAGACTCAGTGTTTTGCTGGTTGGGTCCCCAAACTCTGAACATGTGCCTCGAGGCGGGGCTGAAACACTCTGAATGGGGAGACCGTGTGTTGACAGACAGATAATCCAGCAGCATTTAATTGAGTTATTCTAGCGCTACCGACGAGGGGGCGGGAGTGCCGTTTATTTCGTAATATGTTATCATGTATGTACCGGGGTATTTGTATTTATTTGTTGACCATTTTAACTTTATCCTTCGTTTTGTTATAAAGGTATAGACTATAGGTGCACCTTTTGTTATTAGCCAAAAATAGAAGTCGTTTCAAATTTAATCTGCCAGATTAGTAAACACTACCAGGCAGCTGATATCACCTCATTGTCTCTCGAGTAATCCATGCCGTAGCTCCAACTCATTTCGCCCCCCCCCCCCCTCCGCCCTCCTCCCTCCCCTTTTTTCCCCCGCTTCCTCTTGTTCAAACGTCCTACCTACAATCGAAATCTGCCAGAGTTATAAAACTACCACGCAGTTGATATCACCTCTTTTATCTTTCTAGCCACCCATGCTGTAGCTCCAACTCCCCCCCACATCCAATGCCCCCTCGTTCCCCACCACCGGCACCATCGCCTAGACCTAGCACCACGTGTATAGCAAACCCCTACATCTATGCGACATAAAGCTGTTGGAAATCGCCTCCCCGCCCACCCACCCCTTCTAACACTCCGCCTTATCCTCACTGGTTGTACGACTTACAGGATGTATGTACGTGATAAAACTGAAGTATTCCTTTCACAACCGTTAGATTTGTTCGCTTAAAGGATTTATAGTTTTCGCGCACAGACTGAGTTGCCCCGCCCGTTCCCCCCCCCCCGCTCACCCTCCCCCGCTCCCTCTTGTTCAAATCCAGGCCCCCACGCCCTTACAAACTCCGCCCTCCTCTCGCCGGCTATACGACGTACAGGATATACTTGATAGACTGATGCCTTTCCTTCCACAGCTGTCAGATTTTGTCTCCCTCAAAAACGGGTTTTAGTAGAGTTTCCGCGCACAGACTGACTAACATACCCTGTCGACTCTGGTACATGCTACACTGTAGTTCCAATGGGAGTTACTGAGCTATATCCTTCATGAGGACACACACCCAGTAATCTTGATCAAACCCAGGCCCTCACGCCCTTGAAAACTCCGCCCCCTTCACCAGTTATTCGACTCACAGGATTCACTTGAAAACTGATGCATTTCCTCCCACAGCTGTCAGATTTTGTCCCCCTCAGCAGCGGGTTTTGTAGTTTCCGCGCACAGACTGACTAGCATCACCTTGTTGACCCTGATGGCTACACTGTAGTTGTAAGGGGAGTCGCCGACCTATATCCTGAATGAGGGCACACAACTCGTAATACGCGCGATCGGAGTATCACACACAGCTTGCAAAGATGAGTTTCGACAAAATCTTCGATCTCGCAAGTGGAGTGTATTTTTATTGTTCTAATAATATGGCACTCGTCGGCGGTGGGCAGAATGACCATCGATGTGTACATTTTTTAACGTTGACGATACACAGCACTTCCAGGAAATGCGTGGTATTCAAGCAACAGTAATGAGACATTAGTCTCTAGTGTGGAGACGCGCCCAACAGTCCATTCATTGCGGGTGGCGGTACCGCGGTGTTTCCATGCGTGCGCGGTTCTGCGTGAGAAAGCGGGGGCGTTTGTTTGTGTTTGTGTGTTTAGCGCTTTGTATGTGTGTGACGTGATGCGATATCAAAATGTGGAACATAGCCGGCGCTGCCCTCCCGGGAGAAACCCTTACATGTACCTCCCGGGTATTTTTACAAAGGTATACGCTTGCCCCGGGTATTTTTCGACGGGCGTACAGTGGCTCACAGATGTTTCCGGTACGGGTACGAACAAGCAATACTTCACCGCAATAAACTTGGGGCAAGTAGTCTAATAAGGGCTTCCGCACCATCGTTGGACCAGGACTGTAATGCCTAAGGGATAATATGTGTGGTTGCTGGACACTGCAGGTGTGGCGCTGCTGGCGCTAGACAGTTTAATCACCGGTTGCTGGCTCCTTTTCATCATGCGTACATTCTACATCACCTTTCTTGGATCTTCGATCGAGACGCTTCAGAGTCAGGTGACACCCGTACAACAAGCGAGACAGAGGACGCCAGCTGGATGCGTGTGTGTTAGGGCCCGACGTTCCCAAAAACATTTCGTCTAATTACTGCTGCTGCACTCCCCTAATATGTTCTATGATATTCATGTTATGTGAAAATTGCTTCGTGTGTCGCGCGACTGATGCTACGTTGTTGCTCCTCCGGCAGGCGAATTTACCGCCGGTACGTTGTATGTACAATACTACCGTACGTAGTTACCCGTTGGTGTAGCTTAGTGCCAGGTATCTGTACAGCAAATATGTGATATCCCATACATAAACGTTCATAGATATCATAGTCAACGGAAAAATGAAGGGACTTCTCCGACCTTTTAAATGTGCGTTTTGTGTTAATCATGCGATGTGCATGTTAGGTAGGGTAATTGCAAACAGGTGCATCCGAGTCGTTGATAGTAATGACCACTCCCACGGCCATGTTATTTGTTGTAATCGTGTTGGGTATCGTTAAGACGATACCACCAGTAGAAAGTGCGCTCTGTACTATATAGTGCACAGGTTATCGATTGGCGAAATCCCAGAACTCCTTCTTCGCCCTCTTCTCCCGTTCCCTCTCTTTTCATATCTCGGACCCAGATTCACGTTATGGACTCGCCCCTACTCTCCGCTACGGTGTTCGCCTTAGCCCCTTTTTGGAGCCCCCAAACCCCTCCCTATACTAAATCCAAGTAATTTTGTCCCCAAAAAAGATCAACACGAATATTGTTCGGGCGCTTTTCGATTGATCCTTGTTAAGCTACGCGCAACTCCTGGGTGTTCATTCTGCCCGCCGAACCACTTTTTTTTCTGTTACATGTTGTCGTGCATTCACACCGCGACGAAACGCAGTACGTGCGAGCCTGCGAGGGCGCTGCTGCCTCCACTCCGGACTGCTTACAGCTGAAAAAGGCTATTGACCAAGGGGTGGGCGCCATTGACCTATACCGTCACCTCCCAGGGATGGTTAACGTGCAAGGTCCGTGTCACAGTAGGGCTCTCTCAATACAGTAGGAGTGGTCCAGGCTCTATAGCACTCGGGTGGGCCAGCCGGAAGCACCGGCACTCTATAGCGGCAACCGGCACTGCTCGGCATGCTGCTACTACTACTACTCGTTGTTTCCATCTGTGCCACGCGATTTCACAGGCAATATAGTGGGCAACCGGCACTACAGACGGCTTTACAGAGGGACCTCTACTGTCATGTTTCTTGACGTCACTATAGAAAATAATACGTGATGAAGCAAGTTGATCTTGATGTATTCCTCGATCTTAATGTATTCCTTGATCTTAATGTATTCCTTGATCTTGATGCATTCCTTAATCTTAATGTATTCCTTGATCTTAATGTATTCCTTGATCTTAATGTATTCCTCGATCTTAAATGTATTCCTTGATCTTAATGTACTCCTTAATATGAATGTTGTCCTTTAAACCTTCGGCCGATGTTATTACAGGTACGAGTATCCAATGTGTTTATTTGTGTTACTTTCCGTGCAGGGTCCGCGTGGGAGGGCTCTGCTGGTAGTGTTTGACGACCATCTCGCGCCCCTCGACAGATTATGCATTTTGTTTGACACTACTAACGTCGCATGGCTCCGTCCAATTTCGATTGCATTTGGTTGTCGAGGTATGATATATTTTATTGCTTTAGCACTGGCCCGATGGCCCGACGATGTCGACCAGTACGATCATGTCGTGGAGTTTTGTCGTGGGGCCCGTGTCCGCCATGATGTTTGCTGTACTGTGTGATATCGAAATCAAAGACAGCCCACCATGTGCCATTTTATTATATCTAGAAAGTGAGACCCACTACTATAGAGGGCGGAGCGTTGACGTTACGGCTTTCGTTTTCGATAACTATTTTCATGTTGGTGTCAGTAACACACTCGTTCCTGGTGTTGGTTACCTTGCAGCGCATCGTTGACATTACCTAACAACGTGTACAAGGCATACAGCCGGGTTTCAGGTTTCTGCAGGGTAAGTCCACTTGGGAAGAAAGTCACGTATCGGTGAGTCCACGTATGTATGGGAAGGTCACAGGATACAGTATGGTTAGCAAGGGTGGCGTGCGAGCGAGACCCAGTGTATCCCTTACTCCCTACCATCCCACGATCCCACGTGTCTTTATGCCGACCTACACCTGCGTCCTTGCAACGTTGCGTTTGGTAACCGTGCAAACTGTTTCAGGCGCCTTCTGCCTCGTGGCCGGGGTGGTGGGCCTTTGGGCCGTTTTCCTCCGAAGCAGGCGGGCTGCTAAGATATTCATGCTGACGTGGCCGGCCAAGTTCGTTCTGGCGGTGGTCGGCACGATCCAATTCCAGCGGCTGTATAACGAGTACGGCGTGGAGACGCGCTTTCAAGGAATCATTTGGCTCATAACCATATTCTTTCTTCTCTACTACTTCAAGGTAGGGCTACTTGCACTCCGTCATGGCGTTCACACTGTGCCGGTTGTGACGATGACTATCTTACATTGATTGGCGCAATTCCCCTCAAATGGCTCGTCGCCACAAATAGGGTACTAGTAGGCTATTGATAATATGGTATTAATAGGTAACAGGGATACCAGGTACGAAAATAGTACATAAATCGCAGATCTCACAGCGGGAGTGTATTTTCATTTTCTATAATAAGTCGCATTGCCGCAGCAGTGTTGTACCAATACGCACAATCTTGATTCGTATCCCCCATGTAAAAAAGTGTGTTGCATGTTGCAATGTGCTTCGAGCCAACCTGGAATCAGATGTTGGAAAAGTCACTTGTTTCCGTCGTCATCGGTCTCCCTCCTACATGCTTGCGCTCATCTCTTTGCCATGGCTGGCAGGTGTCGTGGTCATATTACATGAAAAGGGTCGAATACGACAACTGCGTCACCCACAGCAGCAGCGGCAGCAGAACCGTCTCGCCGGACAGGGCGTATCGCGGGACGCCCATGCCTGCCATGAGCACCCACGTTTGAACGGCTCCATGGGGGTACGATTGAGAGAGCTTGAAATTCGGCGATGCCCTAGATCCCAAATATTTGAAGAGCGGCACAGCATGGCACCTGAAAAGGAGCAGTGCCTATTCTTGAACGCATACAGGGCTTTGTGTGGAGGCCCTGCACTTACTTGGTGTACTCTAGACACGCAGCTATCATATCGCCTTCTTGGGGCTGCGACATCTCCAGGACTTATTTGTTCCCCAGGCAGTGCGGTGTGCTTGTACTTGATTTTTTTACCTGCAAGACTGTTGTTTTTGTATTTCGTTCGATTACTGTATCTTCATTTGGTGTTTTCGCCTCACGTCTTCCTGTCTTCGTTAATTTTGGATTTCGACCTATAGCTATGCGGCCTACGAGTTAATGTAGAATGTGGTGTACCGGCTACCCAAGGCGCCCGTCGGATTTAGTTTGCGGTTGTGGCAGTGCTAGTCGTGTTTGCCATGTGACATGCCCGCTCTGGCAGCTGGCCGTCAGAGCGGTTCGAATTTAGAACTTGCCCCTTTTATACACTTTGAGTAAACCCGCCTCGTTGCCAGGAACCAAACACTTTGAAGTTGAGTAACAGCACCATCTTTGCAGCGGGCAAAACGGGTTACCTCGTTGCCAGGAACCAAACACTTTGAAGTTGAGTAACAGCACCATCTTTGCAGCGGGCAAAACGGGTTACCCGGTTAGGGCGGCACCGCATGTTAGGGGCACAGTAGCTGGAAATTGTTAAGGCTGTTTTTGCAGTGCCAGAAGGGTTACGACGAATGAATGCCGGCTTATGGTAAGTGGCGATTTCGGGAAGATCACGGGAGCTGGGATGAATGTCGAGCTACAACCGATTTGTTTTGTGTGGTACTGTCGACTGATTCTACGATATTAGCCCCCCACCCAAACCCAGCAGTTAGTTGTCTTTCGCGAACGTTTGACGGCTGCTCGGCACGAAGAAGGACGCCACCAACAAAAAGTGTCCACGTATTTTTTTGTTTTGCAAAGGGCTAGTACTAGTATCGAACGATGACTTCGGGGTGGCAAGGGGCACCACCGTATTTCAGAAGATAGATACGGCCGGGAGCTGGTTTCAAAACAGGCGAGATTTCGTTCGAGAAAAATTGGGGAGGCTACCGTAGAACGCCTGTATCGCAGACTCCTTGGCTTAAAAGGTTGTCCCTGGAACTTACATGTTTGCACTTAGTACCAGAGAATAGAGCTTTCATCGTACCTGCTGTCGACACCAACGGTCGCATATTGTTGGTAGATGGAGTGTCTTAGCCCCGAAAAAGGTAATTTCCAGGCCCATGCTCCAAACAAAAAATATGATATGGCCGCGTGCTACGATAAGAGATGCACCACTTCTTGTTGTCTGAGGTTTCCTCGGTTTGGGAGCTTGATTGAGATCTCTCCCAAAAACTGATTTTGGAGAAGAATAAGACTTCTAGTCTAGACTATATAGACTACGTACCGGATGAAAACTCCTATGGCCTAGGTACACAACGCCTCAGTTTGGGAGCTTGATTGAGGTCTCTCCCAAAAACTGATTTGGAGAAGAATAAAACTTCTAGTCTAGACTAGTCTATATAGACTATATACGTACCGGATGAAAACTCCAATGGCCTAGGTACACAACGACAATCATGAAAAAAAAAAAAAAAAACGTTTTTCCGACGATTTTTGGGTTAATGAGCCCCGTCATTCAGGCAAAAAAGAAAAGCAATTGCCGAAAAATGCTACCTTTATATCGTGTAGCATGAGTCCCTCTTTGTCTAGACTACACTCTTGCTTCGTTCGTTTTTGGGGGACCCTCTCACACTTTTTTTCTATTCTGGGGGCTATCGGTGCTGCCCACCCTATGTTCCGAACGTCCGTTCCTTTTGGCAATATTTTATCACCTTATCGATTTCTTATCGCACCTTACCGACCCTCTCACCAAGTTTCAGCTCCTTGACGCCGCCTGTGTGTACTAACTGTTGTGGTGGCGTCAGTCTAGCCACTTTACCGCTTTTTCTGCGTGCCGTCTGTCTCGTGGTTTTTGGGTGCAGAGCGTGTACACTATGCTTGTAAGTAACATGCATAGGCTGCACGGACACTACTAGGTGTACCGGCTGCCGATACTTTGAATTAGCGGTCAACGCGCATAACACTAACACTTGTGTTAATGTGAATGTCTGACGTTTTGACTTCCCCATTCATGCGCTATCTGCAATAGATCATCTCCGCTGCTTTTGTCGTCAGCCACAACAAAAAAGCATGGAGATAAAACAAAATGTCGGCTAAAATCTAATGAGCGTCCAACTCGATTTCGTCCACAACAAGTGGCGGGACGGCGTGCATGGCGAGAAATCAAGTTTTGCGTGGGTATCGTTAGGCAACTCCTTGCAGCCTCGAAACCCTCAGTTGCACACCATCGCCAACTTTTGATGTAACCCGTGAAGTTCCGGGCATAAACCAACATGCTGCTAGGATCCTGGGCATATTAACGAAACTCTCGACGCTGCAGCACCGTGACACCCAGTTGTTGTGGGGCACATTTTACACCTAAGGGCCACGAATCAGTGGACGTCATGTTCCCGCCAAACGGTTCAATCGCGCTCCAACACGCTCCGCCGCGAGCCCTCTGCCCAGCGTCGGTCCTCCCAACCGGTTGATTCCCGTGATCTAAGCCGTAGGCGTAGCGTCCACTTGCTCTGCCCTGCGTCCTTTTCGATCAATGATGAGCCCTCCGACAGCCCAACCCCCGCTCCTACTGCCTGTCGCTGAAAACCTGGCGTGCTCCGTCCCGGCACTGTAAAAACGTGAGAGTCCATGGCCTAAAGGACTACACCCATGCAGTATATGACTAGACTATACATATACCTTCAATTCCCACGACTAGTGCAATGGACTCATGACCTATGACGTTGACACCCGCGACTTCGGTTCCAAATGCACCGCTCTGTCGCCGCAACTCCACGCGAATGTGCGGGTCTCGGTTTCGGCGGCCGTGCTTGCCCCGTCGGAAATCATGGAATTGTTACCAAATTGACGCCTTCGAGACTCAGGCTCGGAGAACTCGAAGCACGCGTTCTGACCCTTTTGCTCTTGCTTCTAGCAGCAAACGCCCGTATTTCTCGTGGTGCATTGACTTGCCGGGAGAACCCGCTACTGTTGACCAGTGAAGGATTGGAAATAGTACCACCGCCGTGCACAAAAACTCGGAATCGGTCCGAATTCTTGCACGGGCCGCATTTTGAGCACATCACCCGCCTCAGGCGTCGTAGCGACCGGCTAAACTGCTCGGACTTCCCTCGTGAGCTCGTCTGTCCACCAACTCTGGTCCACCAACAATGGTTGTCGACCCGACAACACATTTTCTCGGAATGGATACCATGTTACAAACCTTGCATCGGTCAGCAAGCCAAACGATAGCGGTACTGCTCAGAACATCACGCGCACCCTGTATCGTGTACAATTTTGTGTAAGACACTGTTGTAGCTCCTGCTCGAAATTCGCGCTGGACCAAGGCTACGGTAGGGGGGGTACCCCCATTTTCACTGGTGTGTTTGAGCCACTCGCACGAGTAGCTCTGCACCCTACGGATGAAGACGGTTTAGGAACTTGGTTTGCCGCAGCTTAGATCACCTTTGCATTGCGGATTGGTTTCGTCAATGTAAAACATAAAGAAAACGTAAGATTGCATAGGAACAAAGGGGTTACTCGCGCGAGTGACCCCTAGCCGCTGAAATAAAAGGCCCAAAAGAGGACCCCCCTACCGTAGCCTGGGTCGCTGGTGGACATTGATAACTGTCGTCAACCCCTCCCATCTCCACTCAAACTAACCCAACCTAACCTAATCCAACCCCACCCACCCTCAGCGGCACCATATCCAACCCAGTTACATTGATGTGCTGTAGATGAGAGTCTGTGCGTGTGCGTGTCTCAGAGTGGCAGCCGCAACTCAACATATGCCTGATATGATATGACTCGGTTGAAATACTAAAATAATCTCCAGCATAGCCAACGACAAACGGCGCTTGTCACCCAACGTGCTACCGTTCACGACCACGTTCGTTAAAGTCCCGGCTCCATCCGCTCACCTACTCGAAGAAATGTCTTCCCCAGACGCATGTAGTGACTATTACTATTACTTGCGTTCTCCGTTATATATCTATCGTACTGGGTTTTGGTTGGTTGGCTTAGACGCCTCCTTTCACTTCGGGACGTCGGAGCCATGTAGCAAGTAGGTGCTAGCCACTGGACAGTTCCTCGAGTTGTACCTTCGTCAGTTTTTTTGTGGACGCAATTGAAGAGCATTACGAAAAAACATCTGCATAGCACACACCTCTACCTCCCGTAGCCTGCGTCGGACGGGGCCCCAGAGGGTTAGGGAACAACTACCACATCCATGTTAACGGTTACGACACTGCCGCAAAAGAAAGAGCACCAGTGGGATGACTCGAGGGCGAAGCCGGCTCGTGAAACGTTGTGGGGGTGAGGTCTGAAGCGAATGCAGCGACTGACGGCTGAAGAAAAGAGATGCCACGGTCTCCATAGCGCGGTTAATTCAGCCGTACCATCAACCAAAATAAATGAGAGAAAGTATCGGAATCTGGGGTTCGCAGCGGGTGCCAAGCCACAAAAGGGCACCGGTAGGGCTGTTGGTCATCACGATGGCCATCGACCGGCCGGTGACCTTGAAAGAGCTGAGTCGTTGCTGAGTGGTGGGTGGCGCAGAGTGTGTGCAAAAAGTGGGGTGGAGTTGACAGCTACCACGTGAATATATGGTTTCTCGAACAGTCGCAGGCGAAACTCGGTCAAGTAGACCTTGAGGAAGTGGAAGGGGAGAACCTCGTCGCGGTCAGGAACGATAGAGAGGTTGCTTCCATTGCAACGTCCCGAAGAGGCGCACAGCGAACGGAAGAGTGGTAGTAGTGAGAGATCTGGGCTAGGTCCGATGATGGTTTGGGGAGCCTATGACCGTGATCCGCGAGATCACGCCCCCCGTGGACGCGTTGCATGTGGACATTGTTTTTCAGGAATCAGAAAATGTATAAATATAGACTAAGGCGTGGACTGGAGAAAAGGTAGGCGTTCACCTAGCGGACAACCTCACGAAGGATCTGCCACATGAAAAATATATAAAAACGAGGCGTTACTATGATGGGGCGTGGTGAAGTGTGGTTGCAGATATGGTATGCGGATGAACGTTACCCCATCACTGAAAGCGGGACGTATATATGATGGGCGCGGCAAAGCGTCGTTGTTGCAGATATGGTATGCGGATTAAGGCTTTTTGATCACGAGGACATGGCGGCATAGGTGCTCAGGCTGGCGGTATCGAGAGAAGGAGTAAAGAACAGCATTACATAACATTAGAGTAAACGGGAAGGCACGGTTGGGGATTCGGCAAAGGCAACGATGATGAACCTGATCTACACCTGACGCGCGCACTTGCCATTGTGATGTGCGGGGCTTTGAGTCGTACGTCCGGGTTGACGATCTAGTTCAAGGAACAGGCGTGGGGGGGTTTGTTTCACACTCTGGGCGCCACGGACACTTTCAATCTTAACTCTGTGCGCTTTGGTGGCCCCGCGACTTGAGCATACGTACGTGTCGAAAGGGCATGTTTCTCTGTTATCACGTCTCGGCCTTCCGGGTAAAAAACTTATACAGAAGAAAGTTTGGGGTTCGGGTTTCCTCATGATATGTTATGTGGGTTTTTCGTGATTGTGCATTTGTATGTACCAAAACGTGCTCGACACACCTCTGAGTTTGCCTCACCTGTGCAGCAGAAACTCGAAAAAGGGGGGTTCCGTGTACCTTCGACTCTCTCTATAGACTATAGACTATGTACAATGCGGAGATGAATCGGCACGATATTTATTTGACGTTTTCACGGTCGTCCGCGATCATCACTTTTACGGCTACGGGGGGGCGGCCAATCGGGGGGGGGGGCGGGGGGGGGGGGGGGGGGGGGGGGGGGGGGGAGGGGGGGGGGGGAGGGGGGGGGGGAGGGGGGGGGAGGGGGGGGGGGGGGGGGGAGGGGGGGGGGGGGGGGAGGGGGGGGGGGGGGGGGGGAGGGGGGGGGGGGGGGGGGGGGGGGGGAGGAGGGCCATTTCACGACACGCAAGGAACATTAGACGGCGATGGCGGTAGAAAAAAATACAATCACGTCAGCATTTTTCTTGGAGAGCGAGACGCGATCAATATTGAAGATTATGGAGGCCCGTGGTGCAACCCGTAGGTGCTGGTCCTTTGGGACGTCTTCTCTGTTGCATAACGTTTTTTGGTGTTTTTTCAGATAGGCACCTAGTCGCGCATACTGTGATGCCATGATAGCATCCAAACTACTCGGTTAAATGTTTCACCCAGAGTGGTGCCAGGACATGTACGATACATGGAACACACTCAAAAAGGTACGCGTTTGGGTACCTGACAGGTGCACACCGATAATCTCTGTTTCATCTACCAGACCGTATCCCATCTGTCCCGACGTAATGCATGGAACCTTCGTTTCGCGGGTATATACGTATAGTACCCTTCAGGCTGGCTACCAAACATTGCCTGATGTACACACAGGCCAATTCAGTCACCAGGCTTGTCCTTTAGATGATGGTGTCTTGTGTTGTGGTGGTCGACGAAATAGTTGGAGGTAACATCATGCGCGTGCATTGCAAGAAGCGGAACCCGCAAGAGGAAATCTTGGGTGAAGGAAAGCAGGGATACATATATATATATATATATATATGTCTGTGTGCCATCTTCACAATACACAATTATTTCTGCTCACGGGCATCTAGACCACCCAGTGTCCGCGTGCATATTCTTTTTACCAGAAACGTACAGGCGGAAAGATCACACGCTACGAACCCGAGATGACGCGAAGCAAACGCAGTAGTAACGACTACAAGTGAACTCTACTCTTCCTACACAGACGCATGCTACGATAGAGGTATACTTTTTTTTTCTTAGAAGGGCCATTTCACGACACGCAAGGAACATTAGACGGCGATGGCGGTAGAAAAAAATACAATCACGTCAGCATTTTTCTTGGAGAGCGAGACGCGATCAATATTGAAGATTATGGAGGCCCGTGGTGCAACCCGTAGGTGCTGGTCCTCTGGGACGTCTTCTCTGTTGCATAACGTTTTTTGGTGTTTTTTCAGATAGGCACCTAGTCGCGCATACTGTGATGCCATGATAGCATCCAAACTACTCGGTTAAATGTTTCACCCAGAGTGGTGCCAGGACATGTACGATACATGGAACACACTCAAAAAGGTACGCGTTTGGGTACCTGACAGGTGCACACCGATAATCTCTGTTTCATCTACCAGACCGTATCCCATCTGTCCCGACGTAATGCATGGAACCTTCGTTTCGCGGGTATATACGTATAGTACCCTTCAGGCTGGCTACCAAACATTGCCTGATGTACACACAGGCCAATTCAGTCACCAGGCTTGTCCTTTAGATGATGGTGTCTTGTGTTGTGGTGGTCGACGAAATAGTTGGAGGTAACATCATGCGCGTGCATTGCAAGAAGCGGAACCCGCAAGAGGAAATCTTGGGTGAAGGAAAGCAGGGATACATATATATATATATATATGTCTGTGTGCCATCTTCACATTACACAATTATTTCTGCTCACGGGCATCTAGACCACCCAGTGTCCGCGTGCATATTCTTTTTACCAGAAACGTACAGGCGGAAAGGTCACACGCTACGAACCCGAGATGACGCGAAGCAAACGCAGTAGTAACGACTACAAGTGAACTCTACTCTTCCTACACAGACGCATGCTACGATAGAGGTATACTTTTTTTTTCTTAGAAGGGCCATTTCACGACACGCAAGGAACATTAGACGGCGATGGCGGTAGAAAAAAATACAATCACGTCAGCATTTTTCTTGGAGAGCGAGACGCGATCAATATTGAAGATTATGGAGGCCCGTGGTGCAACCCGTAGGTGCTGGTCCTCTGGGACGTCTTCTCTGTTGCATAACGTTTTTTGGTGTTTTTTCAGATAGGCACCTAGTCGCGCATACTGTGATGCCATGATAGCATCCAAACTACTCGGTTAAATGTTTCACCCAGAGTGGTGCCAGGACATGTACGATACATGGAACACACTCAAAAAGGTACGCGTTTGGGTACCTGACAGGTGCACACCGATAATCTCTGTTTCATCTACCAGACCGTATCCCATCTGTCCCGACGTAATGCATGGAACCTTCGTTTCGCGGGTATATACGTATAGTACCCTTCAGGCTGGCTACCAAACATTGCCTGATGTACACACAGGCCAATTCAGTCACCAGGCTTGTCCTTTAGATGATGGTGTCTTGTGTTGTGGTGGTCGACGAAATAGTTGGAGGTAACATCATGCGCGTGCATTGCAAGAAGCGGAACCCGCAAGAGGAAATCTTGGGTGAAGGAAAGCAGGGATACATATATATATATATGTCTGTGTGCCATCTTCACATTACACAATTATTTCTGCTCACGGGCATCTAGACCACCCAGTGTCCGCGTGCATATTCTTTTTACCAGAAACGTACAGGCGGAAAGGTCACACGCTACGAACCCGAGATGACGCGAAGCAAACGCAGTAGTAACGACTACAAGTGAACTCTACTCTTCCTACACAGACGCATGCTACGATAGAGGTATACTTTTTTTTTCTTAGAAGGGCCATTTCACGACACGCAAGGAACATAAGACGGCGATGGCGGTAGAAAAGAATACAATCACGTCAGCATTTTTCTTGGAGAGCGAGACGCGATCAATATTGAAGATTATGGAGGCCCGTGGTGCAACCCGTAGGTGCTGGTCCTCTGGGCCATCTTCTCTGTTGCATGGCGTTTTTATGTGTTTTTTCAGATAGGCACCTAGTCGCGCATACTGTGACGCCATGATAGCATCCAAACTACTCGGTTAAATAATTCACCCAGAGTGGTGCCAGGACATGTACGATACATGGAACACACTCAAAAAGGTACGCGTTTGGGTACCTGACAGGTGCACACCGATAATCTCTGTTTCATCTACCAGACCGTATCCCATATGTCCCGAAGTAATGCATGAAACCTTCGTTTCGCGGGTATGTACACGTATAGTACCCTTCAGGTTGGCTACCAAACATTGCCTGATGTGTGCACACAGGCCAATTTAGTCACCAGGCTTGTCGTTTAGATGATGGTGTCTTGTGTTGTGGTGGTCGACGAAATAATTGGAGGTAACATCACGCGCGTGCATTGCAAGAAGCGGCACCCGCAAGAGGAAATCTTGGGTGAAGGAAGGCAGGGATATATATATATATATATATATGTCTGTGTGCCATCTTCACATCACACAAATATTTCTGCTCACGGGCATCTAGACCACCCAGTGTCCGCGTGCATATTCTTTTTACCAGAAACGTACAGGCGGAAAGGTCACACGCTACGAACCCGAGATGACGCGAAGCAAACGCAGTAGTAACGACTACAAGTGAACTCTACTCTTCCTACACAGACGCATGCTACGATAGAGGTATACTTTTTTTTGGCTATTTTGCTTTCTGAATATGACGTTGCTCCTTGACCCAAAATTGTTCGAAAAAAAAAATAATAGGCCATTTTGCTTGCATGATTCTTGTTGCGTACCCAGGACAGGGGATTTTTCATGTGGTATTAATAGAAGCTCTGTTTTTCCAAATCTCGGCTTTTTGGGAGAGGTCTTAAACTCCCAAATTAAGGAGTTTGGTTAGAAAAAACGTGGTGCACCTCTATCGTAGCATGCGTCCACCCGGTGCCGCCGAAGGAGCTGGAACTTGGTGGAGGTCGGCAGGGTGACGAAAGACGGCCAACGGAGAGTAGGTTTGAGCTGCAAAGGGGCCAGAACCGAACGTCGCTTCGAAAACTGAAAACTCGAGAGGGTTCTTGATGGAATGAGCTGTTATGAAATTCTTGGTCTGAGTCGTACATTTTTGGGACCCAAGCCAATCAAAATAGCAGTAGCACCCTTCGTGATGGATGGTGGAAAATTGGTCATAACCTCTGGTGGGGTTGGGTTTCCTACGGCTAAGCTCTGTCGCCTAACTACCCGCATTTCTACGATGTGTCCTCGAAGTCGATTGGGCATGATAAAACTCCATTTTCTGACCAGAGTGTGTACGCAAGTTGCGCACAATCCATCTAAACCAAACGTCCAGCGCTGATCACGAACCGAAACGTATTGCTTGCGACTCAACAGTCTTCCCAGCTCCCACGGTCGTCCGAGATCGCCCCTCACCAAGCGCCGCCATTGATTGTCCTAACGCTCCGCGGTTTGTGCACAAAATATGAAACTCCATATTAAAGCAATTTGATCCTAAAACGAGCGTGCGGTTATACAGCGAGGAAATGGGTTAAACCCCAGGGTCCGAAGAAGCGTTCTGACGCTCCTGTGAAATTAATAGGTGGGGGACACAGAGTGCCCCCTGCAGGTCTGCCAATTGAGCAGGTCCTCGGAGTACTCACTTTCGTTCCTTCGTAGAGATGTAGCTTTATTCGTTTCCACCAGAGCCCGGGATAGCTTCTGAGATCGGAGGCGCGTGCCTCCGATCTAATTCCTAACTTCCCCGAATATAAACCGCCAACCTTATCATACGAAACCCATCCAAATGATCTCAAATTCGGATACCTACAGGCCTTTCGAGGCCGTATCTTAACACTAGCCCACCCTGATGAGTCGCATATAACATGATATTCGTGAAACGAAGAACAAAACCTTTGGAGAAGAACAAGGATATCCAACAAAGAAAGCCGATCGGATCTTGATGAATGGTGGATACCGGTATATCATACTGCTTGTATCATATGATATCGCACAGCAAAACGAAAAAATAAGAACAACAGAACAAGATACCAGGTACCTTGCACATGATTTTGGGCTCGACGTCGCTGATAAAGCGGCTTGTCCTCACTCTCCCAAGCACACTCTCCGCGAACCCGATTGCTTGGCGACGCTCCTCACGCTTTCGTTGAGGGTGGAGGGGATTGGTGTTTCTTCGTCTGTCTATATGGAATCTCTATTATGATGGTGAGACAAAATATTCCAGAACGAAATATTAAAGAACACTTTCATCCAGCAGCAGCAGATAGCAGCGGAAGCAGCAACAGCGCAGTACCCGTATTAGCACAGCAGCACAGCAGCAGCGAAAACATCAGCAGTACCAAGTAACAGCAGCCGCAGTACGAGTTAAAGCCGAAGCCACAGAAGAAGCAGATATAGTAGCATGCCTCCCGGCGTTCATTGCTCTCTCATAGCTCGCGCATGGAAGTCTGAAGATGGGTTTGACCTCATTATATATATCCGTTCTGCAAGCGAGGCATATGCTTTTTCATGCGCGTGGCAAACGGGACAGTCCGTTATTTGAGATGTTACGCAACGGGCCAGGGAGAGAGCAAACACAGCAGCAGCAGCAGCAGCAGCAGCAACAGTTAACAGCAGAAGCACCAGGGGCACGTAGGCTGAATGGCTCGGTGGCTGTGTTATACTCAGCGTTTCGTATGATTTCATCGCAAATCAACAGTAAAATAGACGTGTATCTGTCCATGTGACGACGCTGTATATCGTACCTACTGCACGGAAGAGAGAGGTGTGCCCGAATTGATTGTTGGTAGTCATGCCGATCGCCATCAAACAAGTTCGTGTGGCTTTGCTCGCTTTCTATTTACGGAATCGACAAGAGCTACAATATGCAGCGCCTATTTTTTGATGCAAGATATGGCCGAGACCGTTTTGACACAAAAGTGATGAAAATAATCGATTCTTCACTGAAAAGGCATCAACCGATGGTAGGCAACCGCCATGAACGTAAGAAATGATACGAGATAAAATGAAGAGTCCACCAATTTATATCAATCCTCTCCTCTTTTGAGCTCGTGTCTCCTCTTCTTCGGGTTTCTCCTATGCCCTGAAACTCTTATTCTTCTCAAAAAGTTTTGTTCTTCGTTTCACGAATATCATGTTATATGCAGAAATATGGGAGATTCGGGGAAACTCCGGTTCTACGAACTAGACCATGAGTCGAAGATGCGGCTCCTCAAAACCCACTCCCACACCTCTAACCGTCTGGCTATGAAGCCAGGAACACGCGACCGCCAACCTTATCATACGAAACCCATCCAAATGATCTCAAATTCGGATACCTACAGGCCTTTCGAGGCCGTATCTTAACACTCCGCTCCCAAACCGACGAATGAATTTCAAAACACGATAAACACTGTCAAGAACCAAATCGACGGAGGCCTTTGCTAGTCATAGTCAGTACAACAGGACTCCCCGCCAATTTTGCAGGCCATACGACAATATATTGTTATTGTTCTCACATTAATTCTCATAATCAAGTCCGTGGTCACAGGACAGGCTCCAGTCACTCTGAAGTGGAGGAATACACCAGGGAAAAACACAAACAAACCAAAGGTGGTATACGCATGTAGCATAGGCGAACGCAATTCATGCCTTCACCAGAAAATATATGAAAAGGTCAAATCAGGAGTCAGCCTAAGATGTGCCAGGTCAATACTGGTACATACGTCTCTCTACTCGCGCCTGAAAAAACCAACTACACCGCTTGCCACCCAGAAAAGACCACCACGTGTATAATACCCGTAGTACCCATCACTACGCATACACACGTCAGACTCAAGTCATTTGGAAAAAACAAAGAAAAGAAAAGAAATAAAAGAAACTAAATCGAAAAGGAAAGGAAAAGAAAAGAAAAGAAAAGAGAAGAAAAGAGAAGAAAAGAGAAGACAAGAAGAGGAAGCAAGGAAAGGAAAGAAAAAACACCACACTAGCAGACCCTAGGAGCTGATTAAAGACGGCATTGGGCTCATAGAGGGTATCAAGTGCGTCAATGGCACTGATGGGAGAACACAACAAGGCGAACAAATCATGGTGGCCTTACGCTAACTTGTAACGGCCATTCGATGGCCCACAAACTTCAAGACGATGATGGCCAGATCCAGACTTCAGTCTCTTGAGCAGGACACCCCCCCTTCCCCCGTTCCCTCACCTCCCCCTCCCCTCGCGCCTTTCTCCTCACGGCCTCTTAGAGATGCCGACGGTGGATGGCGCTGCCGCGGCCTTTGCGCGTCGCTTTGCAGCTGTACATCTCTCCGCGCGTCATGCCATTTCAATATGAATGACTCTGCTCCCTCCTCTACCCATCGAAACCATCTGCCTGCCTCCTTTGCTGCCTTTCGCCACCCTTCGAACTTCATTCCAAAGGCCTAATATACCCTCCTTCAGGTGCTCTATCCAGTCTTTCTCTTGCCCTCCAGGGTGGTCCTTACCCCCAACAAGCTCCCCAAACATCACCGTTTGTGGCAGACGCTCCTTCGCCAGAAGTGCCATGAATCCCGCAAAAAAAAATCCTCCGTTTGCGGACTATGGCCTCTATGTTCTCGGAAGCTTTCTTGGCCAGCTCGTCGTCGTACGAGAGGGTGTGGTCGTTGCGCTTCTGATTCCGCTATCCGAGGTATCGGAGGAGGATGGATTGTTGAACTCGTCGTAGTCTGTCATAGTCAGGCTTATTCGAGATCCACGTCATGCAACCGTACAGTAGTGTCTCGATTACCTCAGCTTTCAGCAACCGCGCTTTCAACCGTAAGCGCACACCCCGGGGCTATCATAGATTTACATCTTGTACCGCTGGAAGCACGCCCAAGCCGTCTGAAGACGCTGCGTTATCTCGATGCTGAGATCTCTGTCTGCCCTGATAGCCCCGCCTAAGTACACAAATTCGATCGCTTGTTTGTATACCTGGCCGGCTGCATTGATGGTGAACGACACCTTCTCCCCACGTTTAGTCTGCATGCACATGATTTCCGTTTTGGCCTCGGAAACCGTAAGCCTAAACGCCGAGCACGCAGTCACGATCACCGTCACCGTCCTCTCCAACCCTTATGATGATCGCGATACGATGCCCGCATCGTCAGCGTACAGCATACCCCACGACCTCTGCACCTCTTCCTCCTCCTTCCCCCGCCGCCCGTCGACTTTGCCTGTGCGTGAAGTGCCCTTCTTCTCCCCTTTCTCCTTCCATTGGAGCTACCCCATGTTGTCCATGATGGCTGCATCAGCGAGGAAGCATTTCTCGGCCACACGCAGTACCGCCGTGAAAAACATGTTGAACAGCAGTGGCGCGAGCACGCACCCTTGCCTGAGACCTTGCCCCACGTCGAACGTATCCGAGCACTCTCCATCATCCAACCGCATGCATGCTTGCATGCTGTCGTGGAATTGGCGGATGACGGCGAGCATTCACGGTGGAACGCCAAAACGAGCAAGGACATCCCACGGAAGGGTTCGGTCGACGGAGTCATGCTTTGGTGAGGTCGATAGAGCACAAGTTCGAGGGGGTGCCCTTTTTCCGCCCCAGTTCTTGCGGTCGTCGTACTATGACCATCGTGTCAACCGTCGAGGGTTGCGGTCTGAATCCACACTGTTCCTCCGGCAAAATGTTCTCGCGTTTGCAATAGTCACTCAGGCGACCCGCTATGACTTCGGGGAGTACTTCGCCGGCGTGAGCCACGAGGGAGATGCCACGATAAATGCCACACTCAGTGCGATCTTTCTTCTTGTGAAGCACCTTAATCGTTGCATCTTTTCATTACACCCACCCACACCCCCCCTCCACACAGCGACGACGATAACGCGGAACGTTCCGAGCGTCTCCAATCCTCCTTCGTCGGCCAATACTTCAGGAACTCGGCCAGGAGGCCATCATGCCCTACCGTCTTTCGATTCGCGAGCGCACGGATCGCCTCATCTACTCCGTGCCTATACGGGACATCATCCGGTAGTCTGTACGGGGGGCACTGCTTAAGCTTGTCCACAATGCCCGGATCAAGGATCTGCCACTTGGTGTTAAGCAATTTATGAAACCACCTCACCCACCGCTACCGGATTAGGGCATTTTCCCACAGCAATCGACCTTCCTGGTCCTTCAGGTACTGCGAGTTAAACGTCCTCTTCCCTTCTACATCCACCCCCTTCAGATGTTTGTAGAAGCCAAACGGATCACCTTCTCGGATACCCCCTTCGAGCTAATATATCAATATCCGAAAAAGATTGATGAATTCTCCACTGAATGAAGACATGTACACGTAAAGACGTCCAAACGGAAACAAAATCAACAGCCTAATAAGTAGGATAATACCTTCGAACAGAACAGAGTGCGTACGAGGAACGAAGGAGGCCCTGGAGGCATTGCGACCAAACTACGTGAAAGCTTCACACCATGAACGGGCCTTCGATACAACTATACAACTCCCTGAACCCGTTGTCCGGTTGGCGCCGGGACCTCTTTTTTATCTATATACCATATATATGTTGTGTCGCTCTTTACCGAATGGCGATATAGGTCATCTCTGACTGTTAGTTTTGCAAGCATAGGTCTGGGGCCCGTTCAAACGATAACATTACACGACAGCAAGGCGCTCCCCGTGGATCACTGTGTCCGGTGAAGCAGAGCCTCCGCTGATGGTGAGGCTGCTGCGTTCATTCTCGCGATCAACCATTTTCTTGTAGTATGACCACGACACCTGCCAACGCACCATGGATAAAAACAAAACACAAGCATAGAAAGGAGACCGATGGCAATACGAGCCAAGACGACTGATTCCAGGTTGACTCAAAGCACATCATACCCACGCAAAATATGTGGAATGGGATTTGCGCGCGTCTCCAGCACACGAGTTAAACTCTACGACACTTCCCCCAACACCAGCGGTTTTCTTCAACCGACCTTTCATGGCTGCTCGACACGAGAAAGGATGCCCTGAAACGTTATATCTCCACGTGTTTTCTTGTTTGCGAAGGAATATCGAGCGATGACGTCCCGGGTGCCATGCAGGGGCACCGTGTTTCAGGTCATACGGCCGGGAGCCGGTTTCACAACCAGCGATTTCGTTAAAAGGAACGTGGTTGAAAAGGGCTACCGTAGAACGGCTCACGAGCTTTTACAAGCGAAGCACGTTGCTGTTTTGTGTGATGCTACTACAGCAGCGCAGCATGCAGACTTAGTCGCCATCTCGGAGTGGTGCCGGAGTTTTCTCCACAGACCCGGCACCGTGTAACACGCGAGATACTAGGCTCCTTAACACGACGCCCGTTTTTTTTTTCGTAGACATCGGGGGGAGTGGGAATGCCGAGTCACAACGTGTCTATGACATCATCTCGAAGATACTTTTCCACAGCCACCACTTGCATTGCGTGTGCCCCCCCGTTTTATATCAAAATTCACTCTGAAATTCGCCCCAGGGTGTGTGTGTTTTCTTCTTGCTATACGTGAGTGTACAGGTATGAGGCAGCGGACGGAGAGGAATGAAGGCACAGCGCAATAATCACCCGTGCAAATAAAAAGCAATGAGCTTCCCCGCATTTCCAATGTCCCAGTCTGAACTCGTCCGCCCTATAAAACGTTCTAGGGGGGTCATCGTTAGGGCTCGAGGTAGCGGGACGGTGTGATGATGGCCCATCTCGCTTGTGAGATAACGCACGGGAAATTCACAGACAGTTGTTTCAGCAATCGAGTTTCATTGACCCACGCCACGTGCGTGGGAGTGTGGTGCACTTTAGCTCCGTGTCCATCCATCTACTGGGGGGAAATCACGAACTTTAGATAAGAAACAGATACGAAGGTCTCTCTACACCGTCCGTGTAGCAATAATGGTATCCCCCAGCGAATTACATCACCACACGTGGTTGCGCGCCGAGTCTCGCCACTGACATAAAATACTATATATTAAGGGGAGCAGAGCGCCAGCACATGACATCTTGTTGGCGCTGACTTACAGTATGACATAGCGTTCCGCATATAAAGGAGACGATATCAACGGGAATTTCAACAACAACAGAGCGAGGCAACCTGGTGCCCACAAGAACGCGGGAGTGTAAGAAAGAATGTTATTGTACCATCGGCACACGACATAACACGGACGACGGAACAGCTTGAACGGCATAAAAAACAATGTAGCCCTACCTTGGTGTAGTAGAGAAAAACGAATATGGTTGCGAACCAAACCAATAAATTAGCACGCTGCTCCACGCCGTCATTGCCCCCCACCGACTGAAGCCAGATCGTTGCAACCACCGACAGCGCGAACTTAAACGGCCACGATAGCGTGAACACTCTTGCGGCTCCCCTGCTTTGGAAGAAAACGGCCCAAACGCCTATCAGGCCGGCCACGACGCTGACAACACCTTCAATTTCGAACAGTTCACAGAATGAAGCCCAGAATGAAGCCCATGATGGATCCCAGGATGTTTCGATCGCGAAGTTGCAAGGAGGCAGGCGTTCGTTGCTATTAGACACATATATATGCATTGGTGAGTGGGGAGGACAGGGGACACGTGATACAACAGGGATAAAGCGAGGTTTGGTCCGGTTATGTATGGCTGACGGCACTCTAAGCACTTCACCCAATATGTCGGGGGAATATCTCACTTACTTGCCTGGTATTTTGCATTTCAAAAGCCGTTTCGTTGTGTACGTATGTAAAGCATTGAATAGTTCTTTGTTCAATTGCGTGTTGCACTTTGATTCCGTCTTAACATCCTTTCTTTTGGATGTATGATGTATAATGTAAGACGTATGATGAGTATGATGTGTATGGTGAGTATGATGTTTGATGAGTATGATATGTATGGTGAGTATGATGTATGATGAGTATGATGTATGGTGAGTATGATGTATGGTGAGTATGATGTATGATGAGTATGATGTATGATGAGTATGTTGTATGATTTATGGTTGGTTGTAACGCCGCTCAAGCCAGGAGCAGCCTGAAGCTAATAGCGGCCTGTCAGTTCACTACTTGAACTTTCAGATGTACCCGAATTGGAGCACAAAAAGGAGAAATACGGCAGTCGACGAGCTCGAGATCTCCTTGCTCCACCACGTTAACCAGAAACTCTCCATATAACCCTACAACACGGACCTTGCAAGAGTAATGCCATTGGAAGGTGGCCATACCCTCCAAGGCTGTCCTTCGTCTGCAAAATATCCTCTTGCAGCTGCTGGCATTCCGGTGCCGAGGCGTCAAGTACCTCGCAGCATCGGGTGTACTGCATTTCGGAACGGCGAGCACGAACGACAACAAAAGAATGATCCGGCGGGCAAATGATCATCCCAGTAGCGTTTACGAGGCGCGTCTGGATAGTCGGCGAATGTTTTCAATCTGGGTTTCAATGTAGTCGACGAAAAATTTAACCATAAGAACGTCGGATTTTTTCCTCTATATATACTATACTCTATATGAGTCGTCCTTCGGTAGCCCCCCCAATTCTTCATTCATACTGAAATCGCCGGTTTCAAAACCAGCTCCTATGGTACCGGTCGTACCTCCTGAAATACGGCGCCCCGTGCTCCCCCGACGTCATCGTTCGACAGTCCTTTTTTTTGTTGCACGGCACAAGAATATATATGAAGATTGCATTTTTCATATCGTCCTTTCTGGTGTCGAGCAGCCGTTTAATAGGAAACGTTCGTGGAAGAAAATCGCTGGTTTCGAGGGGACTATGGTAGAATCAGTTATATCATATGCTACTCTATGTACTCTAATATATACTCTACTCTACACTATACTCTATACTTTCCTCTATATCGTCCCTAAAACTGACGCTGAGATGCAGATAAACTGCGCAAAACGAGGAACAGGTGCTAAGATCAAATTATGCCTCAATGGATGTTGAGTACTTCCGCCATTGAGTGGAGTGGCCCATCAATCAGAAACGGTTTTTGATTAAATCACTCAGCTGCTACCCGTATCGCAGTGTTTCTTGTCCCGACGCAATTCATACACTTCATACAAATAATACAAATAATACAAATAATACAAGTCATACAATTCATACACGTCATACACTTCATAAAAATCATAAAAATCATACAAATCATACATTACATACAATTCATACAATGCATACAATTCATACAATTTATACAATTTATACAAGTCATACATTAGACCAATGCTCACGGTAGGGGTTTACTTTACTTTTGAGACCTTTGCTCGAAGTGGCTCGAGGTCACTCGGCGAGTGACTCCCACCCGTTATATGCGGTCGTAGACGTTCGTGCTGTTCGCAACAAAGAAAGTAATAAAAAGAAGAAGTTAGCGCAGCAGTGGGGGGTCACCCGTCCCGAGCCCAATTTCCTCGTTGTCGCAATTGCATAAACGCCCACAGAGGCTCGTATGCCACACTATTGGCATTTGCCCTATCCTACCACAATAATATTGATATTCCTATATGCTGGTTGTCATACGATATACTTTCTAGCCATCCATGCCGTAGCTCCAATTCAACCCCTCCCCCCACGCCCCTTACATCCCCACCACCCGCACTATCGTCTAGCATCCTGCGTATAGCAAGCTCCTAGCATATATACATTTATGCGACGTAAAGGTGTTGGGAATCCCCCCCCCCTCCACCTTTCGAACACTCTGCCCTCGCCTCACCGGTTTACGACATGCATGGCATACATTATAAACTGATGCATTCCCTCCACAACCGTCAGGTTTGTCCCTTTCAAGAATTTATGGGTTTCCGCGCACAGATTAAGTTCCCCCCCCCCCCCCCTCCCCCCCACTCCCACTTGTTCAAACCCCGGCCCCCACGCCCTTAAAATCTCCGCCCTCCCTTCACCGGTTATACGACTTACAGTTTACACTTGATAAACTGATGAATTTCCTTCAACAGCGGTTAGATTTTGTCCACTTCGAAAACGGGTTTTATAGTTTCCGCGCACAGACTGACTAACATCACCCTGTTGACCGTGGTACAAGCTACGCTGCAGTTTCAAGGGGAGTCGTCGACCTCTACCCTTCATGAGGACACACACCCAGTAATACGCGCGATCGGAGTACCACACACAGCTTGCTAAGATGAGTTTCGACGAACTGAAATCTTCGATCTCACAGCTGGGGTGTACTTTGACTTTCATTATGTTCCAGGTATTATATCATACACCAACACAAAAGTCGTTACTCTTCCTTTGATACCATACGACAAAGTAGTATATAACTGGTTGCCTCCGTGGCGTATGCGTCAGGTTATTATCCTCGAGCCTGGTATAATAGGTAAGTTTCGTGAGTTCGAATCCCCCCGAGTGCATACTCGGATAAATTCGTGGGGAGTTTTTCTTGTGCATGAATTGACTTGCGGAAAGCGCGGGAGCGTGAGTTAGCAACACCCGATGAAACGCGACGAGCAGTGGGAATGCTGAAGCCTATGCGCGATAAAACTTGAAGGCAAGAACCGGGGGGGGGGGGGGGAAAGGACGACACCTGTGACCACGGCTTGTCCAGAAGAAGCTGAAAACAGATAGATGTTTGTGAAAAATAAATAATATCTGACCCTAGCATCAGTACATATACAGTAGGTGGCCCTGTATAGTGCGGGTCAGTACATACACAGTAGGTGGCCTTACATAGTGCGGGTATGTGTCACGAAAAATTATCCGCACTATACCGTGCACCCGCACTATATATCAACCGGCCACTATAGAGGGGTCTATATTAAGCCAAACGATTTCACCCGCACAATATCGGACACCCGCACTATATGAACCGCACTATATAGGGCCACCTACTGTACACATATACTGCCACTGGATGGTTCTCGAAAAAGGGTGCACGTATCAGAACATCCTCCACTACAACACCGATATTCCACTAGTTTTACCCATAGATCACAAGATGATGGCAAAGGGAAGTGACCCCTCGGATTATCCGACTAAGGAATCTCGCGGTACTTTTGTCGTGAGGACATGTCGTACCACCCATAAACCGGTGTACTAGTATACGAGATTGGAATTCCCCCCACCAAGCACGGTACACAGCAGTTGAACATACCAGGTATGGTGATGCACGCGGAGAATCATCACCTGTCGTGCCCTGTCATACATGGATACAATGCACCTCCTTATTATATCAAAAAGTGACGCGACTATTTTTTTTTTTACTTGTATGGTTAGCCTTGCCCGAGGTGAGAAAAATATTGAAAATGCTCCGAAACCATCGGCACGAAGTTTCTTCCCGAGCTCTCTTGCATTTAGGGAGAGCGTACAACGCAACCTTCGCAAGAAGCTGTACGGCGCGCACATAGCAGCATATCCTATCATCATCGAAAGTTGCACGCTTGTACTCTACGACATACGATATAAGCGCACTTACTTGTGATGCGTTTCAAAATCCGCGGTAAAATAAAGTCACCTGACTGTTCAACCGCCCGAGCGAAGATTCGACAGCGATTGTCTGAAAGGTGTGCATGTTGTGAAAGATCCATGATCCGGCGAACAAGCTGTCCGCCGCTAACAGCGCCACGCCTGTTCTGTAGTGAAACGTCCAAACGCGTGCGTATGTATTTCGCACCAACACGCATTGATTGTTGTCAATATTATTGCTGCCATTGGGCATTGCACAGGATATCATTACCTTCAATGTCAATCACGCACACACATTATTGCACCAACAATTACTAATACGTAGTGTAAAAAGAAGAAAACCGACGACCGAAACCAAAATCAGGTAACCTACGCACCATGACAAACCTGAAACTCATCAATTAACATGATAAAGTGTACGATGTTCCACCTGCACTGCTGAACAAGGCGCGCGGCGTAATTTGTTCTAATGGCCATTCAATCGGTCGCACTCACAGCTGACGTTTTTCGTTTTTTGTAAAATATCGAAACAAACAGGTACGAAGTAGTAGTAGCGAACAGGACTACGCATTATTAGTCTAGATTACTATGCTTGCTCCGTTTCGTTTCTTTTTTTTTTCCTTTCACACTTTTACTTTCCAGCTTCTGGACAAGCCGTGGTCACAGGTGTCGTCCCTTCTCCCCCCCGGTTCTTGCCTTCAATTTTTATCGCGCATAGGGTTTCAGCAATCCCACTGCTCGTCGATTTTTCATCGAGTGGCTAACTCACGCTCTCTCGCGCTTTCCGCAAGTCCATTTGTGCACAAGAAAAAGTCCCAACGAATTTATACTCGCGTATGTATGCACTCGGCGGGGCTCGAACTCACGAAACGGACCCATATCGGGCTCGAGGATAATAACCTGACACGCCACCTGGGCGACCGGCGTTATAAATAACTGGCGTCGACACCTCGGTGTCCTTTGCCGTAAATCAGCTGTCGTAAACTAAATCATTGTATGTTCGTACCTGGTATCACAGAACCGATTATATTCCTGAGAGTAAAACAAAGCGTTGAACGTCCGGTGATTGTATCTACACGTACGACGTGTTTTTAGGACTTACTTACTCTGAACCAAGGAAAAGGCTCCGAGGTTATTCTATGGACCATTTCAATTGTTGTACAGGATTATTATACAGGATGGTCACGGTGTCAGGTCGAACTGGGTCACGGTGCCGACTTGGAGGTGTGAGTTCATCGTATAGTCTAAGTCGTTGAGGAGACAATAATTCTAAACAAACATACTCGCTTCTTCTCTGCCTAGGAGGGACACCAAGCAAATTGTTTTCCTTCAGAAGATGACAAAAATGTACTACTACTTAGATCTAATCGATCACTGCAACAAGCGCTTACCTTCAAAATGTGCTTGAAATAGGGGAGGGTTCTAAAGAAAAAAATGGGGAAATATAACGAATTGGCTGGCAGCCGGCGCAAAGGAGTGTTATTATAATACCCTTGCCGCGCACACCAACGCATGTTTATAGCTATTATACACATATTCATACGAGATGCACACATTCATACCATGCGAAAAGTATGATCTGAATGCAGCAGCATACACTTGCGTACTACACATACATATCACAAGCGCGGCTTGTTGTGCACGCGAGAGCTCCGACGAGTGCAACTAAAATTCTACTCAAAACTTGACCCATCAGAACACTGCGGGCACGAAATGCCTTTCTCTGCGGGGTATTTAATCCATGCCACTCCTGTACTACTGCTGCTTATAATGTCACGCTGTTGTGTTGCAAAGCTTAGTTTGGGTAATTACTTGGCTAACCTTTCACCAGTCAGTGGTCTAACAGACTAACACATTTTGATAACCTTAACAAATGGCGTCGTCGACTGACCATGGATTTTTGGGTCGTGGGTTCGAATCTCACCACTCAACCACCAATCCATACTTGTTTTAATAGCAAACTTTTACGACTTTCCCCGTCCCGTGTCGAACATGAAACATACTCTCCCCCGTGTATACCCAGGGAATGGAACCACGTGGATATACTGACACGTTTGCTCGTACAGTCGTACATTCGGCCGACCCTGCTATCCCGCCGTTTCAGGGTGGGGGGGGGGGGGGGAGAGAAGAGTGTTATAAGGCATAGTTCGGGTAGGCGATAGGTTAACCTCTTGTCAGTGGTCTGACGGACTAATATATCATCCCCTTTTTCCTTGACAGCAGTGGCCCATAAAAACTGGGCAAAAAAGATGTAGATGCCATCTCTCTTACCTGCACGGAGAGAGCAGCAGAAGCAACAGCTGCGCGGCGAATGGAGTGGGCATCCCCCCGCCGATGGCGTGTTCACGTGTGCAACAAAATGTCAACATTAGGCGTGGGGGAAAAGGTTTGACGTGAGTCGGACACCTGCCTCTGTAAATATGCACAGAGCTCCGCGTGCGCGTCGGCACACATCAAGGGCTCCGAATAGGGGAGGGTTGAGGAGTGATTGAGAAAATGCATATAGACTAGACAGACTAATACTCGGAGTATATTTTATAAAAAATGAAAATACACTCCAGCTGTGAGATCGAAGATTTTGTCGAAACTCATCTTTGCAAGCTATGTGTGATACTCCGATCGCGCGTATTACGGGTTGTGTGTCCTCGTTAAGGATATAGGTCGGCGACTCCCCTTGCAACTACGGTGTAGCTATTAGGGTCAACAGGGTGATATATATCACATTTGACCCTGATGGCTACACTGTAGTTGTAAGGGGAGTCGCCGACCTATATCCTTAATGAGGACACACAACTCGTAATGCGCGCGATCGGAGTATCACACACAGCTTGCAAAGATGAGTTTCGACGAAATCTTCGATCTCACAGCTGGAGTGTATTTTCATTTTTTATAATATATGATATTATCAGCACATAGACTATATATATACAACTCGTGATCTTCGAAAAACTGAGGCCGGCTTTTCCGATGGCCTTGCCTTGAATTTAGTTGAAGGAGTTGCACACCTCGTGCGGGAGTGCAGTAGAGCGCTCACCTCAAGCTGCAGCAAAGCATGATTGGCTGATGAGATATGTCGCCGTCGACTATCATCGCTGACCTTGTTGGAACGAACGAAGGTCCGTATCGACGACGGTCGGTCTTGCACACATCTATCTTCCGATGCCGTTCCGGGCCTTTGCGTTCGATTTTTGGAATTGTCTATCTGTTGAAATTGTGCGTTTCAAGCGTCGGGCTGAATATTATACTTGCACTAGTAGTGTTGGATATCGAAACCTCACACGTATAGGTACGATAATGCCAAAATAACTACGGTAACGATAACGATAACGATAACGATAACGATAACGCTACCGTACCGAAACACTCAAAACCTCGAT
The DNA here is from genome assembly GCA_012845835.1 of Undaria pinnatifida. Lineage (NCBI taxonomy): Eukaryota > Phaeophyceae > Laminariales > Alariaceae > Undaria > Undaria pinnatifida. The sequence goes on along the minus strand of JABAKD010000012.1, from coordinate 1,763,692 downwards.
AACGACAACGACAACGACAACGACAACGACAACGACAACGACAACGACAACGACAACGACAACGACAACGACAACGACAACGACAACGACAACGACAACGACAACGACAACGACAACGACAACGACAACGACAACGACAACGACAACGACAACGACAACGACAACGATAACGATAACACGATAACGATAACACGATAACGATACAGAGTCGAAAACCGGCGCAAAAAGCCCATGTTCATACGAGGTATATTTTTTTGGGTTGCGTCATCAACACAGAACCCGTAAATACGAACTACTGGTATTAATAATACAAACCAGCAGAAGGTTCCCAGATATGTACTGTACGTGTTTAAGGTATTGGCTACCAGGTACATTATATGTAACATGAAAATGAAACAATACACCTGATCAGGTATAATGTGCTGCTGTTCTGGAAGAGATATATATACATAATAACGGTTCCTCTATAGGTGCCAGGGCGCAACGACAGCCACACACAGCTCAAAACAAAAGGCACATAATGGTCCCCCCCGCCCCCCCTCCCCCCTTCCAACCCCCGAAAAACTCCGCCTTCCCCTCACCGGTTATATAACTGGCAGGATATACATGATAAACTGATGCGTTCGCTCTACAGCCGCCAGATTTTGTCCCCCTCAAAAGCGGGTTTTATAGTTTCCGCGCGCATATTGATTCGACCCCCTCGCCCCATCGTTTTCAAAGCCCCTCCCCCCCTTCATGGAAGGGTGCAGTGCACCCTGTGTGCGATTCGCCGAACACTTCACGGCGATTCGCGCTTGGTGCAAGCAATGTCCTCCCGGTTGGTGAAAACCCGATGTGTTCCGTTCAGGTATGTACAAACTGAGAACCCCCCCCCCCCCCTCCCCTCCAAAACTCCACCCTTGCTTCACCGGTTATACGGGTGTTACAGGAAATGAATGCGCAACAAGCTGGTGCATTCCGTCCATAGCCGTCAGATTTTCCCCCCCTCAATGGCAGATTGACCCCCCCCCCCCGCACCTCCTTTTCAATTTCCCCCAGCCCCGCCCCTTCCCCTAAAGACTCCGCCCTCCCCTCGTCGGTTATACGACTTACTACCGGAAATACATGGTAAGCTGATGCGTTCGTTCCACAGCGTCAGATCCTATCCCCCTCAAAAACCTTTTTTCTTTGTTTTCGTGCACAGATTGGTCAACATCACCTTCTTGACCTGGTTCAAGGTACATCGTGATCCTAAGGAGAGTCGCCGACCTACATCCTTAACCCCTTTACAACTGGAAACCCGTTTTGGGGGACAAAGTTACTTGGATTTAGTATAAGGAGGGGTTCGGGGGCTCTAAAGGGGTTAATGAAGATGTACCCCCAGTAATACGCGCGATCGGAGTATCGCTAGTATCACACGCAGCTTGAAAATAAAAGTTGGGAGTGTGAGTGTCCCATTATTATTGTCTTCGACCTCTTGTTGTGGACGTATCCAACGGCATCTCATGAAACACCCTGAGGACCATTTCCATTGCTTATCACGCGATAGTGTATAGGAATCTCCACACGACACGCCCGTTGGAACATACGGCACCCCATGGGTCGTTTATGATACCGTATAGCCCTTTTTGTGCGGCATCTCTCATACATGCATGCCTGGTACGAAGTTGCCATGGATGGGATAGCCCATGAGATATAGTGGGATATAATCTTTAGTAGCATGGGAAAATTTATGGGACATCTCATGTGATAACCTCACAGATAGGCACGTCCTACTTCGTATGTTCATAGGACAATGTGAAGAACATCCTATCTATGGTATGCCAAGCACCAATATGGGATGTCCCTTGGGATGGCGAGCACTCTATGGGTTGTCCGATGATCTTTCCCATCGAGGCTGTTCTACGGCAAGTCCCGCAGTCATTAGAGCCTTCCCATAGCATGTACCATATGGGGATTCCAAACGCCCTATGTGCTGTCCCATGGGATGGTCCACAGGATGATCCATGATATGTTATAAAAGTGAAATACACTCCAGCTGTGAGATCGAATATTTGGTCTAAACTCATCTTTGCAAGCTGTGTATGATACTCCGATCGCGCGTATTACGGGTTGTGTGTCCTCATTAAGGATATAGGTCGGCGACTCCCCTTGCAACTACAGTGTAGCTATCAGGGTCAACAGGGTGATGTTAGGCAGTCTGTGCGCGGAAACTATAAAACCCGTTTCTGAGGGGGACGAAAAAATCTGACAGCTAGCTGTGGAAGGAAATGCATCATAAATCCTGCAAGTCGAATAACCGGCGAGGGGAGGGCGGAGTTTTTAAGGACGTGGGGGCCTGATTTTGATCAAAAGGGGGGGCGGGGGGGGGGGGGGGGGGGGGGGCAGGTGGGGCAGCTCAATTTGTGCGTGGAAACTATATATTCTTCTTTTGGGGGCAGGGGGGGAATGTGGCGGGGGGGGAGGGGAGGCGGGGGGGGGAGGGCTTTAGGTCGCGTAGATGTAGGGGTTTGCTATACGCGTGGTGCTAGGTCTATCTAGGCGATGGTGCGGGTAGTGGAGAAGTAGGGGACGTTGGGGGCAGGGGGGAGGGGGGGGGGGGGTTGCAACAACAGCGGCATGGACGGCATGATATATATGTCAATAATATCGGATGTCGCGCATCCCATGGACGTCTCATGGCACATTCAATGGGATGGTCCATAGCTCAATTCGCACCTCCAACGGAATGTCCATCGCCCCATAGGATATATCCCATATCACATCGTATGAGATGTTCATGGGAGGTCGTTCATTTCATTGCATGTCCCACGGGACATGGCGTCTCATGCTCGTGGGAAACCGTTCATCCCATACGACATCCCATGAGACATGTCATGGGACATCCATTCAAAGAAGAGTCATCCCACGGTAGGGGTTGCAGTTGTAGGATTGCGCCAAAAAGTCCCTGGGCGATTGAGTTCCTCATGTGAGGAACTGCCGGTCAATGAAGTCATTTCACGAGTACATTTCATTTGTTGTGGACTAGGGCATAGAAGGCTTGGTCGGGTTGTGCGAACGAATGCATTCGAAGTCATTTTGGGGGTGAGGTATTGAGTTCCTCGTGTGAGGAGCTCAGGGACGTTCTGCTGCAACCCTATCGTGGAATGGCTCAGAAAATCCTATGGAATGTCCTATAAACTATCGGGGGTGTCGGGCTTCACATGGATGGGAAGTCCTAAATTGCTGCGGTTTGTTGCGGTGTCACCTGCCCCCGCAGGCGACCTTCTCGGCATTTTTTAATCTTTTTATCGTATCGGTCTAGTATCGGTACGATCGTTTATCGAATTATATTCGAAATTGTTTTTCGGTTCGATGGTTTTTTTTTTTTTATCGAACGTTACATCGAAACTAACGGTACAGTGTATCCAACACTAAATACTTGTAATGTGTAGTCGTACCACGTTTGGTTTGCTTCTTGTTTTCCCCTGAGGAATTCTTCCACTTCAGAGCTCGCTCGAGCGGAGAGCCTGTCCTGTGACCACAGACTTTGATTATTATGCGAGCTAATGTGAGGACAACCACAACAGCAGCAGCAACAACAACAACAGTGTGACATGGGATACCCGCCGCCATGTTAGTTCAGCTTGCACCTTAGTTCGTTTAACTTGTTTTCGCGGCTTCTTCGTCGCTTCTCGCAGTTAGTTGTTGGTGTGTGGTGTGTTGAACGTCAGAAGTGGGGAAAAGCGTAGGATTTCCCGGCTGAGTTTTGTTTTTTCTTGACAATTAATTGTGGTTTTGGGGTTCTTCCCATTAATCGAGGGCTTTGTGTGACCACGGACTCTGCTGCAGATTTTAGATTTCGTCGCCCACGTACGACTGCGAGCAACGACGATGTTTTAGGATGGTACACTATGGGTTTCTACCCTCTCATCGACTATCTGGACAAGGCGTGGCCACATGCGTCATCCCTCCCCCCCCCGCCCTGGTTCGTGTTCCCACGTTTTCGTCGCTAATAGATGTTCACCATTCCCGATATTGCACTCGTCTACATGCATCGAGTTGCGCCAACTCGTGCTCCCGGGCTACCGATTTTTCGGCATGCTATGACAGAGTCCCGTGCAGATTTTTTACTCACGAAATCGAGACATCTCTGTACTAACGCGGCTTTTTTATTTCGGCCAAAAATACCGAAAAAATGTCATCGAAAATTTAACAGTTAGTTGTACGTATCGTCAAGAACGGGACCTTTAGACTACTCATCATGATTCACAAAGGACGACGGCTGCTATAATACGATGTTTTTCTTTGTTTTGTTTCCTCACACTTGTACTTTCGACCCAGGCTACGGTAGGGGGGATCCCTTGTGGGGCCTTGAATTTCAGTGGCTAGAGTTCACTCGCGCGGGTAACCCCTTTGTTCTTTTGCGATCTTACGTTTTTTTCATGTTTGTTTCATATTGACGAAATCAATCCGCAATGCAAAGGTAATCTAAGCTGCTCCAAAACAACTGCCTTAACCCATTCTCATCCGTGAGGTACTGAGTAACTCGTGCGGCTGGCTCAAACACACCAGTGAAAACGGGGTACCCCCCCTACCGTAGCCTTGGTCTTTCCAGCTTCTGGACAAGCCGTGGTCACAGGTGTCGTCCCTTCTTCCCCCCGGTTCTTGCCTTCAGTTTTTATCGCGCATAGGGTTCAGCAATTCTACTGCTCGTCGATTTTCCATCGAGTGTTGCTAAGTCACGCTCTCGCGCTTTCCGCAAGTCAATTTGTGCTCAAGAAAAAGTCCCCACAAATTTATACGAGTATGCCCTCGGGGGGGCTCGAACTCACGAAACTGACCTATACCAGGCTCGAGGATAACCTGATACGCCACCGGGGTGATCGGATGATAGGAACTCACGAGTCAACAGGTCCAGCGTGCCACCACCACTCCCTCCTCACGCCGCCGTTGCCGTTGAAGTTGTCCACAGTAGGTTGTCCTTGGATGGTGCTTTCGGTCACCGCAACCGGCGCGTATGCATGGTGTGTTGCCATGATAAGCAACCCACAGCAGCAGTATTAATAGTAGCAGTAGTAGTAGCAGTAACCGGGTTACCAGCAGGCTGAACTAGAGAGTGGCGAGTTCGATGATTGAGTGACGCTCTGGCGAAGACGATCAGGGTGAATAAACAGCTACACGCTGTCTGCACTGTTTTGTGTTGTTGTTCGTTTTGTCTCACATAGTAATACGAGTCTAAACAGTTTAACTCTTCTTGTCAAAAAATCTACAGTCCGCGGTCACACAAAAGTGGTGCTAACGCAACACGTCTACCAGGTATGTATGACGTCATCAACACGAATGTACTCTGTAATATCGGAGTATCACACACACAGCTTGCAAAGATAGATGAGTTTCGACAGAATATTCGATCTCACAGCTGGAGTGTATTTTAATTTTTATAATATATTCGACTATCGTTCTTTTTTTCGGGGATTCGGTCAGGAGTTTTTCTCGTCTCGGCCTAAGTGCTGTCGTATTGTATGCGATTCTCGGAACTGGAATTCTCGGTCAAATAGCTTCGTTCGAGCGCCGTCTTCGGGGGGCGGCCCTAACGCCCCTCGCACTGCCGTATCCGTTCCGCACCTCGACGTGAACGCGGACAGACGCTGAGCGAGACACGCCAGAAGTGCGCTTTTTTCCGTATTTTGGGCGGTATACGCCCGAGCTATTCTTGGATCTTGGTACATTTATGGAATGTGGAGCTTGAACGAATAAATAAGGGACATATTTTCCAAATTGGCGTAATTTCCAAATTGGGATCTAAATTTCTTCCCGACGGTGCTTTTTTCATGGCCGCCTCCAAGCGCTTGCCCTATCGTAGCTATACTACTACTGCTGTGTGTCGTTTCCGTTCGGCTCAGTGGGTATAGTGCTATATAACCAACGAAGGGTGTCCCCCTCAGAAACGGGTTTTATATTTTCCGCGCACAGACTGCATAACATCACCCTGTTGACCCTGATAGATACACTGTAGTTGCAAGGGGAGTCGCCGACCTAAATCCTTAATGAGGACACACAACCCGTAATACGCGCGATCGGAGTATCACACACAGCTTGCAAAGATGAGTTTCGACAAAGTATTCGATCTCACAGCTGGAGTGTATTTTAATTTTTATAATAACCAACGAAGGATATGTCGTGAGTACGATTATCACCCAGATCATATTTGGTATTCAGGAGCGTGCGCGCTGGAGACGTTGTGAATGGTTACGATGATGGTTGTTAGTGTTCTTTTGAGTTTTTTGAGTACCAATAACTATTTTACCTTAGGAGAGGATAGCTCCGGAGATCGCTCTTACGAAGTCAGTGACAATAGATTAATGAACTGAAAAACATGGTTGTTTTTTTGCATAACCCACTCACTGTGAGTGTTACTGGGTCAAAAGTGACAGTGGGTAGTAGTGCTACGCATGTAATGTGTCGTGAGTTCGATTCTGACCGACTTCATATTTGTCTTTTTCAAGCATGCGCGCTGACGACATTGTGAAAGGTTATTTTGGTAGTTTAACACATATGTATATATATATATATCCGTTTCAGACGAAAAGTTCTACCGTAGCACGCGTCCAAGGTGCTTCGAACGTTTTTTTGGTTCGCTTTGTAACACTTCTACTCGTATCCCCGCGAGGGAAACCCCAAAACAAACTGTGAGGCATCTGGAACACAAGGATGATACGATAGCACGTTTCGATCTCACATCTGGAGTGTATTTTTAAATTTCATAATAGTATATGTAGTAGCACCACCCACTGAGCTGCTGAGTCAAGTGATCAAGTATTATAGCTCAATGGGCAGAGCTGTAGCATTTCTCGGTCAAATCACTTTGTTCAAAGGCCGCCGCCCAAGCGAGAAGCGCGCAAAAAAATGGATTTTGAACGATACTTCTATTGTTATCATTTTTGCCCTCCGACAATGTAGCGTAGATGCCTCTCCGATATAAATCGAATATCCTTCCTTAAAGTCAAAGCAGCAGTAGCACCTAATATGAAGTATTCTTCGGATCTTGACGTATGGAGAGGTTGATGAACTGAAACTTGGCAAGACGTTATATCCAAATTGGCGTCATATTCTGTGCCAAAACAAATAGTAATACATTGATGAAAAAAATCCCCATGGTACTGTGGTAGGGATCATAGTAGTGCATTTGTTTACCATTATTGAATTTCGGCAGGTACACGTACATATGCATGGATACAGACGTGGCAAGCGGACGCATGACTAAACGAGGAGGAGGTAGTAGTGATTACGATTACTGCGAAAGGAAAAGCCACACAGTAGCATTGCGAGTGGATGCGTCCCCGGGGCCTCGAGGGTTGTATTATGAAGTTCCTCCTGTGGTTAAGCTTGACCACTCGAAGGTGGTGGTGAGTAGACAGTAGGATGGCGTGCTTTGTTGTTGCTGTGGTCCCTGACTCCTTTGCTGTGGTCGTTTGCCGGTCAAGTGCAAGCGGTCGTGTGATGGTACGTAACTAACATAAAAGTTTGTGTTACTCCGTACTTGACGTGCTCCTTATTGCTGCTGATCGCTGATTGATCATCTCTTCTGGTGTTTTTTTTTTTTTGCACACTTCTACTTTCCAACTTCTGGACATACAAGCCGTGGTCACAAGTGTCGTCCTTCCCTCCCACCCCCGGTTATTGCCTTCATTTTTTATTGAGCATAGGGTCCAGCACCCACTGATCGTCGATTTTTTATCGACTGTTGCTAACTCACGCTCTCGCGCTTTCCGCAAGCCAAATAGACTAGTGCACAAGACGAAAAATCATATGAGTGCGAACTCGGGGGGATTCGAACTCACGAAGCTGACCTATACCAGGCTCGATGATATAACCCCATACGCCACCGGGCCAGTGAGTGATATAGTACCGGTCGCCCCGGTGGTCTAGTGGGGTTACACTCGAATACTACTGCTGCTACTATTTATACTACTAATAGCGTTGGTCCTTAACCACCGTTGTGAGCTTTGTTGGCTTTATTTATTTGCAGAAATAAATGGGCAAAGAAAGATCAACTAACTGCTGAAATCGCCTAAAAAGCAGCGTGCGTAGGTGCAAATCGACGCGAATTGATGAGGGAAGAAAATGCTGAATTATTCTCGCGATAAAAATTAGGGCAGGTACCGTAGTGAGGAGGGGGGAGGGGGGCCCGCTATATGGCCCCGGACCTAAGATATACTACTGCATTGGGAGGGCGAGAGTAATGCGAGCATCACAATAAATGGAATGGGAAAGAGAAAAGAAGTGCGAAGTGTATTATTACTGCTGCTGTAATAAAACGATACCCAAGCAAGTTGCACCGATCGACTCCGTCTGTACCGACTGCTGTTGTTGTATTATGCAATTGGTCCATGTACAACTTCTCTAATCACACGCAGCGGACATGATCAGTCACCTTGTTGGCCCCGGATGCTTGATTGAGAAAAACTATCATCAGAAACGCACCCGACACGTTTCGTCGCCAGACTAACGGGTCAGTCGGCGTGTGCTCGGATTTATCTGATCGAAATCTGATGAATGAAGCTCGGAATTGGATTCACTTGAAAAACGGTAGCTATGAATAGCAGTACATTGTTGTGATTGTTAGCATATATCGAACTCTTGGCGATACCTTACATACCGCTGTAAGCGTAGACTATGATTGTGTGTGGTGACTTTTTTTACTCTTACCAAGTATCGAATCGGACAATTCGAAGTTCTGCCCTGCCCTACCCTAGGCACGGGTGCCGGCATATGCCGGCTTCAGACCGGAAAAGCATACACGTGTGTTTCTTGTTGGTTTCTCGTATATAGCGGTGCGTAGCTGGCCTTATACCTCGACACTCATGCACTTCCCCCCTGCTGGCGGGTCTAAGTATAGCTTATTGTATTATTAGAGTCATAATACTATTTTCCTCGGTTCGTTTTCTTCTTTCGTAGTTCGTTGTTTATTCTCGGTTCGTTTTCTTCTTTCGTAGTTCGTTGTTTATTTTGCGTTCCTCCTTACTACCTTGCTCCACTTACTGCTATTGCTACATAATTTTTTATTTCTCTCGCCGGATTTGTACATTAACTGGGTTCACCACGTTGCATGCTAGCATATCGTGAATGAGGCGTGGTCGGCTTTCAGATGCCAGGGTTGAGAGTTATTATTATAAAATTAAAATACACTCCAGCTGTGAAATCGAATATTTTGTTGAAATTCATATTTGCAAGCTGTGTGTGATACTCCGATCGCGCGTATTACGGGTTGTGTGTCCTCATTAACCCGTTTGGACGCCCCCCAAATCCCTCCCTATACCAACTCCAAGTAAAATTGTCCCCAAAGAGGGTTTCCAGTTGTAAAGGGGTTAAGGATATAGGTCGGCCACTCCCCTTGCAACTACAGTGTAGCTATCAGGGTCAACATGGTGATGTTAGGCAGTCTGTCCGCGGAAACTATAAAACCCGTTTCTGAGGGGGACAAAATCTGACAGCTGTGGAAGGAAATGCATCAGTTTATCAAGTGAATACTTTAAGTCGAATAACCGGTGAGAGGAGGGTGGGGTTTTTAAGGACGTGGGGGCCAGATTTTGATCAAAGGGAGGCGGGAGGGGGGGAGGGGGGGGAGGGGACGGGTGGGGCAGGTCAATTTGTGCCTGGAAACCATAAATATTTCTTGTGGGGGAGGGGGGGGGGAATGTGCCGGGGAGGGGCGGGGGGCGGGGGGGGAGGGCTTTAGATCGTATAGATGTAGGGGTTTGCTATACGCGTGGTGCTAGGTCTAGACGATGGTGCGGGTGGTGGGCAAGGAGGGGGCGTTAGAGGCGGGGGTGGGTGGGAATTGCAGCAGCGGCATGAACGGCTCTAAAACGATAACGAGGCGATATCCAGGGCGTGGAAGTGTTTATTACTCTGGCGGATTTCGATATTAGGTGGGGCGTTTAAGCGAGAGAAAGCGAGAAAAAATAAAACAAAAGGGAGGGGGGGGGGGAGGGGGGGGGGGAGAAGGGTTTCTAAGAGGTTTAGGTCACGTATAATATTAAAATACACTCCAGCAGCTTAGCGATGAGATCAAGGTTTTTGTCGACACTGCTCTTCGCAACATTGTGTGTGATCCTCCGATCGCGCGTATTAATCATATATATACAAGGGCTCCGCATGGGCGCCGGCATCCGCCGGCGCCCATGCTTCGGGTAGGGCAGGGCAGCACTTCGGCAACTTAAGGTGTAGCTGTCCGATTTGGCATGCATTGAACTTTAAAGTAATGCCAAGAGTTTAATACGAACATGGGATTATGAAAGTCATGATTTGACAGAAAAAAAACGTAATATTATACTACAAAGAAGGCAAGGATAGGCGAAATACACTATGTTAAATGCGCCGTCAAGTAAAAGTTGGCGTCTATCAAACAAAAATACCGAAAATAGTATTATTGAGAACCTGCGTCGCCTCTAGGCGAAACGAAAGAGGCCTTGGCATTAATGAAGAGCCTGCACTGCTGTCCCCGTGGCAATGGAGGTTCGAAGTCGACAGGATGCAAAGTCGGTTTGCATCAAACGTCGACATGGGGCCATGTCAGCCGGCGAGGTTTTGGAAGAAAATTGCTTTGTTTGTTACGTGAAGGCTGTCGCATTGATTGGTCTGCGTGGTTGCGGGCGAGGAGAAAAACGAAGAAGAGGAGGGCGATCTCTCGTTGCGTCGGCATTGTCTAAGATAGGTACGGGGGTGGCTTTGCTCGTACGGGAGGTTGGCGTAGCGCTTCTTCTCTGTTTTTTCTCGAGAAGGCGGGATATGTGTGTCTTCTATCTTTGCCTCGTGGGTGCTTTCACGTTGTCGAAATCGGACGCGTCTCCTCAATACATAATATCCGGAGTGTCTCTACCATGACGACTGCTGATGGTGCCGTTCGTATTTCCCCAGAGACTGACATATTATTTACTGGTAGAAATAATCATACCTGGTATACCTTTCTTTGCAACATTTTTTTTTTTCATCCCATGTATCATCCCCGCACCATTCTCGCGCTCCCTCCCAGTAGTAACTCAGATCCGGGGTCACATAGCGGGCCCTCCTCCTCCCTCCCCACTTCATCACGTGCCTTCATTTTTACCGCCAGGAGAATCGAGCATTTTCTTCCCTCGTCGACTCGCGTCGAATTGTACCTAGCAGGTGCTCTCAGCAGTTGATCTCTCTTTTTTATTGCGTTTTTGCAAATACAGTCAAATTTCATCGTGGTGGGTGTCGAACTCAAGGACAACCAAACGTTAGTAGTATTCGAGGGTAAAACCATTAGACCACCGGGGCGGCCGGCTGACAATTGATTAAAACAAAACAGGATATTTGCATAGAGATTACATTCCCTCCCCCATAATGTATGATATTACGATGGTTGACGCGATATAGAATAAAGCGCCAAATAAATACCTAAATATCAGCCTACGCGGAGTTTTAGATATCATGAACAACGAACGATCGCGACGGCAGAGCACGGCAAAGCATAGCGCTTCGCTCTGCTGAGCTAGCGCTGCGCTGCGGTGCGCTGCTGAGCTGAGCCGCAGGGCACTGCACGGCGCTTCGTTGCTGTGAACTACAGCGCTGCGATGGGGTGCTGGGCGGTGTGGAGCTGAATCATGATGAGCCAAGCCCAGGTCTCAGCCGATGAAGCTTCGCCAACTACAAAACAAATGGTGATAATCAAAAGAAAAGCTAACGCTGGACCGTTCCGCAACTAATGCACAGGCGGCTAATTAGCGGCAAATCAACTTACTAGACAAAAAAAAAGAAAAATCGTGAAAAGGTTCAAAATCGTGTTGGCAAAAAAAACAAATTTGCAGGAAGCAGCTGAAAGGTCAAGAAACAGGCAATATTTCAGTTGTTGTTGTTCTCACGTTAACTCGCACAATCCAGTCCGTGGTCACAGGACTGGTTCCAGTCACTCTGGAGCAGAGGAATACCCTAGGGAAAAACACAAACAACCCAAGGTGGTACACGCATAAATCACAGCTGACGCAATTCATGCCTCCACCAGAAACATATAAAAGTGAAATCGGGAGTCAGTATACGATGTGCCAGGTCCATACCGGTGCATACGTCTCATTACTCGCGCCTGGGAAAACCGACTATACCGCTTGCCACCCAAAAGACTACCACGTATATATCACACGTAGTATCTATCACTACGCATACGCACAACAGACGTAAGTCAATTGGAAAAAAAACAAAGAACAAAGAAGAGAAAGGAAAGGAAATGGGTGCATGGGGCCAAGAAAAAGAAGAGAAAAATAAATTTTGGGGGGTCTACTGGCGAGGCTGCCACCAGAACGGGATGTCACATGTCACGTGGCCTTTCGACGGTCTACAGCAGTAGTACTAGGAACGACTTCCGATACACCCACCGAAGCACGGACTACCGGCCAATTACGCGATCGACAACTGGCCGTGGTTGTCACGTGTCTCTGTGTTGGGGGCCCCTGCCCTGCCTCTTGTTCGCTCTTGAGAGTGATGCGTGTACGACTAAACTTGCCAACGGCACTCGCACTGCACTTTGAGCTATCTGCTGTAGTTCTGGTTGCTACTTGTTGCTGCATTATGTGCTAGACGTTTTGCCCTTCGGCTACTGCTGCTACACCTGCTGTTGTGTGTTTGCCAATGTCGTCAGTTGGCGTTCATGCTCGTCGTACATATTGCTGTTCTCACCGAGTACGTGCGGGTTTCCTCATACCTCAACCGTACGACGACGAGCTCAAAACAGAAGGGAGGTGACATGAAATGGCATGGACAATGGCCACATAGAAGCGAGCACAGCGGGATAGTTCGCTGCGAATCAACCGCACTCGTTCATGCCTACAGCAGAGGCTGGCTGGAGTGTCAGCGGCCGTGCTAAAGCCAGGGCCAAAGGCCGAAGAGACGGCTCTACCTGCTTTGTTTTGTCTCGAAATTCTGTTACGTGAAAGTATAATGATTTGGGGGTTATTTTGTCACGAAACGTCTTGCCGTCGGTAATTTGTGTCACGAAGTTGTTGGATATCGTCGGTAAGTTGTGTCACGTTTTTTAGGTGAACCCACACTAAAAAATTGTTCCAGCTGGCAAAACGAGCAGAAACAAAAGCAATAAAATGCCGAGCAAGAAACCAAACGAACTAGTAAAAAAGTACAGCAAAGAAACTAACGCTCGAGAGTATGCAACCGCAAATCCAAACATTATCACGTACCGTTTGGAAATGATGCCAATTTTGTAAATCATTCAGGCGTTGCAGCCATTAAGATCCAACAATTTTTCCAAAATACCTCCTCGACACTCGCTCGTCTCGCTCGGCGCCCGTCCGCGTTCACGTCGATGTGCGGAACGGACACGGCAGGGCGAGGGGCGTTGGAGCCGCCCCCCGAAGGCGGCGCTCGAACCAAGCCATATTCGACCGAGAATTCCAGTTCCGCGAATCGCATACTTAGGCCGAGACAAAAAACTCCTGACCAAAGTCCATGAAACCAAGGAATGACTCGATATTCAAGGAATGATTTGATATATGTTTATGTAGGGGCTTGCTATACGCGCAGGTGCTGGGTCTTGGCGATCGTGCGGGGTGTGGGGAAGGAGGGGGCGTTGGAGGGGGGGAGGGGGGATGAATGAAAGCTACGTCAAGGATGGCTAGAAAGATAACGACGTGATTTCAACTGCTTAGAACTGTTTATTACTCTGGCCGATTTCGATTGTAAGTGGTGGGGCGCTTGAACGAACTGGGCGGGGAACAAAAGGGTGGGGGGGGGCGGAGGGCGGAGATGATTTGGAGCTACGGCATGGATGGCTAGATGGATAATAATGAGATGATATCAGCTGGCTGGTAGTGTTTACTACTCTGGTAGATTTTGATTTCAGGTGGGGCGTTTGAACAAGAGGGATCGGGGGAGGGGGGGGGGGGGGGGAACATTTCAATATGTGCACGGAAACTATAAACTCTTAAAGGGGACGAATGTGACGGTTGCAGCAAGAAGACACCCCTTTATATCACCCGCCTGGTTATGTTTATTATTCTAGAAGGTTTGATGTTACATGTATTATATATTATTTTGAAAAAAATATACACTCCAGCTGTGAGATCGAAGATTTTGTTGAAACTCATCTTTGCAAGCTGTGTGTGATACTCCGATCGTGCGTATGATAGGTACCAGCATCGGCCTGGCACGTACGTACGCAGATTGCTTTCCGATTTCATTTGATGATTTAAACCTATTTTTTAGCCCCTTTTGCTGCGCTTGTGACTTTCCTCTGGTGTAATTCCTCCACTCCAGAGTGACTGGAGCCTGTCCCGTGACCACGGACTTGATTATGCAAGTTAATGTGAAAAAAAAAACAACAACAACAACAACAAAGACAACATCAACAAAGACAACAACAACAAAGACAACAACAAAGACAACAACAAGACAACAACAACAAAGACAACAACAACAAAGACAACAACAACAAAGACAACAACAACAATAAAGACAACAACAAAGACAACAACAAAGACAACAACAAAGACAACAACAACAACAACAACAACAACAACAACAACAACAACAACAACAACAACAATAGCAACAACAACAACAACAACAACAACAACAACAACATCAACAACAACAACCACTAATCGCCACACCCAAGTACCATTGTAATAGAGCACTCCAACGGTGTTGAGTTGTTCCCCAGCCAAGAAATTTCGGCAGAGAGAGAGGTGAGTGTGAAGGTTTAAGGTGGGGAACACAGAGTGCCCCCTGCAGGTCTGCCAATTGAGCAGGTCCTCGGAGAGTACTCACTTTCTTTTCCTTCGTAGAGACGTATCTTTATTCGTTTCCACCAGAGCCTCGGATAGCTTCTGAAATCGGAGGCACGTGTCTCCGATCTACTTCCTGACTTTCCCAAATATAAACCGCCAACCTTATCATACGAAACCCATCCAAATGATCTCAAATTCGGATAATTACAGGCCTTTCGAGGCCGTATCTTAACACTAGCCCACCCTGATGAGTCGCATATGCAGAAATATGGGAGATTCGGGAAAACTCCGGTTCTACGAACTAGACCATGAGTCGAAGATGCGGCTCCTCAAAACCCACTCCCACACCTCTAACCGTCTGGCATGAGCCAGGAACACGCAAAGAAAAGCAGTAGAAAGACACGCAGACCCTACAACAAGGCAATAGCCACCCATCAAAAACCTTTCGCATGCCGCCGGTGTGGCGGGGGGGGCAGGAAAAGCTCTACGGCAAACCAACCACGAAAATGGTACTATGGCGAGGCGAGCCCTCGTCGATATGGAGGGGAACACAGGCGCTAACACAAGGAAGAAGTCATGCGAAAAACCTCCCGCGGGCCATCGGCAAGGCGAGGGGTTAGACGAGGGAACGACCAATACCCGGGATGGAAGGTGGCGACACCTACAACCCCGCTAGGGGAGGAAGTGTTTAGACGAAAAAACAAAGTAGAACGAATACAAAACATACAAGATAAAAGATGACACACAGACCCGTACAAAGCCCTGTACCACGTTACGCATGAACAGGGTACCCTGGTCGCTCCCCGGCTCCGGGCTGAGGAGGGCTTCGGCAGGGCGAAATTGAACAATGACGAAAAGCGACAGCCCTGCACCTCAGATAGTGGTGTTTTACCCGAACCCTGGCCCGGCACTGAGCAGGGGGTTCGGCAGGACAGAAAGAAAAATTAATAGAAGAACCGCCCCAAAACTCGACAAAGACCCTCAGGACACTACGAACAACCCAAAGACAAAGGCTCAAACCTTATAACTCTAAAAAATGAAGAACTATCGACGAGCGGTGGCGGCTTGAAAGTCAACTGGCCACGGCCGCGCCTCAAGATTCGTTTACGTTACGTTGGATTCCCCGAGGAAGCGCACTGGCGATGGGAACTTGCAACCACCAAGAGCCTCGTACTCCCGTCGGAGTCGTGTAGCGCGCCGGGGGAAGAGGAAGTTTAATCGGTCCCGGGTCGTCCAGGAAGCGGACCAGGTATACCTTGTCCTCGGTAGTGCTTGCGCTGATTTTCCAAGCCACCAGAACCCATCGTCTCCCTTGTACCAAACGTGGGATCCCTTAGGGGGTACTGTGTCGTGGTAGCGAGGGAGCCAATCGGCGCGGGGAACACAGGCGTAGCCCGGCGCTTGAAAACGTTCCTCGTTGTTGCGGGAGGGCTCGAGGTGTGCCGCCCCGATCCACATTCGGCGGTACAGGCGGTTGGTTTGGCGGTGCTGGTTCATGGTTCGGGCCCAATAACGCATGATGTGGGAGCGGGAGAGGCGAAGGTCCATTTCCCGCTCCCAGGAAGGTTCGGAGAGTCCCGCCCAATGCCTCTTGTATAGCACCGCGATGACGCCACCTCGCCCCCGTACCGACTGATGACCAGTGATCTGCTCCACCTCCAGCCGTTGGAGGGGAGTCGAAACGTCGTCTTGAGTGACGTGGTACGGCGGGGATTTTTCGTAAAACTTGTTGAGCACGTGCTGTGTCAGCCCCGCCGGTAGGTATTTGAAATGTCCCCGCTGTCGTGGGGGTTGGCACAGGGTTTGCAGTGCTCGATGGCCACACGCAGACGAGCGTCCGAACCGGGCAGGTCGGGAGGAAGATCCTAATAAAGGAGGTTGCTCCCGAGCGGCGAGCCGTCCGGGGTCTCGGCGGCGGAGCAGGGACCGATGGCGAAGACCTTGTGCGGTCTCGTCCAGTCAAGCGCGAGTTTGGCCTTGAGCACCTTGGCGTCGGTGTTCGCCTTCACACCCTGGCGGATGGTAGAGGCAGAGTTGTATACCCATGCCCAACCACCCACAGCGAAGTTAGGTGCTGGACGCAGCGCGTCGGCGAGGGCGGAGTTTCTGCGGTTAACATGGGAAACGGTGAGGGCGTGGTGTGCGCGGACAATGTCGTTCGCGCTTTTGCCGGTTGGTGGCCAAGTCACAATAAGCCAGGTGGTCACAGGCCAAACTCTGGTGTCTCACAACACCAGCGCGGTCGAAAACCGTCAGGAGGAGCTGTGGGAGTCTGCCCATGTGGACCTCGTTGGGCGCCAGACCCGTCGCCGCGCTGACGGAGTTGTTGTAAGCGAATTCTACGTGGGGCAGATGCAAGTCCCAATCGTCTTGTCGCTCGTTGATGACCATAGCTAGCATTTGTGCCATAATGTGATTTACCCGCTCAACGCCCCCGTTACAGTTGGGATGATAGGAGCTTGTCACAAGCTTGTGCATACCCAACAGCTGATATACAGCTTGTGAAAGCTTGGAGCAGAACTGCAGTCCGTTGTCCAAGAGTATGGTGCGCGGGCACCCCCACAAGGGGATGTATTGGTTCACCAGGATATTGGCTGTACCCTCCGCGGTGAACTCAGAGGCGGTGACGGGGAACATGTCGGCCCAACGACTGAAGCCATCGGTCAACAGCAGGATGTAGATGATGCTTCCTGGTGTGACCGGAAGGGGGCCGAAGTAGTCAACACTGACGGCGACACCTGGACCTTCCGGCAGAGGCATTGTGATGATGGGCCAGCGGACAGTCAGCCGTGGGGTTTTCCGCGCTTGGCACTTCAACCAATGGCGAAGCCACCACCGGGTGCACACATTCATGCCAATCCACCAATGAAAACGCTCCAGCATGCGCAACGTGCGCGTGGTGCCAAGGCGACAAGAGGCCGTCAAGTGACAAGCTTGCATGATCCAAGGGCGCATGAGCCCGGGAACGTAGATTCGAACTGGCTCGTCGTTTAGCAGGCAAGCAACTCGCCCCGCAGAGTTGGGTTTGTTAGACCTTGTTGGCGGCAGTGTCGGGTTACGCGCGAGTAGGACGATTTCGTCGTCGGTTGTATGTAGTCGACCCTTATTCGCCAACTCCTTGGTCTGAGAGGGATGGACGATTGTGCGAGAGGTAGCACGCCAAAAAGTCGGGCGGCAGGACCAATGGCCGGCCGGTAGAAACATAACGCATCATGGCGTGGCACGTCGGCTCAGCGTGCTGTTATCGCTTCCAATCGTCATGTGAATGACGCGCGGCAGAATCAGCGAACCGCAGTTCAGCAGCATTGCCGAGGGCGTCCGACCTTGTATATGCAGTCGGCGTGTCACCAGGAGAAGGCGTGAGCCGTAAGAGAGGAGTTCCCATATAGACTCTGCGTGGTCGCCGTCGGACGGTAGTGGCACCGTGCGGACCGGCGAGTCGGCAAGAGCAGGGGTCGCGGCGGTCGACGGGGTCGGCCGCGGCCGTGGGACTCGCGGCGGGGTTGTACCTCGTCTGGGAGATGGCCGAGGGGCCCCGCCGGGCCCGAATCCATCATCTACAGCGGGGGTGCATTACCCGTTGTTGTCTCTATTCGTCGGCGCGTCGTCGACGACGGAGGGGCTGAAGTGCCAAGCATGGCGGAGACGGACACAGTCGAACCGGTGGTCGCGGCGGGGGCCGTCTCCTGCGTAGAACTCCTACGTTCTGCCGTCGACGCCACATGTGAAGTTATAAGGTGGGGAACACAGAGTGCCCCCTGCAGGTCTGCCAACTGAGGAGGTCCTCGGATAGTACTCAATTTCTTTCCCTTCGTAGAGACGTAGCTTTCTTTGCTTCCACCAGAGCCCCGGGTAGCTTCTGAAATCGGAGGCACGTGTCTCCAATCTACTTCCTAGCTTTCCCGAATATAAACCGCCAACCTTATCATACGAAACCCATCCAAATGATCTCAAATTTGGATAATTACAGGCCTTTCGAGGCCGTATCTTCACATGTGCTCTAAAACTTCTGAGGCAATCACGATCACTGACGTTGAAAAACAAAAACCTTCTCCTTCATGAACGATCCCATCGAGAAGGTATGGTCTACAGCGAATAATATTGTAAAGCACAAAAAAGGGATTCCAGCGACATCGGGTAGATTATCCCGAAATGTTTTCGGGTAAAAAGCGCCACCGCCATCGTAGCGCGTGTCCAAAAAAGCTGCTCCCAGGACCTAGGACCTGCCTCGGCGAACGTCAGTGTGGCCTTTGGCTATTTGGTGTCCCATACCGTTCGCGTACGGTGCCGCTCTAGGGGTTTCAGCAGATTCGAAGAATTTTCTGAGTTCGTTCCTAACATGAGGAGGAGGTCAATGTCATCAACATCATCACCCGAGTCATGACTTCGAAGACATTCGTTCGCGCGATCCGAACAACATTTCTATGCGCTAGTCTTACCACGAATTGATACTATTAACAACAACCGATAGTTCCACACTTACTTGAAGAGCTCAACCGCACTCTAGAGGTCAGAAGGTGGGATGAAGAAATGTTTGGCCCAAAAAAAGTGCAACCCTTACCGCACTATAGTGGGATGACTCTCGCGTACCGTGCCACTCTTTTCAACACAAAAACCACTTGCGTATTATACAACTGGCGTTACGTCATTTCCGACTATACCCACCATTGCTTGCGTACAAGCGCTGCTTTGCTTTCCTCAAATTCACTCGCGTACAGCAGTATACCACTCCGTTGTACGACCGTGTCTGCGACAACAGGACGGAATTTGAAGTGCGGTCCCTCGCCGTAGCAGCAAAGATAATGACAAGCGTCCCATCACCGTGAGTGCTTCAGAGACTGCCGTCCGTCACACCATGAAAGAACGGCTCTGGCCGTGGCTGGGACCTATAAGCGCAGTTTTGGCGGGGGGCGATCCCTGGGACGCGTGCTACGAGCCGCTTTTACCGTAATTTTGAGTTATTATTTAAGATAAGGTACCGCGGGGAAATTGGTTCGGTCCAGGTGTGTGTGAGAAGGAAAAAACAAAATAGAAGACAGCCCAAAAACACTATACTTTAGACGCTATACCTACCCCTAACCCCGACCCCGCCCCTACCCATACAACTTTTCTGGAAAAACCCTTACGTTTGTTTTCGTCGAGGATGTGGTCAACCGCAATAAAACTCACAACAGTTACACCAAAATATAATATATTCCCCGACCTCTATACTGTATCCTAGATATTTCCTCCGACGTCTCGTTGAAGGCTACTACTGCTGCGTGCTACCATAGGTGAGAGCACATTTTGACCCAGCATACTTTCTGAATGTCGGGGCTCCACAACCTATTAATACTACATATACTATGTATACTATTAATACTATTTATACTATTAATACTATTAACCCAAAGTCGTCGGAACGCCATTCTTTTAGATAAATGTTATTTTTGTACACCCGGACCAATGGGATTGGACGCGTGCTACGATAAAGGTAGCGCTTTTTGGCATAAACGGTTTCTGGATGACGGCGCTCCTTAACCCTTTTAGAGCCCCCAAATCCCTCCCTATACTAAAATCAAGTAAAATCGTCCCCAAAAAGGGTTTCCAGTTCTTAAGGCGTTGACCCAAATTCGTCGGGAAAACACCTTTTTTTCGCAACATGTTTCGGGGGATGCCTAGGACATTTTGACATTTATCCATAGAGTGAGGAGCCCCAGGAAAAACAAATGATGCACCTCTATCGTAGCTCCGGCGTCATTGTTCATCCAGTACATTGTTCATCCTGTACATTGTTCATCCAGCACATTTGTTCATCCAGTACATTGTTCATCGAGTACAACTTTCAATTTTCTCAAAATCAGTTTCTGAGTGTACAGAGCTCCTCATGAGAGACGAGGCTCAGGAGCTAACCGGTTCACGCCTCTAACGTAGCATGTATCCTGGGGCGACAAACAAAAAAGAGGAAAACTGCAAGGAGAGTACCCTCGATATCGAATCTCCGCCGACGGGCCATTCAGCGTAGCGTGAGAGGGGCAGGACGACCGCGTGCGAAAAAGAAAATGCTAGCAACTACAGCAACAAAATAACACCTCAAAAACACCGTGGAATAGAACAGCCGCGTCGAAAACGGAGAGCTTATCTGGCGAAACGGTGAGCGGAGTGCTCCCGCCCCAATGTTGACCAAACCTAATAACCTTATTCTGGAGCAGAATCAACTGCCCACCCTCCTCGAAATAAACCGAACACTCACAAATCCTTGGAGGAGAGGACACGTCAGGTACACCATCGGACAAAGCATTAGGTGTAGGGTTGTTGCGTGTAGCTTGCGCTGTCGTGCGCTGAATGCCTGCACGACGATAAAACCCACGCCATACCTGGTACTCGATTTTTAGCAATACAAAGGCCACAAAAGTGGCAGCGTAACAAAAAACAAATCAAACGAAAAGCTATACAACAAATGAACAAAATTACAAAAAAGGAGCGCCCGGTGTATTACGCAGCTTGCAAAGACGAGTATCGACTCAAAAATTGTCGCACCCTCACAGCTGACGTTTTTAGAATATTTATATAATATTACTATTAACAATCAGCTGTACAATATTACTATTGGCACAGGGCATACAAGTACTAGAGGCGGTAGGTAACACGTGGGTCGGAACCTTCATTCTCTACACGGCAGGCTGTTCGATCACCGACGAAGGCCGCGACGCCCACTGACGACACCGACCATTATCAGATACGCCCCCGTTTGTCAGCACAACGGCCACGCGACTATTAAGAAATGCACTTTAACTCCAACGCTGCTTACACGCTAAGCTTTGGATTGTTCACTGCCAGCATAGTCCACCTCTCTTACATATACCGACGCCATCAGGTGTGCCTCCGATTGTCAGAACAAGGACGCGCGACTACCGTTCCTTTCACCCCAACGCCGCTTGATCGTTGACTCGTAGACGGCTCGCTACAAGCATAGTCCATCTCTCCTAAACTCTCCGACGCTGCTAGCTGCGCCCCTGTTTATCGAGAGCAACGGTCAGCCCGGCTAATCTTCCTTCAATCCCAACGCCGCTTGGTCTCTAACCCCCAGATGGTTGGTTCACTTCCTAGCGCACCCCACCTCTCCTAAGCACATCGCCAACATCAGCTGCGCCCCCATCCGTCATAGCAATGGTCGCCCCAACGCCGCTTGTTCGCAAAATACGTCGATGCATACGGTTCGAGGCTAGCATAGTCCATATCTCCACAAAAACACCGATACGTCTAGCGCTGATCTTTGGATTGTTCGGTGCTAGCATAATATACCTGACCTAAAAAAACCGATACCTCCATCGCTACTCGCTGCTATCATTGTAGTCAACCTGTCCTAGAAACACCGGCACTTCTTGCGAACCCTCGCTCTTCGACAGGTTCATGCGGTATTCCACCGACTGCGGTTCAGGAGCAGGGTAGCCCGGCGCTGCCACAAAGCACAGTCTGAGCACTGCGGTAAGAATGAAACTGCTCCCATCTTCTCCGCCAGCCTCGGCCTCCCCAGAAGGGTTATCGCGTGGCGCTTCGGGGCGGCTAGTGGCTCTGGACACCCGAAACGGTCCGCTGCGATAACGGCGTGCAGGGAAAGCCAAGACAAGAAGAAGCGGTCGACAGTGAGCGTTCCGTGCTTGTGGGGAACCACGAGCATGGAGAGCAAACGCAGGAGGGAGAAGACTTCATTAGCACCTTTGGCGCTTGAGAGGGGACTATTGACGAAATAACTTGACGATTACAGCGTCGATCACACCAAACAACGCGGGTTGCCGGCTTTTTAGGGGCTAGTTATCCCACGTTCCGCACTACACTTCTACGGAGTTGTACCAAACGTGCACAACATGGTATCATATTAATAGTACTCACACTGGAAGGTCGAAAAGGTCGCACACATCTTGATAGTTTCGATCGGGCTTTTTGGTGTTGAAAATTTTGGGTACTTGAGAGGAGAAAACGTCGAAAAAAGTGATTTTTATACGGAGCAGGGCTTGTCATCACCCGGCCCGTGGGTCGGGTCACGAGGCCTTCAAAACCTCGCGGGGCGAATCGGGTCGAGCCGTGTCAGGAAGTGTCCGACATCCCATGGGGCGGGTCAAGTGGGTTGCAAATACTACGGGTCGCACCCTGGCCCGATCCGACCCGCGAGATGGACGCAACCCGTGATAAACCCTCATGTATAGCAGCAGCAACCTTTCTCCTCGCCCAAGGACTTCGAAAGCCGCAAAACCCTCGCACACCAACACAAACACCAGGCATGGAAACAATGGCTGCAGAGCGCATGAGCGCACGCCGGCATTACACCAGGTACCACATTAGTCCTACCATTCATACCCGTTGTAAACCTAATAGTATCTAGGCCGTGGGACTGTTTATCCGGTTGCCCTTTCGCTGTCCCCTCGGATGTTGGGTGTGGTTTGGACCTTCTCAAGCGGGGATCCCTTCTGCCGTAGCCCGTACAGGCGTCCCATGATATTAACAGGGGTGCAGCAGAACTCCCTGAGCTCATAACGTGAGGAGCCTCCTCAATATCACCATCATCCGAAGCATGGCTTGGAAGACATCAGCTCGCCCAACCCGACCAACATTTGTATTCGCTACTTGTAGTCCTCAAGCAAGTGCACCCGTAAAATTATCATACTAACCGATAGTGCCACACTAGAGCTCAACCGTAACATTCCCAGAGACATTAGTTAACCGAAAAACTGCAACCCCTCCCGCGCTATAGAGGGATACGTTCGCCCCAAAAAGTGCAAACCCCACAGCACTATAGAGGGATGACTCGAACATCAACTGTCGCGGAGCGCATGGGCGCAAGTTACTCTTGATTCTTCACCTGGTCACCCGTGCCTCGGCAAGTTTGGTACCAGGAAAGGACACCACCATGGACTCCACGAAGCCACAGCGCGCGCCATCCGCGGCATCCCCGACAGCGATCGTCCACCGCCACCGCGGCCCCTTGTCGCTTCGGCAGGACGTGTGGCTCACCACCAGCGTCTCAACTCGTCGGAAAACCTGTTCCAACAACACACATGTTTGGCTTGGTTTGCACCGTCGATATGCTTTTTCCAGGCGCGAACGTGACTCCGGGGTCCTTGCCGTACGAGATTCTTCACTAAACAAGTTTTTGGCTGAGAGGAGCCTCAGCCAGTAAATGGTACACCTCTACCCCGTAGCAAGCGTCTTCAGCCACCTAAAAAGGAGTTCCCTATATCTTGGCGCCGTCAGACTTGGAAAATCGCAACGGCATGGCCATGCTGTTCAAAGGCAAAGCGTTGACTCTTTTTTTGTATCACGCACCGGGATAGCGACGCCCAACTCCTGCATCACGCAGCGCATCACCGCGTCGATTTTGGCGTGGATGACGATCTCGGCTCGAGCATCTTTCGGGGTTTTCTGCAGATTGACAATCGCCTGTTGCCGACAGAAGCGCGGGGACGGGAAAATTCCCGAAAGAGTCGAACCGTTCAACAAAATATCGTCTCCAGCGAACAGGAAGACAAATAATTATGTCACCCCCACACAATTTCGAGGGAACGCTGTAATCAGGACCAATTATCGTCAGAAAAACAGGGGAATATATAGGCTTTTGTGTATATCGTGCGTTGCAAACGCTGTGGCCCGCCGTGTGTGCACTAAAACGCCAGAAACAAGTGCAAGAAACCACGGAAAACAACTGGCATGATCCTCGGACCACGGTGGCCCCGACATACCATGTTGTCAGCCTTGGCAGGTAAGTCCTTCGAAGGAGCAATCTGCAACGACGTCCCCAGACAGAGAGCGACGCCTCCACGCACACCGCACCTGTGACGTCATAAACCAGCCGGCCAACCCGCGCGTTCGTTCAAGGGCAGTTTTTGTTATTAATAGACTGTGGTGCACACGCCATGTTCTCGCCCTTGCCAATGCCACCCTTACGGAGCACAATGCCCCGCAGGTTGCGCGTGCCGCGGCCAGCGTTACCACTACGGCATAAACGTTCGGCAACCGGCTTAAATTGAAACCCAACACATACATTGAATGAACGACTGGTGCATATCGGGGTTATTTTTCTGTAATACGAGATGCAAAGGTGGCACCAAGCGTCCGTGAAAAACACTTGTGGTATTGGAGAAAAGAGATATATTGGAGGCTACGCTTACATCGCTAAAGATACCGACCATCACAGCGGACAAAAGGCAGCATGCCTCCTTGAAGAAACAGTGTCACCTGCGAAATCAACAAATACATTCACCACAATCACCCCAAGACATCGCGCCCTGACGCTATTATTGAACCTCTTGCTCGTGAGCGCTGACCTGCTAGGGTCCGCAACACCCAAGGCGATTGGCGCCTACGCCTAAATGGCCAAAACAAACTGACCGTTACAGCAGACTGAAAACAGTAAACTTCACTGAAAATAAGAGTGAAACGCTGGATATCCTCCGCAAGTTCGTCCAAGATCTAGTTATTCCTTTTGGACCACAGGTGCAACATCTAGCTTCTAACAATACAATCTGATTACAGAAGACCGAAAGCAGTTCATTTCATGGAGAAGAAGAGTGACACGCTTCATATATATCCTCTGCAAGTTCGTCCAATATCTGGTAATCCTTTCAGACAACGGGCGCGACATCCAGCTCCTGAAAATAAGGGAGAGTACACCTCCTCCAGCAGCTTTCGTGCTGACCACTGCAAAACCACTGGAAATCGTCAGCAATGCTAATTCTCGACAAATCACAGCAAAACGCCATACCGGAACGAGACGGGCGTGTACCATCATGGACATGACCCGCTGTGTGTTCAACGAAACACAACTTCCCAAACCATTTTTATGGGGGGGGGATATATCTACGACAAACGACTTATTTTCGGTTACTTGTTCCTCCGCATGTCCGGAGCAACCGCTACTATGGAGATCCACTGCTATCATAACAGGACCAAAAGGAGTACAATAAAAGGGAGTCTAAAGGTAGGACCCTGATTTCAATTACCCGGGTACTCGGCGGGTATACCCGGGCGGGCCCTACCCGTTTGACGGGTAGGGTCCGAGCTCAAAATCCGCGGGTTTTCGGAGCCTGCGGGTAGTTGCGTCGTCGATAACCGGATACCCGGGTACCCGCGGGTTTTCGGGTAACTGCGGGTAACCCGCACTCCTGGTTCACTATGCCCATACAGTATATCTAGGAAGCCATGAAAAAACCGTAAAAACCACACACACGTATCTCGTCACACGGGATACACATACTGCATTATCGTTGCATGGCCCCGGCTAGGCACAATGAGCCAGCAGACGAGCACGGTCCATCTCTGCGGCGAAGGTTCTGCCATTGCCTCTCGGCAAAACGAATCGACGGCGGAGGGCAATCTTGCTAGACGTCCCGCCGAAAATTCGAAGGACCCCGCACCAAGCGCCTGCAAGACCAACGAGGACAGCAGCAACGATAGTGAAGGCTATGCAGGCTCTCGTTCCCACACCAGCAGCAGTAGAGCTTGCCACGATGAAGATGGAGATGACATCGTGGAAGAGGTACCACCGCCAGAGGGATTTTCGAAGCCCACTGCAGGTGGTTCGAGTCATGCAGGCTCAGCTACAACCAGTGCGCGAGGATTGCGCCCCCACCCCAGGGGAACCGTTCCCGCGCACAAGAAAGCAAACGTTGGTGCTGGTCCGGCAACCAATGGTGGTAAGCGGGATGCGCGGCGGGGGCTCAACGGCACCAGACAAGAAAAGGCCGCCCAACAGTCTCGTGTGGGACAACTTCGACATGTGTGTCACAGACAACGAAACGTACCGTTCGCCGGCACTGTCAGGCGAAGATCAAAGGGTGAGGCAGGCAGGCGTCCTTGACCAAGCACAGGAAGATACCGTGAACCATCGCTCCCATAGTGCTTGTTTATTGGTTTTCGCGCATTCAAACCGACAATGACACGCCCGTGCAAAAATGGAGTAATACACGAGAAAGCAAGGACAGGCCGCTTACGCATCGGATCAACAATCAAACCTGTTCGTAATAGCTGTACGCACAATATCTTAATAGCAATTGTCATTATCGTGGCACTGAAACAGGGAGAAATAACTCCAAATGAAATGCCGGGTACCCGTCAACATGGCTTTTCCCGCAGGGTAGGGAAGGGTCCGGGTTCTAAAACTTGGCGGGTACCCGTTTCTGGCGGGTGCCCGCAGGGTACTACTGGTAGTGTTCACCTTTCGGTGAAGTTTTCTTATGCGACGTCTAGGCTGAGCCTCTGTAGGTTCGCTTTTCCCAGATTTTTGGCCGAACAAAAAAAAAAGGCTCTGGTCAAATTTCCGCCTTTAAAAAACAAAAAAAAACTTTTGGGCTTGTTTACGCTCGAAAAAGAGAATAGGCGGACGAAAACATAGGCCTATCAAGCTCGAATTATGAAAATCGGCTGGGTCACAAGGAAATGGGTTTGCAGGTGGGAAGCAGGCCCAATCAGCCCCAATCGTGACAACAGCGATGCTGCACTACTCAGAGGCCAGCAAGGCATCTCGCAGTGATTCGCAATACAAATGAGGTTCTGGTAAATACTTGATACCAGGCATTACCTTTAGCCTCCGATACTGTGCAGCGCAGTATGCTACAACGTCGATAACTATTAAAAAACAGCCACTTAGCAGTATTTTAGAGTAACGTATTGTTCACCTCGGGCAAAGACAGAAATGTTCATCCACCGCCATCAATATCTAGTAGATAAGCTGCACTTTAACCTCAACTATCCACTGCCGCCCCCAACTAAATATCCAAATATGTTGATATTTTACAAGGAGTTGCACAGGGATGTACACTATCACCCAATCTATTCAAGGTATATACTCATGACATGATGGTAGCAGTCGAAGCAGCAAAGCAAGGAGCCACGATGGGGGAAGATACAGTGTCGGGGTACATGTTTGCGGATGATTTCGTGAGGATATCAGAAATACCCGAAGGATTGCAGAAACAGATTGAGGAAGCACTAGAGTACACTAGGAAATGGAGCGTGACAGCGAACGTGAAGAAATGCGCAGTAGTTGTATGCAACGAAGATAAGGTGAATCCGGTAAATTTCGAATTGAAGTGGGGAGACGTTGCACTACCGATCGTAGACAAGTATACGTACCTTGGCGTAGAGATCTCAAAGGACTGATCTTGGGATGCACACATTGCGAAAGCAACAGGAAAGGGTAAATTACAAGTAGGCAAGATGGATGCGATCCTAACAGACGCACCTTGATACTAGGATTAAAAGATGCATTCCGATGAATTTGGTAGTACCAAAGTTGAGTATGCAGGAAAAGTATGGGAAGGGAACGCCAAGTTCGTAAAACTGCAAACAGTCAAACTGATAGCAGCTAAGGTACTAGGATGCTCACGTACAACGAGTAATACCGTACCAAGAGCAGAACTAGGAATGTACCCACTCCAAGCAAATAGAGACGTGAGAGTTGAAATGGCAGTATAAAGTACAGAATATGCCAGAAACGAGGTTGCCAGCCATAATTGATAGGGCTGTATGGGAGAAAACAACAAAAGGGCAAGCTGGAATAAGGTGGGATAACGTAGTCGAGAAAATATGGAAGAATTTAGGGGGAGACCAAGAGGAGGTACTTTATATAGAGAAGTTTGGCGAGTACAAGGCAGAAGCAAAAGAAATAATAGAAGAAAGGGAAAGGCTAGCGATAAGAAATAAGGTGAAAGAGTAGAAGCACTAAGAGACATACGGGGGGTTGAGAGAATATATTGGAATGAAAACGTATCTGCACGGTCCAATGGACCACGCGAAAAAGCTGAAACTGCGATTTTGTGTAGGGGACAAGGACCCACCAGAAAGAAGAAGTAGATATACCAGCAATAGGGAGGAGGACGTGGCTACAAGTATGTGCCCGTGTGGCATAACAAGAGAGAGTAAGACTCACATAGCAGGAGAAACGTAAAATATACAAGGAGGAACGGGATGCGCTAGAGGAAGGAGTGAGGAAATTGGACGTATGTCGCATGGAAGAGTTTGGTAGACTAGAGAGTAGCGAGAAAACGATCGCTATCCTAGGAGATAGATGGCCGCAGACCGCGAAACAGGACGGGGTAGGATAAGCAAATAGTTTCTATGTCATATATGGAAGAAGCGTAATGAGCGCCCACACGTTGGAGGCGTCTCTATTAGGAGTAGGAGCGGTGCCCCATCTCGAAAGGCATGCGCGGTCAATGGTCAAATGACTAAGGCAAGCAACAACTAAGTGCCCCCCCCCGCCCCAACTCAACGAGGAGGAGGACATGGATACACATGGGTGCCCGTGTGGCACAACTATAGAGAGTTGGACTCACATAGTATTAGAATGTGAAATATACAAGGAGGAACGGGGTGTGTTAGAGGAGATGAGGAAATTAGACGAATGTGACATGGAAAAGTTTGACAGACTAGAGAGTAGCGAGAAAACGATCGTTGTACAAGGAGATAGATGGTGGCCACAGACGACGAAACAGGACGGGGATAGTAAATCAAAGCAGTTTCTACATAAAATACGGAAGAAGCGTAATGAGCGCCCAAACGATGGAGGCGTCTCCATAAGGAGTAGAAACGGTGCCCCATCTCGAAAGGCATGCGTGGTCAATGGTCAAATGACTAAGGCAAGCAACAAATGAATACGCCCCTCCCCAACTAAAAACCGTCCCTGTTTCTCACACGCGCACGCCAACCGGCGACGATACTATAGCAAGTGTGACTATGTCATTCCCGGGGTAGCGGAATACGGCAACGGTGGAGTCAACAAGGGAAGGGCGCCAAAACCCTCAAGATCCAGATGGGACGAGGAGGAGGAGGAGCGTGCGGTGACAATGGAAGCTTCTCCTCCTCGTCCCATGTGGATATTAGCGTTTGGCGCCCTTTCCTGTTCGACTCCCTCGTGACCGTATTCCGCTACCCTGGGGATGACACTATCAGACATGCTATAGGATCGTCGCCGTTTGGTGCGCGTGTCTGGGTACTGCTGTACGCTGTACTTCTCTACTGCTGACTGCCGCTGCTGTGCGCGTTGCTGTTTGTTGCGCTAGGTTCTGGGTTGCGGTGTTGCGGTGCTGCTTTGCGCTCGAAAAAACAGTGTTTACATCTTATTTATTGTCGTTATTACAGAGGGGTACGAGAGTAAAACAAAAGCTAAAATATTAAAAGTTGGGTCCTAGGGGTGAAATTAGGCCCCGCCCCCGAAACAAGGCCCCAAATCGTTCATTTTGAGGTTCTTAGAAGAAAAAAAATGATTTTGGGCTACAAAAAACTGGAAAAATAAAAACTAATATAGGTTTTTTAAGCTAAAGCCCACGGAGGCTCAGCCTAGCGACGGCCGTGTTCGCGCAAAGCCTCTATAACGTGTAGAGACCATCCCACACAATGCTCGCGGAATAAAACTCGAAAAGCGACCAGGGGTTCTCCTGACCCCTCTGTATTGTATTGTTTTGAATTTAATCATACTGAGAACCGATTTCCGTACGTTCTCTTCTCGAAATCAACTCAGAACAACGGCGAAGAAGCGAACGAAAAGCCGGTCGGGGTGGTTCGATCGAAAAGTACTCGCCAACGTAGGCGTATACTGAAAACTCAACTCATGCAAATTGTCATGTCGCAAAGGCAAGATCCCGATACGGTATAATCATCTGTCTGAGTTGAGTTTTCAGTGTACGCCTACGTTGGCGAGCGGAATCCTGGTACTCCTCGACCAAACCATCCCAAGCAGATGTCCCGTTCGCGAGCGCACCTTGAGTCGCATAGACTATGAGAATAAAATAGCCGCTGCTCTCGAAGTGCCCAGGAAAAAACAATTCAAAAAGAAGGCGGTTGCTGCGGTGCCAGTGTTGACTGTCATCCAAGTTGGAGATGGTGTCGTCCGTGGACCACAAAACCGACGTTGCGACTGGAAGCGATAATGCTGAACGCGATGATGTCGGCTGTGTTTCGGCTCCATACACGGTTGATGATGGAAGTTGATGCCCGGTATCGGCAGAACGTGTTCCCCCCGCGCCAAGCTGAGCCGTTAAACGATGTATCAGAGGAAGGTGTATCAGCAGAACGTGCTGGCCCCGTGCCAGGCTGGGTAGCACCCAATGTGCCCGCATAAAGTGTGCCCCCCGTACGAGACTGAGTAGCCGAATCATCAACAACAACCTGGTTGCGCATCACAGCTCGTGAAGGTGCTCTCGCCGCAGAAGATCGACGAAGACGGATGTATTCGGTCTTGGGGCAAGGACAACCTTCCAGAACGTCAGAGCTCTCGGAATTACGCACGATTACGACGTGCCGGGCCGCGCGTTGCTATACGCCGTACTTGAAAGAGCTTGCCGCCGACGGCTCTAACGAGCTTGTCGGCCGCATCAGCTGCTTTCGTAGACTTCCTCGGTGATGCCGATGCTGATGCGGCAGTCGGGGCTTGTTTGTTATTTTGGCATTGAATCTTCCGCACATGAAAAAGTGAGGTACTTTCTCGAAATTCCTGAAAAAACGCGACGAACTCTATGGGACGTCCTTGCTTGGTGCCAGTCGATGTGTAGATCAAAGGGCGAGGCTCACAACCTCAAAAGACTGATGCGTGTCGAGGACCTGTCTCCGTGATAATATACTAAGTATGTAGAGGTAGCACCGAGTGTCTGTGAAGAACACTTGTGGCGATAGAGAGACGGTTTGGGAAGGTGCTCAAATCGAGAAGAAACGAACGAGAGTGATCACGGCAGGCCAGGCTTTCACCTGATCATCACCGGACAACGCCCATGCTACTGGCAGACGTACTCCACGGGCTGTTGCAGTAGCCGACAATTCGTCCTACAGCAAAGTCCCCTGGTGTTACGATGGTAAGCTATGAATAGCTACCCTTCCGTAAAATCAACGTTCCGCCGGAGGCAAGTTGAACATAAAATACACCGGCGAGAAGGAACAAACTCGAGTCTCGCCGCATATTGTATTTCTGCATCTAGAAATAGAAAGCCCAGGCTGCTCGCGCGAAAAGGCTGCACATCAACACAGACAAGGATCTCAACGTCCATGTTTTAGTATACCATACGTGGAAGTGACGTGAGCTTTAAACCTGTTTCTACTATACGGCCAAAGGTACTCCACGCCACTTCTACGACATTTTTCCCAAAAAAGGGGGACGTGCAGTTCAGCAGAGATGAAACTTCATTTTTACCCATCGCCCGGAAGACAAACCAAAAAAACTGTGCCGCATCGCGGCTCGCCTTGCTGTGAAACCCACCTTTTGGAGAGGTCCACCGCTTCCTCGTAATCCCGCAGCTCGTCCTCCCAGTCCAGAAGCACATCGACCAAAGCCTCCCCGCAATGAGGGCATGCTCGACCTAGACACAGAAGAAGGGATGCGTGTTATCGGCCCTGGTTCGCGGACGCTTCACACGTCCATGAGAGGTTCTCGGAAAACTGCGGTTCTTGGAAGGTTTGGTAACAGCCCCCGTCCGAAACGTTTCCATGTATACCTATGTTATAAACCTACCCTTTGCACGAATTATCACAAGGGCGTGATAGTTATGCACTCCCGGAAGCTTTTGCGATAGCGGTTCTTGAGTGCGGTTCTCACAGATAGGTTCGCACCACAATATGCGGTAACAAGCATCCCAGCACAGAAGGCCGTTGATTTTACATCTACTTTCAGGGGCGTCAACTTTAACGTGGAGTAGCCTACGTTGAAGGTGCACAAACTTCGAGCTGCACTCTAGGGCTTCAAGGCAAAATACAAAAAAAGGCCAGTCGTCCGGCTTCAACATGTCAGTGTGGAGGCAACCCGTGATGAAGGCCCACTGACGTCCGGCGGCACTCATGGAGTCCAAGGCAGACAAGAAAAAAAGCGGCTCGTGGGGTCTTAACATGCAGTAGACTACTCTGAAGGAGCACAAACTTCGAACGGCACTTCAGGACTACAAGGGACAACAGGCACGTCGCGGAATTTCAACGCGCGGTAGCCTACATGGAAGGTGCATTGACCTCGGGTAGCACTCCAGGACTACCCAGGCAAAAAAGCAAAACGTGGGGTTTCCACTTGCAGCAGCCTACACTGACGGTGTGCTGACTTCCGGCGGTACTCCAGGACAAAAAGGCGAAAAAAAAAAGGTACCTCGTGGGGTGACACAAGGTGGTGCAGTACGCATTAAGACACGGCGAAACAGAACCAGGGGTGTAGAAAAGGGGCGGGATGCTACAACAAGAAAAATGCCGAGTGATACCTATTACCAAGACCTGATGGTGTGTCATATTTTAAACCTTCAGACATTAATAGTTCACTTGACGTCGGCGGCTGACTTTCTTCTTGCACACAAAAAGAAAAAGTTACGTGCACCTGTTTTCTGGAAACCGACGCCCCCCACGTCCGCCGTCCGCCGAACCTCTCTTTGGCATCCGGAACAAACCTCCATGAAGAGGTTACCGTGCAGCTCGCACAGCTTCTCTCGCGGGATTCCGGAGCGCAAGTGCAGCCCTGTAGGCAACGCATGCGGGTTCAGGAAGTCAGCGAGGGCGGGAGCTTTTTCAGCACAGCCTTCAGTCTTGCCAGATACCACACTGGACGAAACTGTGAGGTTCGTGTGGGTTTCAAAGCAATCTCTAACAGTCGTTACATGTATAGGGCTGCGCACAGGCAGCCTCACTCAGAAGATGGTATACTGCCTGCGTCAGCAATCGGTATACTGGACTGCAACAGTATGCTGGCACCACTTGCCCCCGCCCCCAACTGGCGAGGGGGCCGCGCCGGAAGGGCCACCGAACTGAAAACATTCCGTACGCGTTTTCGAAAATTTCGTCTTTCCTCCCTCCAAACGGTTCTCGGAAGATCAAAATTTTCTGGCAACATAAACTGGCAGGCTCAATGAGTAGATGGCTAATGCGAGGAGTAATGTACTGGCAGCATAGACTGTGTCGGGGCGCAGCTCTATACACTTAAAATTTCACAGAGGTAGTAATACGCCTACAGTCCTTACAATTCCGTCCAGAGTTATATCGATACGCCAACAGTCGCTACGCTTCCGGCCACAATGGTATCGGTATGCTCTTTACGCATGCTTTCTCTCCCTAGCAGGATTTGGGCGTATCATGCCGCTCGGGCCGCGGTCACCAAGGGTACACGGAATTCTGTAAAATGGAATTACAGCAGATTGGCGACATTTCTTGATCATATATCCGTTTTAAGTCGCGTGGCTTCCAGGACTATATGTATATGGCGCCGTGTGGCCTCCAGGACTGTAAGTACACCGTGCCCGTGTGGCTTCCATAGGTGACGTATATACGCTGTCCGTGTGGCTTTCCTGGTTACTCCTTAGTGTGTGGTTACGGTGCGCCTGTAGTGCACATGGCCATCACACGTCGTATCGAACCACGCGCAAGCCCCCTTTAAAAAGAAAACGACGTAGCTTCAGGAACACGGTTGTAGACGTCAGGGCCAAAGCTCGACCAAGGCAAACACTTTAGCTGTTGCGTGCGAGGCCAACCATAGCCGCGAGTTCTATCGGATTGTCGGACACAAATCTATTTGCGCCGGACGCCATCAGTATCCCGTATAAAACCAAGCACGCTTCAACAACAACAACAACAACAACAACAACAACGGACGACGTCGGCGACGACGTCGTAACAACAAACAAAGCCGCACGCGACAGCCGGCCCTATTTCCGCTTCCTTCCCCTGTCTCACCATCGACGTTTTGGCTTATGATGGCATGCACGAGGCCCTCCTTCACCAAAGCCAAAAGCGCCATGTGGCCAAGCGTGGGGAAAGCGTTATCCCAACACCGCTCATACTCGGGCAACGGGTGGCCCTGCTTTTCTAGCGTCCAAACGCCACGCTGACCTCGAAAGTCCGGGATTCCTGTCGCGGCAAGGTTAGCGCAACGCCACGGAGAGCAGCAGTCGGGAGACAGCTTGGGTTGGGTTGGGGTGCGTTGGATTGAGTTGGCTTGCGTTGGTTTAGATTGAATTGGGTTGGGTTGGGTTGGGTTGGGTTGGATTGGGTTGGATTGAGTTGAATTGGGTTGGGTTGGGTTGGGTTGAGTTGGGTTTGGTTGGGTTGGGTTGTTTTGGGTTGGGTTGGGTCTGGTTGGGTTGGGTTGGGTTGGGTTGGGTTGGGTTGGGTTGGGTTGGGTTGGGTTGGGTTGGGTTGGGTTGGGTTGGGTTAGGTTGGGTTGGGTTGGGTTGGGTTGGGTTGGGTTGGGTTGGGATGGATTGGGTTGGGTTGGGTTGGGTTGGGTTGGGTTGGGTTGGGTTGGGTTGGGTTGGGTTGGGTTGGGTTGGGTTGGGTTGGGTTGGGTTAGGTTGGATTGAAGTGGGGTGGGGTGCAGCATCGCACGGGTGGGTAGGTTCCGTGAGGTGAGTGGGGGCGGGCGGGTTCACTAGAGACACACCAAACAACGATAAAAACTCTATGCATGTTCTATATTTGTACAAAATTCCCCTTCGGGATGGGATTAACTTGATATTCCGGGGGCGTCGCACCTCGAAAAGGGGGAACATAGGCAATCCAATGGTATGTACCAGGCATGAACTACTGTTTTCGCTGCTGCTGCATGCTTCGAATACCTGGTATGAGGCCCGACGATGTGTCCTTCATTGTTGCGTTGGACGTGATCATGTTGCCGGCGTTCGGTCTCCTGCTGCTGTGCACCAACCACACACGTACACCGAGACTACTGCCACAAAGGCGAGAGCTTGGAGCACGGCAGCCGTTGTACCGCTGCCGCCGCACTGTTGCTGTGCTGCTGTACATTGATTTGTGGCTGCGAGGCTGAGCGGCTGTTTCTGCACAAAAGCAAAACGCACATATTCATGGTTTTGCCTGCCTATGCACAGCGCACACTCCACTCACATACAGAAGCGCACACAACTACACACAGAAGCACGTCCGTGGCTGTCACAAGGAGTGATGTTGCTGCTACTGGCTGTATGTAGATGCGTCGTGGTAGACTGCAGAGAGGGTAAAAACAATTGGACTAATGTTTTGCAGCGGGCGGGAGAACAAAGCCGATACGAAAATAAGAGAGCGGAGCGGGCTATATAAAAGTTAAAAAAAGGGGGTTTTCTCTCACATGTTACGCTTTTACAGATTATCTACATGTGTTGAATCGTACTGGCGAGGTTGCGCCGCATTCGTATCAAGTTGCGCCGCACGTTAGGATAACGTAGCGTTCAGATACGTGCTATTGTGCAGTGCAGGTCGCGTTTGCCTACCGAACTTAGTTCTTCTTTCCGCCTTCTCAGATTGCGACGTGCTTCGTCTGCCTTTTCTTGGCTGGAACGATTATCTACCAGGCGGCTCTATTACATCGATACAGGACGAGCGTCACCGCAGGTGCCATCGATTAAAAAATAGTGTGAATTAATCCTTTCACGGCTGGAAACCCATTGTTGGGGATACTTGGTAGTAGCACACGGAGGGGTTTGGGGGCTCTGAAGGGGCTAAGCGAAGTGACGACATCAAAAGATATCGTGCTCTAACGAGCAGTAAGGTTCTCCTCTGTTTGAGCTTTTGCTGTGGTGTGACCCACACATGCGCAGACGCGCGTTCTACTGTACATCTGGAGCCGTCCTTGCTGGCTGCTTACACATAGGTACTACAAAGATCTCCATCATACTTGGCAGGCTAAGAGCCTCGTGTTAGGACTATTTGTCCGCTCTCTTTTTTTTTTACTTCTTTGTGATTCGACAAAATGGCTGCAAAATCGACAGATTCTAGTCGAACGCACATCCTTCGGGATGCACCCAGATTTAGCTGTGAACAATCCAACTGGATATAATACAAGGAAACATTGGATGACGTCGTGTGCTTCCACAGCAGCAAGCTCCGGGGGCATATTTCAGGGACAAGCGCGCCCAGGCAAGCACGTGCTTGCCCCAAAAGACGTACGAGTATTTCCAACGTGCGTAGAATCCTCACGCCCCATCACGGGGCAAAACCCATCCCCGAGCAAAGGAGGGACAGCAGAACGAGAGGCCCAGTGGGTCGCAGCATAGGATATCAAACGAGCAGGAGCAAACATCACTGGGGCAGCAACGCCTGCTGCACCGATTGCGGGTTCTTGATCGGACACTAAGATGTCAGCTTGACGAACTGCCTGGAGTTCCAGGGAAGGTTTCGTGTTGTAGAAGGAAGGACAGCAGGAACAAACTGTATCTAAACTCCCACCTGTGAACGGTGGGGTATTCAAAATAATGACATTTTTTAATTTCGAATATCCCACCGTTCACATGCGGGATTGTTAATAAAAATTTGTTCTTGCTGTCCTTCCTGCTACAGCACGAAACCTTCGCCACAACCCCAGAGAATTAGGCAACCTGAGATATACATGTCCGATCACAGAGCCTGCAATCGGTGTACCAGGAGTTGCTGGCCCTGGGATATCTGCTGCTCGTTCGACATCCTGTGCTGCGACCCACTGGGCCTCTCGTTCGCCTGTTCCTTTCCATTGCTCAGGGGTGGGCTTTGCCTCTTAGATGGGTCGTGGGGATTCTGCGTACGTAGGAATCACTCGTGCGTTGTTTGGGACAAGCATGCGCTTGTCTTGGCACGCTTGTAGGAATCACTCGTGCGTTGTTTGGGACAAGCATGCGATTGTCTGGGCACGCTTGCCCCTGAAATATGTCCCCGGGCTTGCTGCTGTGGAAGTACACGACGCCCTCCAACGTTTCCTTGTAATATATCCAGTGCGATTGTTCACCGCCAATTCCGGGTGTACCCCCAAGTATGTGCGTTCGACTAGAATCTGTCGATTTTCCAGCCGCTTGTCGGATGAAAGGGAGAACTCAACTCGGTTTGAGGTATTCGAACGATTTCATCCTGCACGGGCATTGTGATGCAAGTCACAGCAGTGACCACCCCAACAACTCTCGCTCCGTTTCAGGTTAGTTGCACGTGCTTGCAGAAGGATCAGCGACGTGGAGCTCGAAGAAGCAACCGGTGGTTGCCCTCTCGTCGTGCGAATCGATGTACATGGCACTACCATACGCGTGGTTTTGCAGTATCGTCGTGCGCATCGGAGTACATAACACTAGCATACTCGAGCCGAAGGCCGTTTATCTTTCTCGTTTTTTTAGCGAATAAACGTTCCCTTAACTTTCTTCTGTGCGGACATATGAAAACAACATGGGAGCTCTCCAACTATCAGGTAGTACAGCACCGTCGTCAAGGATCAAACACATTCGTACGGCATACCATTTTCTGCGCGAGCTGGTTGCATCGAACAAGATCGTCGTATCCCACGTCAAGACGACAAATCAGCTAGCGGACATTTTCACCAAATTCTTGAACTACCCAAAGTTTGAAGCCGTTCTGGACAAGAAAATCAACTGCGTTTCTTGACTCCACAAGATCGTCATCACAACCTGTATTGTCACTTGTGTTGAGCTTGTATTATCACTTGTGTTGAGGGGTGTGTGTTTGCTATTTTGATGTTTTACGTAGGTGCTACATGAGCATGTATGTACACACTGCATGTTTAACGAAATATTGTGTGTATCAAACTTTGTGATGACGGTTTACACACGCATCTCAAGTCTTTGTTATTCGCGATTTGTCGCCAGATACACTCGGACACGAGTTTCTGAAGTATACATTCTGACTACGAAATTGGTCGTATTAACGCAAAATGCTTGTGACGCTCACCATCATAGCAACCCCGAGATAGGCGGTTAATGTCTGGTGATGTTGGGTGCTCGCTGGAACCTTTGTTCATTGGTACTTTGACATTACGATTCAGACGCGTTTTTTATGTTGTTATTATTCATTCGTTTCATGCGATTACCTTTGTAGCGATTCTGTTCTGCTAGGGGCGTGTCAGGTATTACGATTGTACAGGTTCTCTACATGCGTTCAATCTTATTGATGAGATAGCGCCGAATTCGTACCAAGTTGTGCCGCATGTTAAGTGTAAGGTATTTTTTAGATACTTACGAGTACAAGTCCCGTTTGCCTACCGATCTTGGTTCTTGTTGCTGCCTTCTGATATTGCGACGTGCTTCGTCTATCTTTCCTTGGCTAGAACGATGGGCTCTAGTTAGCGGTTCTACTGCATTGATAAAGGACGAGCGTTCCCGCAGGTACCATCAAGTTTAATGTATCGTGACTCAAGCAAGGTGACGACATCAAGATATCGTGATCTAACGAGAAATTCAAATTCAAGTATCCTGTATTTTAGTTTGGTTTTGCTGAGGTATCACGCACACATACGCAGATGCATGTTCTGCTGAAGCACCTGGATCCGTCTTCGATGGCTGATTACACAGGTATCACACAGATCCCCATATTATCCAACACTTTCCATGCACCTACTCGGCTCAGCGAAGCGGAGCGCATTCCCTTGACAAACGAGCCAGCTCGGCGAGTTTGAATGCTCAGGGCACGCGCCACGGGGCTCGGCCGGGATCCAGACATGCGTCGTAATGTACCAACGGTCCCCTTCCTTGCCCCGAAGTCGAAAGCGCGAGACAAAACCCTCGGCTGCTGGAGAACAGCAGCATGCCAAAAAAAAACAAAAAGAAACATGTTGTTCATATGCATACCAGGTTCCCCTTCGGGATGGGGTTTCCTTGATATCTCGGGGGCGTCACAAGTCCAAGAGGGGGGCCGTTCCAATGATAGGTATGAGCTGCTTATGCTACTGCTGTATGCGTCGTATAACTGGTACGAAGTCCGACGAAGGGTGCTTAATTGTCGCGTTGGACGTGAAAATGTCATCGTGACTCGATCTCCTGCTATGCACCAACCACACACATATACCGTGACTACTGGCACAAAGGCAAGAACATAAAACACGGCTGGCGTTGTACTGCTGCTGCTGTGCTGCTGATGTACACTGATTTCGTGGCACCACACACTCTACGAACACAAACCGTACATACAGAAGCACACACACATAGGCATACACGCAGAAGCAAAGTCTGTGGCTATCAAAAAAGAGATAGCTCACAACATGGCTGTTGTTGTACCGTGACTGCCACAAGTACTGAGCCTCGGGGGGCATGTGTGATGCAGTAGCACGGCAGCAGCAGAGCGAAAAGAGATGTTAGCATGTGGGTTTCTATGGGCCCTGCGCGGCTCGGCGAAACGAGGCAGGCGGCAGTATGGGCCTAGCCCGGTGGGTCTTGCCTGGTGCGACTACCTCCCGCGTGCGGCGCGGGGAGTACAACAACAACGAGATAAATAGTAGCTAGGTGCCAATCTCCCAGGGAGACGAGCAGAGGGAGACAGTTTTGTCAGGCGAGGTTCGTGGCATGTTCAGTGCGAGGTGCACAACATAAGTTACACAGGGCTAGGTGCAACAGGTATGTATGGTGTTCGAGAGGTGCGTGTTGCTACTGCTGGCTGTATGTAGCTGAGTCGTAGTAGACAGCAGAGAGGGTAACACGTATTTGACGGATGATGTCGCACAGCGGGCGGGAGAGCAGAGCGAATAATAAAATGTGCGAACGTAACGGGCTATGATATTGTTTTTAAAGAACAAAAACAAAAAGTGGGGTATTCCATGCACCTCATCGTCTCAGTGAGGCGGGACACAACCCCGTGACAAAAAGAGCCAGCCCAGCGACGTTCACTGCTCACAGCACCGCCACGGAGCTCGGTCGGGATCCAGACATGCATCGTAGTGTACCCACAGACCCTTGCTTGCCCGGCAGCAGCAATTGCGACAAAAAAACACGACCGCCGGAGAACACCATGCCCGAAAAAAACAGAGCATATTGCGCATAGACCTATATATAGCGAGCAGCTGTCAAGAACCAGAGAGCACCAGTCGAGAGACAGAGAGCAGCCGTCGAGACACAAAACAGCACAAGAGAAAGGTCACGTTGGTGCGCCACCAAGGAGACACTGAGTCGCGGCTTAGTGCCAAGCCACAGAAAAGCAGCAGCTTGCATTGGTGCACCGGCAGGGGGGCATTGACAGTAGTGAGACCAGTCAAACAAAAGTACAGAATACTCCCAAATCCTGCATTCTGTCTCCTCTGAGACCAAATATCCAAACATCTTGCAATTCGGAACAGCTCAGAGAGGTCGATTCGGAACAGGTCGGGGAGGTCGGAACGCCCGTGGCACACCACGGCCGTCGCATCCGGCAACACCAAAAACTTTAGAGGTGTCAACATACTAGGAGTGGCGGCTTCATCGCCCCTTTTCCTTGCCGGCTCGCGTACAGGCTCATCGAGGGGTTAGCGCTATTAATAGCGAGGAAAATGAGACATCAATTCCTGCATTGAGTACGTACTGTTGTATCGACAACGCCAGTCGCAGGGCGATATCTCCGTTCGCCTCGTACCCGCGGAATGAACGGTCGTCGCCCCCCCGGTCTTTGGGTAAGGCTCGCGTTCAACGGTTGCGTCTTCGCTTCGAGACACGAAAGAGTAAAACAACCACACCGTATTTCGACTGCCGTGCTCTTGTAGCACAGCTCACCCGCGGCGACACCAGCCATACCCTAGCGGTTACACCCATACGAAGCGCCTGATACATATCAGGTGCGTAAAAAGTGGCCGTTTCACAGCACAGTGCCGAAAAAAAGAACTCGCAAAAAAACATTCTCTAATCGACTCCTTGCCACCACCAACTGTGAGCAGCCGAAACCTGCAAAAATGATACCCCCTTACCCGCTGCGGTGGACAAGCCTGCTCCCGTGTGCGCCACGACCATCGGCGCGTCTCTTATCAGGGTGGTGAGCTCCTTCGCTTTCGCTCGCATCTGCCTGGGCGAACACTCAACCTCCACCGCCCCGCATCGCCCCTTATGGTGGCCTGGAGACGAGAAACATTCGAGAACACAAACGCGAGATTGGACGAGCACCGGGCTCAACGCTTGCGATTTCCAAGCACTACTTTGCGGGACAGTTGACTTGGAAATAGCACGTGGTACTTTTTTTGCAGTACAAAGCAGAAGGCTATGGTGGCTTCGGAGGCGAGACATCCGAAAGAAGAACAAAATTGTTGGAAAAAAAAAAAAAAATGATATTCCGACGAGACTGGATCAAAGAGTGTCGCCCTTCATAAAAAACAGCGTTGGCAAAAAGCGGCACCCCCGTCGAAGCATTCGTTTGCGGTGACAAGAACCGGGGCCAATAACGCCACCCCAAAACGCCACCATTCAAGGTGGTGTCGGCTCTACAGCTACAGCAGGAGGAGTATCTGCATCACTGGGAACAGTTTGAGCGGCTTTAGGGGTGACGTTTAGCTTCAAGAAAAGGCCTGGAGACGCGATCTGCTCGACCCTTTGGCTGGAAAACACACAAAACACGACGCGGGAGGCGTCCATCCTGCCATGATGTCCGCCTCGAAGGTAAGGGGGGGTGTGGTGGTGGGTAGAGGGTGCATATCTGTTAAATGTGCAACATATACAAGGCGATGCAACCCTTGGGTAAATGTAGGGTCCAGTGTTGCACACCCGTACGACCCAGGATTGTGCCTTTGTTCTACTTGCACCATAACCACCCAGTCGCGGTCAGTTGTGAATTTCGCAGAGTGGTTGTATTATAAAAAATGAAAATACACTCCAGCTGTGAGATCGAAGATTTCGTCGAAACTCATCTTTGCAAGCTGTGTGTAATACTCCGATCGCGCGTATTACGAGTTGTGTGTCCTCATCAAGGATATAGGTCGGCAACTTCCCTTACAACCACAGTGTAGCTATCAGGGTCAACAGGGTGATGTTAGTCAGTCTGTGCGCGGAAACTATAAAACCCGTTTCTGAGGGGGGCCAAATCTGACAGCTGTGGAGGGAAATGTATCCGTTTATCAAGTGAATCCTGTAAGTCGAATCTCCGGTGAGGGGGGGGCGGAGTTTTGAAGGACGTGGGGGCCTGGTGGTTGTATTGTATCAATAGCAGCAACAGCAACACAGCGGGCGTGCCGAGCAAGTTGACCCAGCAACAACCCTGACTCAGTCCTATCGTACCCATTCATCTGTTTCGTTTCGCATGTTCGTTCGTGTTCATCGCGCGTCGCTCGTCGACTTACCGCACGAACACACCACACGTCAAGCCTCTCTCGAACAATATTCCGAGCCGGTTTTGTACGACGACGGGGTTACTGCACATGCCGAGCGATGTGTTCACGGAAAA
Organism: Undaria pinnatifida; assembly: GCA_012845835.1. Classification (NCBI taxonomy): domain Eukaryota; class Phaeophyceae; order Laminariales; family Alariaceae; genus Undaria; species Undaria pinnatifida. The sequence continues at coordinate 1,720,916 of JABAKD010000012.1, read as the reverse complement.
TGACGACGACAATTTCCCAAAGCCATCATTTTCGTTGCCCCCCCCCCCCCCCCCCCCCCCCCGCCGCTTCCTTCCTAGGCATACAGAAGGCCTATGACACAGTATAGAGGAATGGGTTGTGGAAAAAAAATGTGGGAAATTGAGATCAGAGGAAAGATGTGGAGAATGATGAAAACGATGACGGGTTGTGCGCGAAGGGCTGCCTGTGATGCGGGACGGGGAAAATCCAAGCGTGTTGATATTTTACAAGGTGTTGCACAGGGATGTATATTATCGCCCAATCTATTCAAAGCATGTATTAATGACATGATAGTGGCAGTCGAAGCAGCAAAGCAAGGAGTCGCGATGGGGGAAGATACGGTGTCGTTGATGTTTGCGGATGATTTCGTGGGGATATCAGAAGCATCCGAAGGGTTGCTGGAACAGATAGAGAAGGCACAGTATGAACGGTGCTCCGTCTCAAAAGGGATGCGTGGTCATTGGTCAAATGACTAAGGCAAGCAACAAACGAGTACGCCCCCCCCCGCCGCCCCGTACGTCGGCAAAAATATATTAGGGAACTCCCAGTTGGGGGGGTGTTACTTCGCGTGGTAAACGGCACTCTCCTTTCGTGAATGAAGAAAAAACTTACAGCTGCTGACATTACTATCTCCACTCCGGTGCAAGCCCATGGCCATAGCTTTTCATCCTTTCGTGTTTGACGCGCATCGCCGACTTTCATCGACTGCTGCGGTCATCATGATGAGGGTAATGCCTTCTGCTCGCTTGTTTACACGAGTGGCCGATTCATTGGGTGCAGCATCAGTATCGCACAGGCCGTCATAGTAACAGTACCAGCCCTCGGGACTCGGTCAACGACTCGCGAGTACCGGCATACTCCGAGTGCTCACACCTCCAAGCAGCTGGGCGCTGAAACTGCATGACTCCTGCGGGTCAGCAGGGTACCTGGGGGCTGGCATGACTGAGTCCCGCGAGTCCTCAGGTTGCCTAGGCGCCGAAATGACTGAGTCCCGCGAATCCTCAGGATACCTGGGCGCCGAAACGACTGAGTCCCGCGCGTCCTCAGGGTATTTGGGCACCGAAATGACTGAGTCCCGCGAGTCCTCGGGGTATCAGGGGGGTGAAAAGACTGTTAGTCGCGAATCCTCAGGGTACCTGGGTGCAGAAATGACTGAGCCCCGCGAGTCGTCAGGGTATCCGGGCGCCGAAATTACTAAGAACCGCTGGTCCCCAGGGTATCTTGGGGCTTAAAATGAGCTGAAACGACTGAACCCCTCCAGCGCCGAGGGTATCTGAGGCCTGAAACGAATGCTTGCCGAGGACTGTACTGGTGCTCTGACAAGCTCGCCCTGACACGCAAAGCGAGATCAGATCAGATCAGGTCAGAATTAGATCCAACACTAAATCACATCAAGATCAGCAAAGGTCGTTAGAGTACCAGCACCATTCTCAGCCAACGTCTCAGTAGGACTCAGTCCCTAGGGTACCGGGGCGCTGAAATGACAGTCCCGCGAGTCCTCAGGGTACCTGGGCGCCGCAATGACTGAGTCCCGGCAGTGCTCAGGGTATATACGCGCAGGCTTGCAGAGTCCAAGGAGTCCTCAAGGTATCCGGGGGCTGAAATGGCAGAGTCCCGCCAGTCCTCAGGGTGCCTGGGTGCCGGCATGACTGGGGCCCGCCAGTCCCGAGGGTACAGGGAGATGAAATGGCTGGTACCCGCAGGACTGGTATTCTGACGACATTTGCAGTATTGCTACGGGCGTGAAGTGAACAGAAACCTTGGGTCTTCGAGGGGCGCGCAGCGTGCCAGGAAACACCAACCGGAATCCAGAATGCAACCCATGGAATACGACTGAAACCGTCACATTTAGCACACAGGCTATGAGGGACGAGGATGAGCTGTTATCACCGCTAATAGCTGCTGGATGGACCATAAGACCAAAACCGTGGCCGGCGGCCGCTGCAAAGACAATTACGCCGCGCCTATACCAACTTACAAATATCGACCTCCTGATAGGCCCTGAGAGGCCTCCATTTTTTTTCGCTTTCCGCACTAACTTTAAGATGTTCTCCTCTCCGGACGGCTGAGCGGGCTCGGATGCCTGAAAAAGCGCTTCTCAGCGCTTTTACTACTTTTTTTTTTTAATTCAAGTTTAAAAGTCCTTTTTTGGAGGAAGTTGAATTTTTTATCCCCTTATGTTTAAAACTCTTACTGAGTATTTTTTAGGAATATCACAAACTACCTGAACACCGCCTCCTTTCGTTACTTGCGGAACGGTCCACCTTTTCTTTGGACGAAGCTTTCATTCTACCAGAGGTCCCAGCCTGATGATGTCAGCTTGGCTCATTACATCATCAGCTCAACTCCGCCAAGCAGCGCACAGCAGCGCTAGCTCAGCAGCGCAGCGCTAGATCAGCAGCTCAGCAGCGTGCAATGCCGTCGCCTGGCGTGCCCTGCCGGGCCCTGCCGTGCGGGTCAGTACTGTGCGATGCTGTGCGGTGTTGTGCAGTGCTATGTCGTGCTGTGCCGCGGTGAATGCTTTGCTGTACTTACTCTCATTTTGTTGAATCACGATAAAAATTCATCCCCCAGCTCAGCTCAGCCCGCAGCTATATATAGCTCACAGCAGGGCAGTGCCGTGCGGTGCCGTGCGGTGCCGTGCCTTGCCCTGCGGTGCGGTGGTGTTTCATGCTGCGCTGTGCTTTCTTTCGAGCATACAGCAGTATCAGGTATGTGTTGCGAAGTACCAGGTACCAGGCACCGGCATGTACGTGTGTACATACTCGTCTTTTTGTACCAGGTAGATTTCTTCAAAGTTGATTGCCCTCTCTCGGTCCCTATGTTTTTTCCCTCGCAAATTGCACCCGCACGGCCGATCAGAATAGGACATCGCCAACAAGCACTCAGCACAGTGCACACACAGAGGGGGGAGGGGGGGAGGGGGGACGGGGGGAGGGGGGACGGGGGGGACGGGGACGGGGGGGGGGGAAGGGGGGAAGGGGGAGGGGGGGCTGAAGGGGGGGCGTCCTGCCCAAGAGACTGAAGTCGGGGTCTGGCCATCATCGTCTTGAAATGTGTGGGCCTTCCAATGGCCGTCACAAGACAGCATAAGACCGCCCTGACGTCTTCGCCTTATTGCGTTTTCTCCCCAGTGCCATCGACGATGCACTTGATACCCTCTATGAGCCCAATGCCGTCTTTAGCCAGTTCCTAAGGTCTGCTAGTATGATATTTTTTCTCTTTTCCTGCCCTTGCTTCCTCTTTTTTTCTTGTCTTTTCTTGATTTTGTTGTCTTTTCTTTTCTTTCCTTTCCTTTTTCGTTTTTAGTTTTCTTGCCTTTTCTTTCTGTTATCTTCTGTTTATTTCTTTGTTTCTTTTTCCAATTGTCTTGCGTCTGTCGTGCGTATGCGTAGTGATAGGTACTACGTGCAATATATACGTGGTAGTCTTTCTTGGGTGGCAAGCAGTATAGTCGGTTTTTCCAGGCGCGAGTAGTGAGACGTATGCACCAGTATGGACCTGGCACAACGTAGGCTGACTCCTGATTTCACTTTTTATAAGTTTCTGGTGGAGGCATGCATTGCGTCAGCTGTGATATATGCCGTGTACCGCCTTTGGTTTGTGTTTTTCCCCTTGGGTATTCCTCACCTCCAGAGCAAATTGAGCCTGTCCTGTGACCACGGACTTGATTATGCGAGTTAATGTGAGAATAACAACAACAACAACAACAACAACAACAACATCAACAACAACAACATCAACAACAACAACACAGCACATGGCAACAATCAGTAGCCCTGCACAAGCAGCTCTTGGCATTATCAATTCGCTAGTCGCACCAAATCATGGGCCTCTTTCTGCCCCCTTTACGGACATGTTTAGTTGCATTCTCGGGCAAGCACTTGGTATAGTCTATACGTACCCAAAGATGTCAGTTGACAGCGAGCTGACGAGCGGTCGAGCTGTCGAGGCTGTCTGTCGAGGGGTTTGGGGCTGTCTCAACAAACCATCCCCTATCCCCGGGTGGGATAACGCCTCCATATATCTGTGGAAACCCCTCATGCGTGTATGTTTTTAGATGAAATAATAGCGAGTCGCCTCAATCAAGTGAGCAGTTGACTGCTGTGCCCTGCAATTGATTGATACCATACACCTTGCATGTTGCACGTCCACGAGTGAGTCTCCGATGCTGCCTCCTACATCCTACATCTGGTCGTCTACGTGCGTGCGCGCTTCGCATTTTGGGTATTTGGTTCGGCATAGGATCATCGTCCTGGACCTCGTGCGAGAAAAAATATCGATGGTTTCAGTGTTTGCGCCAGGCGCTTTTCCAAAATAGGGGATGTTGATTAAACATGCCCTGTTTTTCGACTGTCGAGGCTGTCTGTCGAGGGGTTTTCTACTTGACAGTCGGACGAGGGGCCAAAAGTCTGTCAACCGACATCTTCACGTATGGTATGTGTTATGGCATGTGTACTCATATGTACTGCTGTTTGTGAACTGGGTACCAATAAATATATATCAAATCATTCCTTGGTGTCATGGACTTTGGTCAGGAGTTTTTTGTCTTGGCCTAAGTATGCGATTCGCGGAACTGGAATTCTCGGTCGAATATGGCTTGGTTCGAGCGCCGACTTCGGGGGGCGGCTCCAACGCCCCTCGCCCTGCCGTGTCCGTTCCGCACATCGACGTGAACGCGGACGGGTGCCGAGCGAGACGAGCGAGTGTCGAGGAGGAATTTTGGAAAGTTTGTTGAATCTTAATGGCTGCAACGCCTGAATGATTTACAAAATTGGCATCATTTCCAAACGGTACGTGATAATGTTTGGAATTTTGCGGTGGCATACTCTCGAGCGTTAGTTTCTTTGCTGTACTTTTTTACTATTAATAGTTCGTTTGGTTTCTTGCTCGGCATTTTATTGCTTTTGTTTCCGCTCGTTTTGCCAGCTGGAAATTCATTTTTTTAGTGTGGGTTCACCTAAAACGTGACACAAGTTACCGACGATATCCAACAACTTCGCGACACAAATTACCGACGGCAAAAAGTTTCGTGACAAAATAACTCCCAAACCATGGAATCATGATATTTTCATGTAACAGAATCTCGAGACAAAACCAAGCAGGTAGAAGAGCCGTCTCTTCGGCCTTTGGCCCTGGCTTTAGCATGGCCGCTGACACTCCAGGCAGCCTCTGCTGTAGGCATGAACGAGTGCGGTTGATTCGCAGCGAACTATCCCGCTGTGCTCGCTTCTATGTGGCCATTGTCCACGCCATTTCATGTCACCTCCCTTCTGTTTTGAGCTCGTCGTCGTGCCGTCGAGGTACGAGGAAACCCTTACGTACCGGGTGAGAACAGCAGTATGTATGACGAGCATGAACGCCAACTGACGGCATTGGCATACACACAACATCAGGTGCAACAGCAGTAGCCGAAGGGCGAAACTTCTAGCACATACTGCAGCAACTAGTAGCAACCAGAACCACAGCAGATAGCTCAAAGTGCAGTACGAGTGCAGTTGGCAAGTTTAGTCGTACACGCATCACTCTGTCCAGTAGTCTATAACAGAATCTCGAGACAAAACCAAGCAGGTAGAAGAGCCGTCTCTTCGGCCTTTGGCCCTGGCTTTAGCACGGCCGCTGACACTCCAGCCAGCCTCTGCTGTAGGCATGAACGAGTGCGGTTAATTCGCAGCGAACTATCCCGCTGTGCTCGCTTCTATGTGGCCATTGTCCATGCCATTTCAAGTCACCTCCCTTCTGTTTTGAGCTCGTCGTCGTGCCGTCGAGGTACGAGGAAAACCCGTACGTACTGGGTGAGAACAGCAGTATGTACGACGAGCATGAACGCCAACTCAAGAGCCAACAAGACGCAGCGCACAGGGGCCCCCAACACAGAGACACGTGACAACCACGGCCAGCTGTCGATCGCGTAATTCGCCGGTAGTCCGTGCTTCGGTGGGTGTATCGGAAGTCGTTCGTAGTACTGCTGTAGATCGTCGAAAAACCACGTGGCATCGTTTTGGTGGCAGACTCGCCAGTAGACCCCCCAAAATTTATTCACCTTTTCTTTTTCTTGGCCCCATGCACCCATTTCCTTTCCTTTCTCTTCTTTGTTTGTTTCTTTTTTCCAATTGACTTGCGTCTGTTGTGCGTATGCGTAGTGATAGATACCACGTGTAAATATATACGGGGTACTCTTCCTTGGGTGGCAAGCGGTATAGTCGGTTTTTCCAGGCGCGAGTAATGAGACGTATGCACCGGTATGGACCTGGCACATCGTAGACTGACTTCCGGTTTCACTTTTATATGTCTCTGGTGGAGGCATGAATTGCGTCAGCTGTGATATATGCGTGTACCACCTTTGGTTTGTGTTTTTCCCCTAGGGTATTCCTCAGCTCCAGAGTGACTGGAGCCTGTCCTGTGACCACGGACTTGATTATGCGAGTTAATGTGAGAACGACAACAACAACAACTGAAATATTGCCTGTTTCTTGACCGTTCAGCTGCTTCCTGCAAACTTGGTTTTTCTGCCAACATGATTTTGAACTTTTTCGCGATTTTTCCTTCCTTCTCGTCTAGTAAGTTGAACTTTCTACCATTTGCCGCTAATTTGCCGCCCGTGCATTAGTTGCGGAACGGTCCAGCTTTAGCTTTTCTTCGATTCGCACCATTAGTTTTGTACTTGACGAAGCTTCATCGGCTGAGATCTGGGCTTGGCATCAGCTCGACACCGCCCAGCACCCCATCGCAGCGCTATAGCTCACAGCAACGAAGCGCCGTGCAGTGCCCTGCGATGCCCTGCGGCTCAGCTCAGCAGCGCACGCTAGCTCAGCAGAGCGAAGCGCTATGCTTTGCCGTGCTCTGCCGTCGCGGTCGTTCGTTATTCATGATATCTAAAACTCCGCGTACGCTGATATTTAGGTAGTTGACGCTTTATTCTATACATATCGCGTCAACCATCGTAATTTCATACAATATGGGGGAGGGAATGTAATCTCTATGCAAAGATCCTGTTTTGTTTTAATAAATTGTCAGTCGGCCGCCCCGGTGGTCTATTACTAATAGTGGTTTTACCCTCGAATACTACTAACGTTTGGTTGTCCTTGAGTTCGACACCCACCACGATGAGATTTGACTTTATTTGCAAAAATGCAAAAAAAAAAACAGGCATCAATCAACTGCTGAGAGCGCCTAGCAGCGTCGGTTGGTTCGACGCGAGTCGACGAGGGAAGAAAATGCTGGATTCTCCTCGCGGTAAAAATGAAAGCACGTGCCGAAGTGGGGAGGGAGGAGGAGGGCCCGCTATGTGACCCCGGATCTGAGTCACTACTGGGAGGGAGCGCGAGAGTGGTGCTGGGATAATAAATGGGATGAAGAAAAAAAATGATGCAAATGTGGATACCAGTCCCTATTCCCTAGATTGTACCGCCTCCTTGTCACTATAATACTTCAAGATCATCCTGGCTCCTCGAGGCAGACTCTGAGGTGTTTCCTCTTTGTTGACCCTCGAGCGTGCGGTTGCGCACATAACCCACCTCGGTGTGTCTCCACACTTCCCTCAGAGAAAGAAAACCCTGCGAAGGGACTACCGTCCCACACAAAGGTATATTATTATTACTACCAGTAAATAATATGTCAGTCTCTAGGAAATACGCACGGCACTATCAGCAGTCGTCATGGTAGAGACACTCCGGATATTATGCATTGAGGGGACGCGTCCGATTTCGACAACGTGAAAGCCCCCACGAAGAAAAGACAGCAGACACACATATCCCGCCTTCCCGAGAAAAAACAGAGAAGAAGCGCTACGCCAACCTCCCGTACGAGCAAAGCCACCCCCGCACCAATCTTAGACAACGCCGCCTCAAAGAGAGATCGCCCTCCTCTTCTACGTTTTCCTCCTCGCCCGCGACCACGCAGACGAATCAATGCGACAGCCTTCACGTAACAAACAAGGCAATCTTCTTCCAAAACCTCGCCGGCTGACATGTCCTCATGTCGACGTTTGATGCAAACCAACTTTGCATCCTGTCGACTTCGAACCTCCATTGCCACGGGGACAGCAGTGCAGTCTCTTCATTAATGCCAAGGCCTCTTTTGTTTCGCCTAGAGGCGACGCAGGTTCTCAATAATACTCTTTTCGGTATTTTTGTTTGATAGACGCCAACTTTTACTTGACGGCGCATTTAACATAGTTTGTTTCGCCTATCCTTGCCTTCTTTGTTGTATAATATTACGTTTTTTCTTTTGTCAAAGCATGACTTTCATAATCCCATGTTCGTATTAAACTCTTGGCATTACTTTAAAGTTCAATGCATGCCAAATCGGACAGCTACACCTTAAGTTGTCGAAGTGCTGCCCTGCCCTACCCGAAGCATGGGCGCCGGCGAATGCCGGCACCCATGCGGAGCCCTTGTATCAATATGAATACGATACACGTACCCGTTTCGGCGGCGACGTCGAAGAGAACCGCAGTCTCGAATATTGGATAAAAACAGCAGCGATGCCTCTGCATGGTAAACTGCTCCGGGTGCGAATGGGTTTCGGCAAACTTCCAGCCGAGAGCGGAGTACCATGAACGTAAAGCTGCAGATATCTTCCAACTCTACTTCCAAGCTGCATGTACTGTTGCCCTACGTGTATAGTAAACGTAAGTGCAGTTTGTGTTTGAAAATGGTACCAGTTGGTATATTACACTGTATTATACCACCTGGTACGTGAACAACAGACGTTCTAGCAGTGAAACAGCAGACAGCAGACAAAAAATGAAATTCGTGCAGTTGTCAATGTTCCGGAAATCGATATATCGATCGCCTCGCTCAAACTGCTCACCAGTCTCAAGGCGCCTGGCGTACCCCACAGGAGGGCCCTTGCTTTTGATCGCTCGTGATCTCTTCATTATGGTCGGAGGGCAGAGGGATCCTACAGGAGTTTGTGTGTTCGAATCAAACCCACAGCAGCAGTATGTTGTTCATCGAAACCCAGGAGTTGCAGTTCATGGTAAGGCGGTTTTTGTTCTTGGCACCCAGTTGAAAAGCCAGCCAGCTAAGCTAAGGTGGATTCGCCATGTACCCGCTTCTGAGGCGTCAGTCAATGGAGAGAGCAGCTCGTGGGGGCGGCGATGTTGCGCCTCCGCCGGAAGCGGCACTTCGACGCCGCACTGGTGCTGGGACTGCCCCAAGAGTGAGACAATCGTCCTAAGAAATCTACGCTTACCGACACCGAGATAGTCATTGAATCAGTGTTGTAAGAGTTAGAGGAAACACTGCCCATGCCTACGCCACCCCGTCAGAGATGAATGGCCGCCTTGCAAATTGTACTATGCCTTGGTGGTGATAACGGATGACGTTGTTAATTCCACCTATGCCAAATCTGGTTGCATTGCGATAGATACAGCAGTACGGCGTGCAGTGCTTGTGGCAGAACATCATTGCTCATTGACACGCAGAATGCTCGAAGCTGCAAAGCTTATCGTACACTATTTCCAAGTATTTTATTCCACAAGCTTGGGTCCAAGTTCTGAAGTGCTGTTCCGTTTTCGAGGGATATTTGAACGCAAGCCCGGTTAGTCGTGACTTCCGAGCTGAGCTTTCACGGTCAAGCGGGCTGAAACTGCTGTTTCTTCTCCGTTCGGTGCACCGTTTCGGGCACCCGGAATACCGCTGCTTTTCGAAAGTTGCGATTCCTCCTGTCAACGTGAGCAGGCCATAATGCGAAAGAGCTATAGCAGCAGTACTGCTGTAGATCTACCTGTGGTACGCCTACGTACATAACTCTGTTGGTAATAAGATCCAGAAACACTGATGACCCTGGCTGGGTTTCTTACTTCGGAGAGGGTGCGTTCTACACTATCTTCAGCACAACGGCTCCCCGGTTTCAGAATATCAGCTTGCCTTTCTTATTACCCTGTTTCTTATGAGGTGGTCTATACTATCATGCTGTTGTAATCGTACAAGGTAACTCCTACTCGCACTTCTCATCCAGATACGGTATGGCATAGGCCCACGAACAAGAAATTGCTTGGTTAAGTAAGAACTTGAGGCTCACTATTTGGGCGGACGCTAAGAGAATGGAACGAGAAACCGTGCTCACCGGCGAGCACTACACGAACCCACGTAATATATAGCCTGTTCTCAACGTTGTTCGACACTACATGTAGGCACAATACTCAGTAGGGTTTGTTGACAGGCCCATGTTCTAAAAAAGTATGATACTAGGTATCATACAGTACGTAATACTGCTCAACTGGTACACAGCAGTTACGAGTCCAAATGCCGAAATGCTCCCAGGTTGGCTGCGTAATCTCCAGTCACCACCGAAATCACACTGGTGGCCGATGGCCCGGTACACAGCGTTGATATGCATAATGCAGTCGTGGTCCCTCGTTAGCGCTGTGCCCGTTAGTGGGCTCCCCCATTAGTGAGGTCAAACTCCCTTGTCACGACCTCATCCTGCCTGCAGGGAACCGCACTCTCCCGAAACAGTCCCTCAAATAGTGCGGGTCTTTTCGCCTGGCAAGACATGGCACTAGTAGCAGTGAAGGACCGCGACTCCTGTACTCATATACCGGTATGGGATAAGCAGGAGTTGCACTGAGTTATCGTAGAGAAGCAGGCTAGCTTTATAGATTTGGTTGCCATATCTGCCCGCATCCGCACAAGGTCCCTGTGAGCAAGAACTGACGCTCTCCATTGAGATAAATACAAAGGCTCTACTGACGCTCTCCATTGAGATAAATAAAAAACCACCTTGTGCATAAACTCGCGCAATCACCACTGTTTGGTCGAGACTGGCCATTCGCTCGCCCGTCTGTCTTTCTTTTAGAAAGACGCCACCGAAACACACGGCGGAGCCGCGTGACCACCCCTGCCGACCTCGAGCCCCTCACATATACATATATACATATATATAAAATCATTCTTTGGTTTCAGGGATTCGGTCAGGAGTTTTTTTCGTCTCGGCTTAAGTATACGATTCGCGGAACTGGAATTCTCGGTCAAATAGCTTCGTTCGAGCGCCGCCTTTGAGGGGCGGCTCCAACGCCCCTCGCCCTGCCGTGTCCGTTCCGCACATCGACGTGAACGCGGACGGATGCCGAGCGAGACGAGCGAGAAGTTGCAAAAATACCGCATGTCGAGGCGGAATTCCGGGGATTTTGGATGTATCTTAATGTCTGCAGCGCCTGGATGATTTACAAAATTGGCATCATTTCCAAACGGTAGCTGCTAATGTTTTGAATTTTGCGGTGGCATGTACAACTTGTTGTTGTGTGGTCACAGATTGTGAGACAGGGTGAACCAAACAATCGCAATTAATCAAGGTATGAAGCAAGTAAAATGCTAGCGTACCGGGTACGAGAACACAACAAAACAGACCAGAGACCGTAACAAAAACAGGAAATAAACACAACGAACGGAGTGGTCGCTTTTAACAATCGCAGTACGAGAAGCAATGTTTTGTCAATCTTTTTCGTCGCCGCTCCAATAACCCGTTCCGTATATATTGGTCCACGATCAACGATCCATCTTTCAGGACCGCATAAAAATATCCAACACGAATTCCATGTATATGCATCCCCACAACGAAACCTGGATGCACTTCTAAAGGTAGGAGTGATTATCAAGGTATTGGTGTTTCGAACGCTTTGTTGTGTGGTTGCAAGAATTGCGCTGGCTACTGACTGCTGTTGTTGTTGCTGGTCAATCCGTTCAGCACCTCGACGTGAACGCGGATGGATGCTGAGCGAGACAAGCGAGAAGCGCGCAAAAAGATGTATTTTGAGCGGTACTCTCCACTTATTCTTCGGATCTTGATGTATGGAGCGGTTGATAAAATAAGACTTGGCAAGACATTATTCCCAAATTGGCGTCATATTTTGTCCCAAAACTAATAATATTTTCTGTGAAAAAAGTCCCCATAGTATTGTGGTAGGTATCATAGTAGTGCATTCATTTATTGAATTTCGGTATAGGTACACGTACATACATTGATATAGACGTGGCAAGCAGACGCATGACTAAAACGAGGAGGAGGTAGTAGTTGTTACGATTACTGCCCCAGAAAAATCCACACAGCAGCATTGCGAGTGGCTGCGTCCCCGGGGCCCCGAGGGTGGTATTATACAAGTTCGGACAAATCGACATGGTTTATACTCTCGTGCAAGCAATATACTTCGAGAAAGGTACGTACGAGTACGACCACACACAATATGCTTTTTTGTCTACGACATATTTTATGGCATGGAGCGAGGGTGTACCATACATTTTCGACACAAAAAATAAGGGGAAAAATAATCGTTCCTCCTGTTGTGAAGCTGCGCCACGCGAAGGTCGTAGTAAACGTCGGCAGTATCCACGGAAGAAACCAGTGAGTGGCATGCATTCGTCCCGTATCGCATCGTACGCGTTTGGTGTTTTTTTTTTCCCAAGAAAGACTCTTCGGAGGATGGCGTGCTTGTTGTTGCTGTGGTCCCTGACTCCGTTGCTGTAATCGTTTGCCGGCTAAGTGCAAGCGATCGTGTTGGTACGCAGCTGAAAAAAATAAGTTTGTGTTGCTTCGTACTTGACGTGCTCCTTGCTGCTGATTGCTGATTGATCATCTCTTCTACGAGTAGTGTTTGTTTTTTGGCACACTTCTACTTTCCAGCTTCTGGACATACAAGCCGTGATCACAGGTGTCGTCCTTTCACCCCCCCCCGGTCATTGCCTTCATTTTTTAGCGCATATGTGGTTCAGCACCCACTGATTGTCAATTTTTCATCGAACGTTGCTAACTCACGCTCTCGCGCTTTCCGCAAGTCAATTAGTGCACTAGAAAAAGGCCCACGAAAAATTATGCGAGTACGAACTCGGGGGGATTCGAACTCACGAAATTGAATAATACCAGGCTCGAGGATAACCTGATACGCCACCGGGGCAGTGAGTGATGTATGGCCGATCGCCCCGGTGGTCTAGCGGGGTTGCACTATTAATGCTATGAATAGCGTTGGTCCTTGAGTTAAATAACCACCGCGTTGTGAGCTTTGGTGACTTTATTTCTTTGCAGAAATAAACAAGAGGAAAAGGATCAACTAACTGCTGAAATCGCCTAGCAGCGTGGGTAGGTACCATTCGACGCGAATCGTCGAGGGAAGAAAATGCTGAATTATTCTCGCGATAAAAATTAGTGCATGTACCGTAATAGGGATGGGGGAGGGGAGTCCGCTATATGACCTCGGATCTGAGTTGTACTGCTGGTAGGGCTAGAGTAGTGCGAGCATCACAATAAATAGGATGGGAAAAAGAAAATAGGTGAAGTGTATTACTGCTGCTGTAATAATACGATAAACAAGCAAGATGAACCGATCGGCTCGATCTGGACCGACTGCTGTATATTATGCAATTGGTCCATGTACAACTTCTCTGATCACTGGCCAGTATGAGATGATAGTGACTTCCTTGAGCTTGCTGAACTTCTTAGCGAGTGGTGGTGTCCTCTATCTCCGAACCCCGGCCGAGCCGATCAATCAAAGGTTGGGTTACACTGTGCGGGGTGGTTTCGAGGCAGGGGGTCAAATGAAGTGTCCGCGTATCGCGGGGTTGGGGTATACGAATAAAAAGTCAGCAGTGGCGCGAGTTGCCCCATTTTTTTCTAGTTGAAAATAACTTGCAGGGTTTCTGAACTAGGGTTGGACCCTGTTCTGTGGTGCTGGCGTTGTATACGAACCTCAGCTAGCTAAGGCTTCCACACCATGCGGTGTGGTGTCGGCGCGAGAGAAGTCGGTTTTCGTCCCCGGTTTGTTGGCGTTGATGGGGTATGGAAGGATTTCTGGAACGGCGATGGGGGCCTATCCTCATCGGGTGCGTCGAAACGCCCCCCGCCCGTTTGCTGGTTTATCTCCTCACCGGGTGTCGCTGGCTCTACGAGCTGCACAGTCACTCAACGATAAGCCAATGTGAATAATAGATGATTGTCGCACCATCGTGCGGGGCTGTGTCGACCCGCGGGAGAAATCGGATATCGTCCCGGTTTTGTCAGGATTTCTGAAACGGGCACAGGACTCTATATCCTCCCATGGTGGCGTTGCCCTTATGTCCGAGCCCCAGCCAATCAGCGGTAAGCGAATATGGTTGGAGTTCCACGTCGTGCGGAGTGGTGTCGGCACGGGAGGTCATCGTTATTGTTCCCGCGTTTTTGGAGCTGTAGAGATTCGGGGGATTCATGAATCGGGGATGGGACCCTATTTTTCCCGTGTGCGACGGAAATGCCCCCAATTGATGGGCCTCTATCCGCCTAGGACCGCGCGGTGGAGCTCGAACCAATCAGCGATTAGCCAACGGGATTGGGGTTTTCTCACCATGCAGGGTGGTGTCGACCCGAGAAAGCTCGGTTTGCTTCCCCGGTTGATGAAACTTTTAGAGATGTGGAACGACCTCTGGACCGGGGATGGGACCCTATATCCTCCCGAGGTAGAGCTGGCTCAACATACGAACCCTGGCCAATTCGAAAATTCGCCAGTGGGGCTGGGATTTCCACACCGTGCGGGGGGGAATCAACCCGGATGGTATCCGGGTTCGTCCCCGGGTTGTCGGAGTTGTGGATGTGTGGATGGATTCCGATCCCGGCATGTGACCCTATCGTGCCCGGGTGACGCCTAATTTGTGTATGAATCCTGGCCAATGAGTGATCAGACAAAACTTCTGACATGCTTTTATTTTCGTCTATGAAAAATCGAGTTTGAAATTCTTAGCTGTCAAAATCGTCAGCGCTGTAGTCGCGTACTGTATCTACAAGAAGTGGGTGATCTACACAGCTAGCAACAAGCAGCAGCATTGCAATAGCATCCGAGGGGTTGAATGACGAAGACAGCCATACCACCGTGTTTCGCGCCTGGAACAACGTCAGCACGTCTCTCCACGATCAGACAACACACAGACAGTCGATCCGGGAGGCTCGAATCAAGATGATACTATTATATCATGCATTGTATATTTCAGAAGCTGGCTCAGTGCGCGCCTCTCATTGGCTACGAAGAGGACACGCAGCGAACATGGTCAGTCACCTTACTGGCCCCGCATGCTTGATTGAGTTAAAATATCATAAGAAACGCACTCGACACGTTTCGTCGCCAGACTAAAGGGTCAGTCGGTCTGTGCTCGGATTTATCCAATCGAAATCTGATGAATGAAGCTCGGAATCGGATTCACTTACAAAACTGTAGCTATTAGTCTAGTCTAATAGTAGTACATTGTTATGATTGTTAGTCTATATCGAACTCTTGGCATTACCTTGCATACTGTACGCGCAGACTATGATTGTGTGTGGTGACTTTTTTTACTCTACCAAGTATCGAATCGAACAATTCGAAGTGCTGCTCTGCCCTACCCGAAGCATGCCGGCACCCATGCGGAACCCTTGTATATATAAAATTTGTATTCTACATGTTTTTATTAGTTGGGGTTAGCAAAATCCTCGTGTTCGATAGTACTCAGAAGGCGTGTTTCATCCGGTGGCAAAACCCAAACGCCCCCCTGTCCTCTGGTCTTGTGTACAAATAAGGAGTAACGGGGGGCTCTCATCGCGGAGAGCTACCCCAACCCGTACCCGGCAGTACGTGGGTGGTCGAGAATGAGGTGCACAAATCAGTAACCGTACCTCCAAAACGTACCTCCAAAACGTACCTCCAAAACGTACGAGCGTAATGGCAGACGTATCGTACTGGTACCTATGGGTTGGGTATATATATTCTAAAAATTAAAATACACTCCAGCTGTGAGATCGAAGATTTCGTCGAAACTCATCTTTGCAAGCTGTGTGTGATACTCCGATCGCGCGCATTACGAGTTGTGTGTCCTCATTAAGGATATAGGTCGGCGACTCCCCTTACAACTACAGTGTAGCTATCAGGGTCAACAGGATGATTTTAGTCAGTCTGTGCGCGGAAACTATAAAACCCGTTTCTGAGGGGGACAAAATCTGACAGCTGTGAAGGGAAAGGGGGGCCTGGTTTTGATCAAAAGCGAGCGGGTTTGGAGGGGGGCGGGGGGGGGGGGGGGGGGGGGAAAGGGGCAATTTGTGCATGTAAGCTATAAATTCTTTCGAGGGGATAAATCTGACGGTTTTGGCACCAGTATATTATTGGGGGCGGGGGGGGTGTGGGGGGGGGCAGCTCAATATGTGCCTGGAAGGTATACATTATTTTGAGGGGATAAATGTGACATTTTTGGAAATAATACATCAGTTTATCATGTATATCCTGGGGTAATTCGTACAATCAGTGAGTAAAGAGAGGGTGGAGTGTTCGTGGGGGTGGGGTTGGGATGGGTTGGGGGGGGGGGAGGGTGGGGGGTGGGGGCGGGGAGGGGTGGGGGCGGGGGGGGGGGGGGGGGGGGGAGGCTTTAGGTGAGGGGTTTGTTATACGTGTGGTGCTAGGTCTAGGCGAAGGTGCGGGTGATGGGGAAGAAGGGGGCGTTCGAGGCGGGGGGGGGGGGCGAAACACATCGGCATGGATGGCTCTCGAAAGATAATGAGGTGATATCCTGTGCGTGAAGTGTTTATTAATGTGGCGGATTTCGATATTTGGTGGGGCGTTTGAGTAAGGGAAAGCAAGAGGGGGGGGGGGGGGGGGGGGGATTTTTAGGAGGTGTAGGTTACAAATAATATTCAAATACACTTCGGCTGTGAGATCAATGATATGTAGCAGTTTGTTATACGCGTGGTGCTAGGTCTAGGCGATCGTGTAGGTGGTCGGGAAAGAGGGGGCGTTGGAGCGGGGGGGGGGGGGGGGGGGAGGGGGGGGGGGGGGGGGGGGGGGGGGAAACACAGCGGCATAGATGGCTCTCGAAAGATAATGAGGTGATATCTTGTGCGTGAAGTGTTTATTAATGTGGCGGATTTCGATATTTGGTGGGGCGTTTGAGTAAGGGAGAGCAAGAGGGGGGGGGGGGATTTTTAAGAGGTTTAGGTCACAAATAATATTCAAATGTACACTTCGGCTGTGAGATCAATGATATGTAGCAGCTTGTTATACGCATGGTGCTAAGTCTAGGCGATCGTGTAGGTGGTCGGAAAAGAGGGGGCGTTGGAAGGGGGGGGGGGGGGGGGGGGGGGTTGGGGGGAAAAATATTTGAAAACTACGTCATGGATGGTCAAAAAATAATAATGACGTGATATCAACTGCGTATAGGTGTTTATTGCTCAGGCCGATTTTGATTGTGAGTGGGGCGTTTGGACAGACTAGGCGGAAGGGGGGGGGGATCGGGGGACGGAGGGGCGGGGGGGGGGGGAAAAGGGTCGGGGTTTGTTATGAAAAAGAGTATATCACCGACGCGTCTGCCGTACAACGACTTGCGGTCAGAGCGCCCTACTGTCTTCCGTGGCCACCAGCGGGCAGCCTCGTCGCTGCCTGTCGTGGGTCGGGTGTACGTCCTTGCTTGCTGGTTGGCAGCTCGTGTGCACGTCGTCCCGCATATTTGAATGATCCGTCGCTTGGCGTCTTGGCGTACAGGCAGTCCATGTACAGATATTCCAAATATACATCATGCGACCAAGAGCCTCTTTGGTCCCCTTGTGGTGTAGATGCAGCAGGATGTTTGGCAGATATGTATACTGCTGCAAGTAGAAATGGACGGTTTGTGGCGGGTGCAGCTTGCATGCAGCTGCACCTATGGCGTAAGTACCTGTTACTTGCCTAGTATTGTACAGCAGTTATCGCACAGCAGTATCATTATCGTACAGCAGTGACATGTAGCCACTATTATTAGGTCCATGGCAGCTCTAGCGGTCTGCTTCGTATTGACTGTTTATCGCGATCGGTGTAGACCCCCCATACACCCCGCACCCCCATCTCCACCCCCCACCTCTACCCACCACGCCCATCCCTACCCCCATCCCTACCCCCCCACCCCCATCCTTTCCCACTCCCCCACCTCACTCCCACCCCTACCACCATCACCACCACCCTTACACCCACATCACCCACCCCCCTCTTTGCACACCGCTCACACGCAAGGGCCCGATGCCAGGACAAGCTCAGAACAATGCCCGCCCCGGCATGGCGCCCAACCCGAGGACGTTCACGAAAGACAATCGGAGGCCGTCAATGAGGTTCGGGCGAGCGGGTGCCCCGGGGCAGGACAGCACGCGGGGTCTCCTTGCACCAGAAAGCGCCATTTCTGAGGATGGGGAGGAGGAAGAGGAGGAGGAAGGGGGCGGTATGGCGGCCGGAGGCAGAAGACCGTCTGCGTCTCAGCGAAAGGTTTCCATTTCGGGTAGGATTTTGCGGAGAGGGGGGGGGGGGGGGGGAAGGCAGGTAGGGGGTGTTCTCGGAGGATTTTGGAAAGGGTTACTGGTTCGGGTATTTTTTTTTGTGTGAAGGGGTGGGGGTGAAACGGCGAGGAAGGCGGGACGAGAGACGCCATAAAACGCCTTCGTCTCAGCCAAGGTTTTCTAGTTGAGTAGATGTTTGCGTGTGAGGGTGTGGGCGATGAGAAGGCGGAATTGGTGTTCTCTGGGGAATTCGGAAAGGTTTCCAGTTCGGATAGGCTTTTGTGTGTAGGGCAATGGGGTGTGAGGGGATTAACGTTGGTCTTCCATGAAAAGTTGGGTAGGATTTCCAGTTCGGGCAGGCTTTTCTATGAGAGGCGGAGAAGGACGAAACGGAAATGACCTTGAGCGAGGAGTTGGGAAGGGTTTCCAGTTCGAGGATTTTTTCTTTTTTGGGGGGGGTGGGGAGTGAGAGGGGTAGGGAGTGAAAGGAGTGGGGAGTGAGAAGGCGGCATTGGATTGTATGTGAAGATTTGGCGCTGTATTTTTGAAGTACCTGGGAAAATGTCTTCGTCTCATTGTTGAAGGGTTTTCAGTTCGGGTAAGAGGTGCGTAAGGGGTAGGGAATGAGGGGGCGGGCATGGATTTTTCTCTAGGGAGTTGGGAAGGATTTCCAGTCCGGGTACCTTGATGGTGTCGCTGCTTTAGTAATGGTACCCGGCGTCGATTTACTTCATCCCCCTATTCCTTGTTGTTTGTCTCCTATCTCTGGTTTCTCTTATTTACAACAGGCCCGAAGGATGCTGACTCCGCGTCATGCGCCACTGCCCCGTCCCTCCTTAATTGTTTTCTATCCTTGTTGATGCCGTTGAATTTGCGCGCCCCCATCCCTCCCGGTGGATTTCCTATCCTTGCTACTCCCTCTTTTTTTACTCCGGACGCGGTGGACGCTGCCCCCCCTCGTATGTGTTTCCTAGCCTTATCGCTCTAGTTTCACTAACGCCCCTCCCTCCCTATATCTCCCTCTTCGCTCCAAACCTTGTTGCTGTTGACGGTAGACCCAAAGGACGCCGCCTCCGTTTCAGGCACCACCGCCCCATCCTTCCTATATTTTATAAAAATATTTCAAGGACGTCAGCCGTGAGTTCCATCTTTCCTATGTTTGTTTCGTGTTTTTTCTCGACTCATTAACGGCACCCTCCCCAACATTTCGCTCCCCTAACGTTCGGTTTCATAACCTTGGTGATTTTCAACGGTAGAGCGAAAGGAGACTGCCTCCGCGTCAGGCGCCGCTGCTCCGAGGGACCGGCGGTCATCGGGGTCTCGGCCTTCGTCGAAGCATAAGAGAGCGGAGTCTACGGCGAAGAAGCGCGTGGCTCCCCCTATCGGCCCGGTGCCGTCGATGACCGACGCTGCTCTTAAAGAGCTCATCGAGGCCTCGCTCAACGAGGTTAGAATTGCGTGGTATCTGCTGCGAAGTAGCTGTGTGAATGCTGAGGGGGCTTTGAAGTCCAGGGTCGGTGATTACGTGGTGCTATCCGCTTCAATACGCAAGTAGCCAGCCTGTGTGTTTTGTCGTGCTACCCACGGGCCTACTTTGTCTGAGAGGACGAAGCGCGTCGCTCCTCCGATCGGCCCCGTGCTGTCTATTTTGATCGACGTTGCTCTTGAAGGGCTCATCGAGGCCTCGCCCAATGAGGTTAGGTTTCCAATGGTGTCTGCTGGCGTATCACAGGGGCTATGGGAAGGTTCAAGGGGACGGAAGTATGGGGTTGCCGTGGATGACGGTGGCGGTGGGGGCTCGACGTCTTCGTAACTGGCTGCTCTGCCTGTGGCTCGCAATGTGCTTTTTCTCGACAAGGACTATTAATAGAAGTTTGTTCGTTGGCTTACGTTACTCCGGACTATGATAGAACACGCCTATTTTTATGAAACCGTAGTAGGGTTTTTTAACCCCTTTAGAGCCCCCAAATCCCTCCCTATACTAAGTTCAAGTAATTGTCCCCAAAAAGGGGTTCCAGTTGTGAAGGGATTAAGAGCCCCCAGCTGTAAGATCCAGAAGTTCGTGCAACTCATATTTTCAAACTTCGTGTGGCACTCGTAGTACTCTGATCGCGCGGGCACCGGGGTCTATTTATGTGTATTATGTAAGAGGTAGTTCAACCCCCTGGGTGAGCTTTTTTTTTCGTCGTGTCGATTTTCCTGCGACTCCCGTTGCCACTCCCGCGCCTTCTCCCTCCGCCTGTTCCGACGCTGACGGGCATTTTGTTCGTGCCTCAGGAGAGGACGGCGAAGGCGCCCATCCTCAGGACTTCCGCCTCGCCCAATACGAAACCCCTCAAGTAAGCATCGCGTGTTGCTCGGTTTGTCCCTAAACCCTGTTCCAAGCCCTAATATGACCCTATTACCGATATCAATTTGTTTTCAGTAGTGAGATGAACTTCAAAACAAATAAGAAGGGGGTGGGGTAAGCACCGCCGTGTGTTCGTGTAGGCTATCCTTCGAGAAATTGGTTTCCTGGCCTACACACGATGCAGAGCCTGACACAAACACAGTCGTTAACGTGGTAGAGCTCGACTGGTGCTTCCCTTCTTGTGCTTTGTTTTGTCCTGTTAGCAATGGGTCTCCGTTGTACCTCGATTCCAAGTATATTTTTCCCCCGGCAGGGGTACAGTGCAGTGCTAAAAATATCTGCGTGCACCTTTGGAGGGACAAAGTACAGTACGTGGACTTGACGTGAAGTTTTACTTTCCAGTAAATCGTAGAAGGGTTTTTGTAGTTCTCGAGGGGGGTTCGGACGCTGTACCCACGAGACAGCAACTACCCGGGTCGTGGTATGGTACCGTTATTTCACATCTATGAATACTAGCCTATAGGATTGTGTACCGCCTGAGCTCTGGTATATTTCTGGGTTTCGGTTGATAGGTGGGGTGTAGAGCTTCTCAGGTGAAGAGTGTCAAAAAAGGTTGGGTTCTTCCTGTATTGTAGCATGCGTCACCAAACGACACCATACCAAACTATACCGTACCATACCGTACCACACCATGCCGTTCCATACCATACCATACCATACCATACCACACCATACCATACCATACCACACCATACCATACCATACCATTCCATACCATTCCATACCATACCATACCATTCCATACCATACCATACCATTCCATACCATTCCATACCATACCATACCATACCATACCATACCATACCATACCATACCATACCATACCATACCATACCATACCATACCATATCATACCGTAAGTACGCTCTCTCATTCTCGTTGCGCGACTTACCACTTACCACAGGGTGGCCTTCATGGGCCGCGTATTGATTCCCTCGACTAAGGGCACTACGATTCCGGTGGGGTCGAACGGACGGGATAAGCCTAGGGTCAGCCGCTCGAGGGTGCACGCTGTCTGCCTCGTGGTGAGACCACAGTACACAACATAGGGGATGACGTTAGCATGGTAGGGCTAGTTGTTATCGTGGTTGTAGTTGGTGTGGGTGGAAATGTTGGTTGTGTTGGTGCTGGTGTTGGCGTTGGGGGTATTGGTGGCGGTGGGGATGGCCGTGGTGTTGGCGTTGTCATTGGTGTTGGTGGTGGTGGTTGTAGTTGTGATAGTGGTGGTGGGGGTGGGGGTGGTGGTGGTGGTGGTATTGGTTTTGTTGGCGCTGGCGTTGGTGGTGTTGGTTTTGGTGATGGTGTTGGTGATGGTGCTGGTTGTGGTGGCACTTCGATTCCGGCAGGGTCAAACGGACGGGATGTGCCCAGGGTCAGCCCGCTCGAGGATGCACGCAGTCTGCTTCGGGGTGAGACCAAAGGACATACATACACAGGACATATCATATCGCCGTTGATGTACTTAGCAGATCCCGTGCAATGTATCATACTGGCGAATATTGGACGTGCGTTCTCTACGTAATGGTCTGTTAAGTGTGTGAAATGATGCAATGTCGGGGGCAGGGTTGTCGTTGTGAGGCTGGTTGGATTGTGGTTGTTGGTGTTGGCGTTGGGTGTTGGTTGTGTAGGTGCTGGTGTTAGCGTATTGTCGTTGGCGTGTTGGAGTTGGCGTTGGCGTTGGTGTTTGTATTGGTGTAGGTGTTGGTGTTGGTTTAGGTGTTGGTGATGGTTGGGGTAGTGTTGCCTCATGGTGAGACGAAATGATTGGATAGGAGCGCTACGTTGTTGGGGCAGTGCCAACCATACCGCGTCGGTCGAGCGGTTAGCCCTTGTGGAGAAATGTCGCGCTTGAGTGGTGGCGGTGGTGGTGGTGGTGTGGCCCTGTTTTTTTTTTTGTTCTTATTCTTGTTCTTGTTCTTGTTCTTGTTCTCGTTCTTACTCTCGTTCTGCTTGTTCATGCTCTCGTTTCTTGTTCTTGTTTTTGGTCTTCGTCTTCGTCGTGTTTCTTGTTCCGGTTTCTGCTTGCACTTCGATTTACGTTGCACACCGATGCTCCTCTTGCCCTTGCAGTTGGAAGAACGACCGCACCCGGCGGGGTCCTTGTGGTCCGGCACTGTGAAGGACGTCACCGTCCACCCTGGACCGGAGGGGCGCGAGGCTACGGACACTACACGTAAGGCGGAAAAAAATGTCGATGAAATAGTGACAACTGATAGTATTGCTCGATCCTGCAATAGTAGTGGTCAGTTGGGGGGGGGCTCGTGATCCTCGGCCCTGCAACATTGGTGGTCAATTAGTTTTTTTTCACGCACCGGCAGGAGTCTTCAGGAATGCGTAGGGGGGGGGTCGTTTTTTGGTGGGAATGTGATGTTTGGTCTACGGACGTGACACGTAACGTGGGTGATGACACGTTACGCTCGAACGTGAAGAAATGATGGCCAGTTGGGTTTTTCCGCGTGTCGTACTCGTACTCGTACTCGTATTATGTGATCACGTCGCAATTCCCCCCCCGTGGATGCGCCATCCATCCTCCTGACAGTCGCGACGAACCGGTACTGGAACCTGAAGGGCTTGTCCGGCGTGGAGAAGAGGGACAAGGAGGGCGCCGGTTTTACCCTGCTCTTCGAGTCGGGCAGAAGGTGAATGCCTCTTGAATACAGCACTGCAGTACGTGATATGCTTGGCGTGTACTTACATCAATGCGCGCGAGTTTCGTTTTGGATGGTACAGTAAAGTTACATAAGGCGGAAAACCCGCCAAGGTTTTTGCTTCAAGCCAAGTTGTTTTCGTGTTTGCGTGTTGAAGAAGAGGAACAAACAGGACGCTGGTTTTCTGGTTTTACCCTCCTTTCGCGTCGTGCAGTTTTTGTCTTGTATCATCACTTTTACGTCCCAGCTGAACTCTTACGGTAAAAGGTATTACCCTCCGCGACCTTCTGGAAAGCCGTGGTCACAAGTGCCTTCCGGTCTTCCCCCCGTGTACTTGCCTTCATTTTTGTCGCCCATAGATATCGCCATTCCCACTTTTCAGCTTTTTTATGTTCGTCGATTTGCATCGGATTTCAATGGTGACCGGGTCCTAAATAGAACACAGTACCAGTACTTACACTTGAACTCAGCAACCGACTTGTCATAAACAAAACGTAAGAGCTAAAGCCAGATACACAATGTGTTGATGCTATTATCCATTAGGTCCTATTTTTTGTCACTATTAAAAGTCGGTTTGGTATTATGTTCACGTCATTGGTACTGCTGGTTTGTTTCTGGCTACCGCTGTTGGTCATGTCCTGTCTGACCATACTTTTGTCCTTTGTACATACTGTTGTAGATGCTTATATTTTTACTTCTGTATCCTCCTTAAATGTGTATCTTCCTGCGCCTTTATCACGTTTACGCTTTTTTCTGAACGTTGCTACTGGTGAATTTCTAGCAACGGGTAGTGGTCTTGGGGAGTCTGGATGCCATTATCATCGTCCTCTTGTCGCTTTTTTGTTCCTGCCTCCAAATTACAGTCAATGTCCCGTGCCCTTTTTGTTGTCCTCTGTCACTTTTTGTTGTCGTCTGTATCTGTACTATTTTTATATTCTCAGCACTACGGG
Source organism: Undaria pinnatifida (assembly GCA_012845835.1). NCBI lineage: Eukaryota > Phaeophyceae > Laminariales > Alariaceae > Undaria > Undaria pinnatifida. The sequence goes on along the minus strand of JABAKD010000012.1, from coordinate 1,696,661 downwards.
TGCATCTCTGGCGACGGCTGTTGGTCACGAGTCTAGCTACACCTGGGAAGGCGTTAATGCAGCGGCGTGCGACGAGATCCTTTGGGGGCTGCTAACCCTGCACAGAGCCATGCAGGACAATGAGGAGTTGGAGTCCGTCAACGTCAGCCTTAAGGTGATGGATGCACTCTACTTGTTGGAAAATGGACGTTGAGGTCCATCCGTATCTTGCTGTTGTGTAGCCACTACGCGCGACTACACACAGGGTGTCTTAGGTAGGATAGAGCGCACGGGTACACCGTAAGGTGGTGGATGCAAGCTGCGTAATGAAGTATGAAGTTTTGAAATTCCTTGCATATCTAGCTGATGTGCAGCCACTACGCACTTGTTCACTCTGATAACACTCCAGACAGCACGCGCGGTTGTCTGTGCTCACGATTGCCGTGCGGTTGGTACGGTGCAGGCAGCCCAACCGCTGTAGTTTGTAGCCGCGAGTTGGTTAGTTGTGGGAACGGGGGAACTCTATGCTGTAGTTGAGTGGATACCCGCGGCCATGTGAGTTCAGGTTGCACATTGGATCATTTCACTTGTGCGCCTACTTCGTATCGTGCGTTTTAGGCGGGAAAGCGTAGTATTTCCCGGACGTGTTTTGATTTGATTTGTTTTTTCGGATCTTCCTAGGGCTCCAGCACCTCTGTGTGACCACGGACTCTAGATTTTTGACAAAAGTTAATGTGAGACGACGACGACAACAACAACAACAACAACAACAACAACAACAACAACCACAACAACACTGGATATGTTAGTTTTGGATGAGGCATACACCGTAGGGGGGGGCACCTGAACAGCACGGAGTTAAGGTGACGGGCTCATGCTGCATGCGGCAGTGGTGATGGTGCTTTTAGCACCGCACTCCCGACATGGGAGCAAAACACTTGGGAGTTAGACTAGGAAATTTTTAGGAATTGGAAAGGGATTAACCTCAAAAGACTCAATGTCATGTGGTAGAATTCGTTTGCGAGTTGGGCCGACCACGGGCCGCTGGCCTTTCTTTTTAGGTGTTGCACGGCTGTAGCCTATCTCTAACCACCGCCACCAACGCCCCCGCCACCCCCCCACCTCCGCTCCTACCACACCACCACCGCCACCACCTTAGTCATCACCCCCCTCCGCCACCAAGATCATACCACCCACCAACACCACCAACACCCACCACCACCACCCCTCACCCCCCCCGCCCCGACCCTCCCACCCCCCCCCTCCATTCCCACCACCGCCCGCGTTCCTTCCCTTACGTTGACGTTCAGGAGCTAGACGCGACGGCTGTATACCACGGGCTGGCGACCAAGCACCCCCTAGTGCCGTCTTTAGCGAGGCAGATTCGCGCCGACGAGCGCAACGCGGGGCGGGAACACAGTTCGACAAACCGAGGAGGAGGCGGTAGTTCCACCGGGGATAGGGAGTCGACTGGTATGGGCGGGAGGCGATCGTCGGCGGGGATGGGGGGGAGGCGGGGGAGTGAGGTGTCTCGGGCTAGCGTGGACAAGGGCCGTCGTTCTTCAAAGGCAAGGGTTTTGTTTGTTTTGGGAGGCGTGTGTGCTCATATCAAAGATTGGGGACGGGGATGTTTGTGTCGTGTGATGTTCAGGGTTTTGATATTTTTTTTCGTGTTTTTGGAGGGATGATTGTCGGCGGGGACGGGGGGCGGGGGGCGGAGGGCGGCGGAGTGAGGTGTCTAGGACCAGCGTGGAGAGATGCCGCTGTTTTTCGAATGGTAGGTAGAGAGTGGTAAGGGGGGGGGTACTCATTGTGTTGCATGCCTAAGTCTTCTTGCCATCGACCGCGCATCCCTTTCGAGACGGAACACCGTTCCTACTCCTAATAGAGACACCTCCAACGTTTGGGCGCTCGGCACGTTTCTTCCATATGTTTACATTTTGTTTTACGTATCGCATCTCCTTGGGGCAGGGGGGGGGGGGGGGGGGGCATATTTGTGGCTTACAGTCTACCTCGTCTATCCTGAAAGTGTTCTCGGTTGAGTTTTTGAAAACTGTCAACGACGTTCCGTTTTCTTGTTTTTTGCGTTCACAGTTCAAGGACGTCAAACGCGTCACCACCCAAACGTCGTGTTGTGCTTGATTGCTCATTTTTTTGCGAGCGCAAAAAATGTTTCTTTTTGGTGTGTTCTGCTCGTTTTCTTGCGTGTGTTTTGACTTGCTTGCTCACTTTTGTGCATGCATGCATGCATGCGTTTTTTGTTGCTGTGTGCGTTTTGTTTTGTTTTTTTGCCTGATTTGTTTAATGCTCATTTTTTGTGCGTGCTCTGCCCCCTCGTCTGTGTGTGCGTGCATGCGTACGGGGAAGGGCAGCCCGCGATGGTAGTACAACGAAGCAAAGCTAGAGATGAAACGGCCGTGTAGATCGTAGCAGGACCAAACGGCGGTTGATAAATCGCTTTCATAATCGTTTTTTTTGTTCTTGTGAACTTGCGTACTTGTGTTTATGGTTGCTTTCGTGTGCAGCAGGGCACCCAGCGGTGGGAGTACGACGAGTTCGAGCAGGGAGAGGCGGTCCTCGGCCGCCTGAAGTGGCTCGAAAAGGGACGCGAGGGCCTGCTGGAGGAGCTGTCTCAGGAGCTCGATGGCTTGGAAGGCGGGACCATTCAGCAGGTGACCGAACGCGCCAGGGGGAAGGGAAGGGGGGGGGGGGCACTGACGTATCGGATTGATGATAGCCAACGTCGTTGGTGTTAACACCGAGTTGTGGAAATGGCGTGCAGGCTTCTTGTGCCTTTTTTCTTGTTTCTTCTTCTCCGACGTATCATCGTCGGTCATCTTCGGCTGTGATTATGATGTTGCCCGTCCTGTTGTTTTGCTTTCGCTTTCCATTTCGTACGCTTTCCTAATGTTCCTGCTTGTGTTGATGTTCTTGTTTGAGGCCGCTTTTTTTCAACTTGTTTTTGCATGTTTCGCTTGAATTTATTGCGCCCCGCCTCCACAACAGCACTCTTACTCTGCAGCGGAACACGTGCTGATATTTGCCGGGTGTGGTGTGATGTGGGTATCACTGCTGTTTCGGTCTCTCGAGTTTATGGTTGTGAGCACAATGTTAAAGTGTTGCTGTTTTATCGTTGTGTGAGGCCTCTTTTTTGCCGCTCTACTTTTTTTTTCAGTGTTGGATGTCATGTCGAACGTTTGGATACGTCCTACTTGTATCGAAAACGTACGAATCGATTGGATCACTAGTTAATCGCTATCACTAATCGACGCAGCTCGCTGTCGCCGACGCTGTTGCTCTCTTGGCCGTCTTGCAGTTGATCGCGTGGTCGGAAAAAACGGACGAGACCGAAACGTTGATATCCTTACTGGATGAGGTGGACAAGCAGCTCCAAATCATGGAGGTACGACGCGTGCTACGATAAGAGAGGCAGCACTTTTCGTCGGAAATGGTTTCTGAACGAGTGGGCTCCTTACCCCAAAATCGTCGGGAAAAAAATAAATAATAGGCCATTTTTTTTTGTGTGATTCTCGGTGTGTACCTAGGCCATGGGGTTTTCCATCCGCGATAAAGCAGGTTTCTTTTTGTCCAAATCAGTTTTTGGGTTAAGAAGGACATGTCTTAACCTCCCGAATTGAGGGGTAGTATTAGAAAAAATGGGGGTGCAACCTTCATCGTAGCACGGTTTCTTTTTGCCCAAATCAGTTTTTAGGTTAAGAAGGAAATGTCTTAACCTCCCAAATCGAGGGGTAGTATCAGGAAAAAGGGGTGCACCCTCCATCGTAGCACGCGTCGTGCGTTGTCGTTGTTGGTGCGTTATGCGGGAGCGGTAGGGGTAGCAGCCCGTTTTGAGCCGTCCCGCGGTAGGGGTTGTACTTTTTCGGCCGAACGTTTCCAACGTTCTGATTGGTTGAGCTCCTCAAGTGTGGCCTTCTGATTGACCTTCTCAAGTGTGACCGTCTGATTGGTTGACCTCCTCAAGTGTGGCCTTTTGATTGGTTGAGCTCCTCAAGTGTGGCCTTCTGATTGGGTCAGCTCCTGTAACTGTCGGTTTAGTATGGATATTTTTGCCGCCTCATTTTTTTTTTGACTACTTGTGTAGCGCGTAGAAACGTTGGTGAGATTGCGCGAACGAATGTCTCCGAAGTCGTGCTTCGTATGATGATGTTGATGATGTTGGTATTGACTTGCTCCTCATGTTGGGCGCTCAGAATATTCTTACAATCTGCTGCACGTCTTGTGTGGGATGGCTCGAATGTGCCATCTCTATCGTGGAACGCTTGCGTCGTGTAATGGGTCATGAATACAGTTGCTCTTGGGTTAGGAAACTCAGAAGAATTAGGCGCGCCCCCGCCGTACGGCTGCGGTTAGCAGCATGCGTCCATCGTGCTGCACTAAGCAGAGTTGTTCGACACCACCGCTTCGAAGGTGTAACCGCAGCCGCCACGCCTTGATGACTTATTTTGTCGTGTGCTTTTTTTGCTACGAAATGCAACACGAAGAGAAGCAGCAAAACAGGCATTCTTATCTTCATATTTCCCAATGGTGACCGTGACCGTGTCCCTGGTATGTGCAATAGGGGCTCGTAAATTGTGTGTGGGTAGTGTCATAGGGTACGGTTAGGGGACCCGTACCCCCGCTTTACCCGCTGTAGTTGTGGAGGATGTATTGTACTCTGTATGAATACATCGTACCACCGATGAGTATTTACTTCTGTTCCGGGTCTCCAATGACACGCTCGTTAATGTTGCGGCTTTGGCGTTAGGGCTGGCTGGAGGAGCACGGGCGGCCCTTGGAGGCGATGAGTGTGGACATGGCCCAGATCGAGAAGAAGAACAACAAGCTCGACGTGCAGTGGAGAAATTATCAAGTACGTGGTGAAACGTGAAGCCAAACCGGGGTTCATATCTCAAGAGGCAGATCATTCTGTTGAAATTTTATTTTTGTTGGAGGCGGGGCATGTCTTTGTCTGGCATCCTTTGTTGGAGACAGAGCTTACGTTATTTTTGTTACTGTTTGTTCGAGGTGGGGCATGCATAGTCTGCGATCAGGCTGGTCTGCGTACGGGGTGAAACCAAACACGTCTCCTATGTTGAGAGGCGGGGCGTTTGTAGTCTGCTATCCCTGCCCCGACGCGCGCTCATTTTTCGACGTGTTGATTGTTCTACATCGGCACTGTCTAAAAGGGCTCCGATGATGGCTGTGCAGCTAATCGTTTTTTTATATAGTAAGAATGTGAAAAACACGGTTTCGTGAAATTTAACCGAATTGGGCGGTGCCTGGCTTTGCAGCTGCGTTAATTGCTACGGCCCCTCCCCACCCCACCTCACCCCACCTCACTCCACCCCACTCCACCCCACCCCATCCCACCCCACCCTACTCCACCCCCCACCCCCCGCCACCCCACCCCACTCCCCGCCCATTCGTTTACGCCTTAACCCCACTCCACCCCCCTTCTATTTTCCCTTTTGTGTGATGCCTGATAACATTTTTAGAATCTGCACGTGTACCTGAAGCATTTGGTGGAGGCCATCTCGATCAGCCCGAGCAACGAGTGCATGCTCAGAGATCCTCAAATCCTGCTTGACTCGGCACTGACCAACGGGGATGACGACCCATCCCAGGAGGTCGAACAGGTAAGAAGGGCTTTTTGCTTGCTTTGCTCAAGTTTTTTGCACGAAACACATGAAAAAAATGATTATTAATACTGCAATTTGTGTAGGACGAATTCTGCCTCGTATAAGATTGAGCCTGGCCTAAAATACGCGTTCCAACTTTGCCGTTCGTCGGTATCCGCGATTAAGGTGGTTGCGGCTGCGGAGGCTCTTTCGGCAGCCCTTGCCTCCACAGAGCAGCTCGCCGCACACGAGGCAACATCCTCCCTCCAGCTACTGGCAGACCAGAGGGCCAAGCTCTTGGGACTCGCGGAGGTAAATGATAAATTGGCGGACACGACTTGGGGTCCAGAACGTCCGCAGTAACGATTTTGGTGCGGTTAAATCGATTGCGGTTGGACATTTTTTGTGTATGAACGGGTTATGGTTTGTCATTTTGTACGAGGCAGCGTCCTCCATGCGGCTACTTGCACACCAGAGGGCCAAGCTCATTGGGCTCGTGGAGGTAGATGACCAATAAGCGAAGGCCGCTCGAGGGTTGAGGGGCGGCCGGCTTTAGGGCCGTCGTGCGATTGAATCGGGTTTGATATTTTATACGTACGGTGATGATGGCGATGGTGATGATGGCGATGATGATGATGATGATGATGATGTACTCACATTATCTCACCTCCTGCAATATATCCCGTAGTACTCAGATATAGACCCGAGTACCTCCCAGAGTGTGCAGTCTCCCCTATCAACGCTCATTTGACTTATTTTCGTCGCATGCAGGTAACGTGCTCTCAGCTGGTCGGTTTTTGCCGGCGGTTGCTGAAACGACTGGCGACGCAAGAAGGCGCGGTCAGCAACGACGGAGGTCCCGACCTGACCCGGCGCAGCTCTGTGGCCGGGGACACTTCTAGCCAGCGATTGCTGCAGGTTCAGCGGCAGTTCCATGGGTACCTCATCGATTATGAGCCAATTTTCGCGCAGGTATGCATGAAGCGTGGTCTGTCTCCCCTCTTCCAACAGCGGTGCAGACGTCCATGATGCTTTAGGGCTGTGACTGACCGACCCTACCTCTACCCGCCTCGTTTTTTCTGGAACTCCTTCTTTACTTGAGGGGCTCCTTAACCCAACCCCGATGCTCAGCAATAAGAAAAAGAAAGCATCCTACCGCTCAAGACACGACGTGAAACTAGCGCATATCTGATTTAAGCCTACGATTATGCACCATGCGGGGGAGAGGGAGCGAGGGAGGGGAAGGGAGAGAAAGGGGAAAGGAGAGCGGAGGCGAGATGGGGAGCAGGGACTTGAATGAGTGAAAAGAGACTAAAAGCTTTGACCAACTTCGCTCCGCTCAATGAACAAATCCATGTGCTAGATGTACAAGCCATAGGTTTGGAAATGTTAACGGGGTTTCCAAAGGTATCTGGCAGTGTCCGCAGTGGAGGAGTCGGTCACTCACAAAATGTTTGGCCCAAAAGTGCTACCAGTCTGGGTACCAAAATATGCCACTTTTCCCTAACTATCAACCAATGTAAACGTGGCTTATGTTTCGACTCTAAACATACGATACTTTTCCTGGCCAATGTAAACGTGGCTTATATTTCGACTCAGACTGGTACCTTTACCATGCGTAGCTCGCGTGGAGTTGGCTGGATACACGACTAGGAAGTTGATGGGTGTGTTTTTCACATTAAACTGATGTTTCCACCCATCTACATCCTGCACGACGTGTGTCCGTTATTGCATCTGACTATTGCGTTTTTGGCTCGCAATGTGCTTTAGTTGGCGACAGACCACAGCCAGTTGGTTGGCTTAATCCGCTTACCTCGCAAACGAAGTAATAACTAAGTAGTGTTATTATAGTCAATTCCGGCCTACTGACAATGTTGTGCTCTCCACACTATAACTGATATTGCCACCCAATACATCCAGCACAACCGGTGTCCGTTATTGTATTAGCCCAAAATATTTTTTACACCCATCTACAATCAGCACAACCGCCGTCCGTTACTCGTACTGCATCTGATGATGGCTCGCAATGTGTCTTATTTTGAGCCAGACTAAGACCAGGTGGTCGTTGTCTTAATTCGCCACCCAAGTAATAACTATTGTTGTTAATAATAGTCTATAGTCGTTTTTCCCAGGCTTTTCATGGGCGAGGTCAGTTCTCGCGGGTCGGGTCAGGTCGGGTCAGGGCGATCCGGCCCGACCTGACCCTACCCGTGAGACTTGAAGCCTCCCGACCCGACCGAACCGTCCCGTGAGACCTCCCGACCCGATCCGACCCGACCCGCGAGAGTCTAGGAACCTGATGACCCGGCCCGCGGGTCGACTCGCGTACCGTGAAGAGTGCAGTCGTTTTTGCCTTCTTCCACCGCCACAATGTTTGCTAGTACGAGTGCGGTGGAGGCGCGCCCGTTTTTTTCTAAGGTTCCTCACATAAAGAAGTGAGGGCATTATGCCCCAACGAAAAAACTTATCTCGACGAGAATCAAAAGTGCGACCAAGCCGAGAGGAGCAATCCCAAGGCCTAGGCATACAACCAATCACACCAGGTAGTGCCAAAAAAATGGGATGACGCTGGATTATGTTGGATTGGATCGGTTTGGGATTAAGGAGCCCCGTCGCTCTGGTGTCGCCAAAAACGAACGACAAAAAACGAAGACCACTGATAGGGACAGCTTACGCTATACCTACAATGGGACCCGAAGGGTGCGCCAGCTAGCGTTGGGCTGCGAAAGCAACTGAGTTAAATCGACGCACGACGCGTATAAAATACGTGGAAGTGTGGTGAGCTAAAGCTTTATTTTTCCCCATCCGCAAGAGGATAAAAAAAAAAAAAAAAAAAAGACAAAATTCCGACGATTTTGGGTCAGCCCCTTTATGAGTCCCAAAGTCCCTCCTTATACTAGCTTCAAGTAAATGTGAAAAAAAAGGGTTTCCAGTGGTTAAGGCGTTGAGGAGCCCCGTCACTCTGGTATTGCCGAAAACGAATGGCCTTCCAAAAAAATTCGAAATAGGTTAAGGAGCCCCGTCGGGCAGAAACGTTTCAGCCCGTAAAGTGGTACCTGTATCGTTGCCCGAGTCCACCCTTGCCCTTACCCTTGCCCTTCCTCCCTCCCTTGTGGTCCTTGTGGTCGGCACCAAGGTTGGGCCGTCGCATTTTATAACCGCGAAGCGTTGGATCTGTTTATGGTGCAGATGGTCTTGACCGTCATGTGTCGTGATGTGTCTGATATTTGGTTCCCATTGGGCATTTCGGGGAACGACGGAGTGCACAACATCTCATTGTTGCTCTAAGATATACTTACAGGATTCACTTGATAAACGGATGCATTTCCCTCCACAGCTGTCAGATTTTGTCCCCCTCAGAAACGGGTTTTATAGTTTCCGCGCACAGACTAAGAAACATCACGCTGTTGACCCTGATAGCTACGCTGTAGTTGCAGGGGGAGTCGCCGACCTATATCCTTAGTGAGGACACACAACCCGTAATACGCACGATCGGAGTATCACACACAGCTTGCGAAGATGAGTTTCGACGAAATATTCGATCTCACAGCTGGAGTGTATTTCCATTTTTTATAATATATACTTCGAAGTATACTTTTTTTTTCATCATCCCATTCATTATCCTCGCACTACTCTCGCGCTCCCTCCCAGCAGTAACTCAGAGCCGGGGTCACATAGCGGGCCCTCCTCCCCCGTCCCCACTGTGGTACGTGCCTTCATTTTTTTCTCGAGAAAAATTCAGCGTTTTTCTTCCCTCGTCGACTCGCGTCGAATTGTACCTACCCACGCTGCTATTAACAGGCGCTCTCAGCAGTTGATCCTTTGTTTTGCATTGTTGCAAATACAGTCAAAATCTCACCACGCACGGTGGGAATCGAAGTCAAGGACCAACGCTAGTAGTGTTCGAGGGTAACCCCTAGACCACCGGGGCGACTATACCTGGTACCAGGTAGGATCTAGATGACGTATATCGTTATCTCTCTAACATTGCATTCGCTGAACCCGCCGGCGGGGCGACGAAGCGCGCAACATTTCATTGTGGGAATGTAGAGTCTTTGATGTTATAGATGGTCTAGGTCGTGATCTGTGTGATGACTGTTTATATTGTCCCCACTTGCAGGTGCGGAAGCTGGACAAGGTTGGGGGGCGACGGAGCGCCGAGCTACAGCGAACATACGCCGACAACCTCGGGCAGGGCCTACTCAAGGTGCACTTGACGATTGGTCCACGTGGCGCTCGTGGTATGTGTAACACGTGCTGGCATTGCCTAGAAACTAGCAACGCCTCCTGTGGGTGTAGGCGTTACGCAGAGAGGCGTTGCTTTTTTCGTGAAGGCGTCATTGAGGTGATCAGGCCCCAGAAGCCGATCGTTTTCGCCAAAATCCGTCGCCGTGCGTCTCCGCCAAAACCCTCGTATCCACGCCCCCCCCCCCCGCCCCCCCATGCTTACCGCCGCCCCCCCCCCCGCCCCCCCCAGCTTGAAGATGTTGAGCCTTTTAGAATGGGCGGCTCCTGTCTAGCTTTTAACTGATCACTCCTTAGTTCACGTGCTGGGATGTTTGGCTCAGTACTGCCCTCACTGGTGGATAACCCGAATCCGGCTGGACGTAACAACTTGAGCCGCATTTTTTCGGGAGACCGGCTGCATCGTGATGTGTCATCGTCCGTTGGTGTTTTGCTTGGTACACGACGCCTTGACCGAACGCCCATGGTGTTGCCGTATGTCCGCCGCTGGTGACATCAGATCCAGCAGCACAGTGTCTCGTCCACGGTCCTACCGCTGGTGGTGGCCGATACAGGCGCTCCCAAGAAGGGAGGGAGAAAGAGGAAGGGGTGGCACGACGCCAACGCGTTCGTTGACTGCCCTCCTCAAGCAGGTGTGACGTTTGCTCCTGCTTGAGGAGGGCAGTCAACGAACGCGTTGGCGTCATGCCAACCCTTCCCTTTCGCTCTCCCTTCTTGGGAGCGCTTGCATTGGTCACCTCCAGCGGTAGGACCGTGGACGAGACACTGTGCTCCTGGATCTGATGTCACCAGCGGCGGACACGCAACAACATAGGCGTTCGGTCAAGACGTCGTGTACCAAGCAAAGCACCAACGAAGGATAATAAATCACGGTGCAGCCGATCTCCCGAAAAACTGCGGCTCAAGTTGTTGCGTCCAGCCGGATTCGGGTCTTCCACCAGTGAGAGCAGTACTGAGTCGAATATCCCAGCACTTGAACTACGGAGTGATCAGCTAAAAGCTAGACAGGAGCTGTCTATTCTAAAAGGCTCAACACCTTCAAGCTCTGTGACGCTGACGCGGCGTTGATTTGACTAGTCCGCCGTCAACGATGTACAATGACACGTGGGCACTGCCCTCAGCACACCTGGCATATATTAAACGGCGAAAAGAAACGCGCCTGCCAGCAAAGCATCCCGATAGGACTGTAGATAGCCGCAAGTCACGCAGGCAAAAAAACGCTAACGCAAAAAAGCGCTGACGCAACATACCAAGGGGATGCCTGCTGTCTCCTCGGGGTACGAAAACATGGAACGTAGGGCGACAGCACCATGTGCACCGCAGTCGTAAGGCGACCCGTCGACCAGGTAAATGCGTTGTCAACTTGTCGCACCACAGCCACAGGCGCAACGGGACTCCGAGGAAGTCCTGACCTCCAAGCTGTCCAACAGTCTCGAACGCCCTGAGAAGGTGGACCGACGGGCGCAGGGGAAGACGGGCGCTACGTTCAAAACCCGTCGAAGACTCGCCCTTAGTTGTCCGGAGATATTTATATATGAATGTATTTATACTTGCAAGCTAACAGAAGGTTACACAGTTTCAACCGTGGTGTTTCCGGCTTGGTGCAGCTATACGAAGTGCATTTTATTTCCGAACATCAAGTAATTTTATACCGGTGCAAAAATTCAATTATATTCCAGCTCTGATTGCGTGGACGTACTCCCCCGCTGTTTAGCGCTTCCCTCCACCACCACCACCACCACCCCTTGCTTAGTCCTCGCTGTTGACATTTTTGGCGCACGTGAAAGAGTAAACCAGCGAGCTCACCGCCCCGCCCCGCCCTCTATCGTTCTTTGATGCTGACATTTTTAGGCGCGCATCAAAGCGTACTTTAGCGAGCTCATCCCACGAATTGTTTTCCAGCACAGCCATCCTGGGTTGGCCTCTATGGAGCGTGCTGTCATCGGGGAGGCCCCGGAGCCGACGTCGTCGAACACGCCTGAGAGCAATCTTCCTCTCCAGCAGCTCACCCCGGTAGGTTTCACGTTTTGTTTCGAAGTTTAGCAAGTCATGAGTTGGCTGAAGTTCGCTTCTGCTGTAGTTCCTTTTTGGGTGGCGGGCGGAGCAAAAGCCAGCTCTTAATTCGATGAAAATCGACGAGCAGAGAAAGCGGAAAATTGGGAATTCTGAACCCCATAGTCGATAAAAATGAAGGCAAGGTACCTGGCGGGAAAACGGAAGACACCTGTGACCACGGCTTGTTCAGAAGGTCGCTGGGGGTAAAAACTCTTACGATTTGAGAAGGAGTAAATGGATGACCTATACTCGGGGTCGGTTTGCTCGCGCGGCCCACCTCATGCGGGGCCTTGGATGCGCGGTGGCAGCGGATAAACGAGAAGTCCCAGGTGTTGATTGTGAAGTATATTTATCCATTAAAGTAGTATCGTCGCGTACATCCGAGTGCATAAACACAACGAAAACATACGAGTCAAGATGGCTCAGAAGGTGACCAAAACTAGACTGACATGTGCAGCGTTGCCCTCTTGTCATATATATGGTATACGAGACCTCGGAGTCACGTTCACATGCCAAACTAATGTTCATACCCGTTCGGGAGACCATGAGTTCCCCCGCATCTCCGTAGGTTGTCGCCGTTAAACCGAACACGGAGATAGTAGATCAGACTTGGCCGCAAGCATTATCCCAACATCCCCCCTGCTTTGATGATGACGTTGATCCAAAGCGAATCATCCGAAAACCCGAAAAGGAACCATGCTCATCAATCAAAATGATCAAAATACTCAGTACCCGGGTCTAAACAATACTTTCTCTTTTGTCCTATATCCTTCCAGTGATCAGCATTGAGCCTTCCCGAATCTACTGCGCGGTTTAAAGCGAGACAGTTGCCAACCAGATCTCCCATCAATGGAATCCACATGAAACTCAGACTCACAAGGCAGTGTTGAGCTGGTTTTCGCTAGAAACCGTTTTGAGGAAGCCTTAGACCTAGCTTGCAGGGCATAAACTAAACGATTTGGCTCAGTTGGTTCTTACTAAGCTCTCTTTTGAGAAAGCCATTGACTGGTTACGCAGGGCTGATACTGGGTAATTTTACCAAAACTGCCGCCCCCAAATCTCAGATTCTCCAGATGTTGGAAACTTCAATGTTGAAAGCATGCGTACCCGCACAGTAGCATTAGGATGGGCTAAGAAAATGCGTCGTTAGCCTGCTGCAAGTGCAACCACTGCAAGTTCAACCGTCAAATACCCCCAAAAATACCCAAATGTTTTACTCCCTGCTAATAATATATGCCATATCGTCCCATCGACAGGGATTCAATACTGAAATGAATATTAAAAATGTCAAATATCAGTATCAAATACTCCCAAAAACAACCAATAGTTTACCTCCAAGTAATACATTCCAAATCCGCGATCGAGCAAAGTTCAGTAGTGAAATCCAGACGATAAATCGCAAATTCCCAAGATTATGTTCTGTAGGGTTTTGTGGATTTCCGGTAAGGGTATGGGAGTCTTGCAGAACTTCCAGAATTTTCGGGTACGGGTATGGAAGTGTAACAGAACTTCCAGCGTTTCCGGGTATTTGTGGCACGGGCGTACAGAGCTCACAGAAGTTCCGGGCGGGTGCTGTACCCGCACCCCGGGGATTGTGGCACGGGGTGTGCAGGACGCACAGAAGTTCCGGGTACGGGCATGAATGTCGCACACAACTCATAGAAGTTCCGGGTACGGGTATGGAAGTCTTGCAGATCTTCCAGAAGTTCCGGGTATTGTGGCACAGGTGTACAGAACTTACAGCACTTCCGGGTACGGGCATCAATGCTAACTTACAGAAGTTCCGGGTACGGGTAATACCCGGGTAAATGCACACCCCCTAGGGGGGGGAGTTCGATTTGAAGCGGAGTATTCCATCCAGCTTGCATGGCATGTTCTCGCTGGGCCAACATCCCCGAGACAATCCGTCGTAGCTTTAAGGGCATTATCGACAAAACCACCACCGAGAGAGGCGATAAATCGTGAACCTCAGTGAGTGGCGACCAGGGTAACAGCTGCGTTCACGGCTACTGCTCTGTAACAGATCATACCATAGCGTACCTCGGCTGTGGCGCCTCAAAACAAATAGTGGCGGCCGCAAGCCCAATTTTGCCACCAGCTCGATAAGCCAAATGCCGCGACAAAGAGGCAAAGCTACCGAAAACACAGTGGATAATTCAAGGCGTCGATGGTAGCTGCATCGCCGTGACGGCAGATCTGTATTATTCCGATCGGCAAAAAAACGTTGACAATACGCAACACGTGGTTTCCCGATAGGAACCAAATTCGTATGTTTCCACCAAATCGAATCGAATTCAATGCGATTGGCAATAAAAATGTTTTTATTTTATTTTAGTGTCTTTCGTTAATATAATGAGTGCCCTTAGAAACGAAAGAAACACGAACAGGACCTACAGTAGGAGCTACTATTATATTATTAGTAAATGCTAGTGGTACTCCCGAAGTATGCCTGTTGCCGGCCGGTATGGCGGACAAAAACAGATTGGTGCTGTATCATCCTCTGTATGTAGTACTAACATAACAAGATAATAACAAGGCAGTACGGCAGTGCAGCAGTACGTACGGTATTTTAGAAACAAAAGAAAAGGTTCCTCTCCTACAGGACGAAAGAACACTCCCACGTACGGAACGACCCACCCACCCACCACGGACGACGCAGTGCACCCTCCACCCACCCACCGACCAAACCTTTACTACATACAGCAGTACAGCGGTGCAACAGCAGTACGTGCAGCAGTACACCTGGTGCGCGGGGAGTTGGTTGGTTCTTGAGGACCTTGTATGAAACAGGAAACAGACGGGGGAAGTTTCATTTTTTGACGATCCTCGGGCATCTCGGGGAGCGAGCGATCGTTCACGACCCATCCACCACCCACCATCCACCCACGGACCTACCCAGTACAGCAGTACAGCAATGCAGCAGTACGTGGAGCAATACACCTGACTGGCGAGCAGCAGCCGATTCGTTGGTTACAATGCTCTCGGGCTGGGAGCGGGGTTTGTAATTGTTTACTATTCCCCGCCACGCCGTGGGCCAAGCGAAAAGCGCTCGCGTTGCCGATTCTGCGCACGGCGAGCGGCGACGGCTGGACGCTGCTGTGTGTGGTCCTGGTGTTGTTGTGCTTGCTGTTGACGCAGGCGCGCTCGTCTCGTGTCCATGGCTCTGTCCATGGATCAAGTGGCCAAAAAGCAATTCGAAAGTTTAATATTGTTGGGGTTCGAAAAAAAAAAAATAGCTGGCAGCGACGAAGAAAAAGCGGGGGGGGGCAAGCGAGCCGTCCCCGGGAGGGCGACTTCCACGCTCCCCCCTCGCCGAGGTGGGGCACCGACGCCCGTTCTTTCGCCGGCACGTCGTAGTGCTGCTGTGCGGATGGGACGTGGCGGCACCGCGAGGCCGCCGGAGGCCGAGTGGAGCTCGGGAGTCGCAGCTTTTTTGGGGGGGTGTTATAACCAAGATATTTTCAAAGATAAAAAAAAACGCCACGACCACGTTATTGTATTATATAATAAGGATATATATGTGCATATGATATATACGTACGGCTGTTCGGCGTTCGGTTTGTTTCACTGATAGGATATGACATGTGGAGAGTGTAGCAGCACCAGAGAGAGTGTAGTGTTGTTGGTAAGACACGACAGTTGATCTTCTTGGTGGTGATTGACTGTTGAGGATCTGATGTGTGTGAACGTTATCTAGATCTGAAGACAACTACTGTAGTAGGGGTTTCTGCTTATCCTCTTCTGGATTCTGATATGGGGATTCGGGGATGAAGTTAAGATCGCTTGTGCTCTTGTGTTCGGAGCTAATACAACACTTTATCTCTCCCTTCCTAGCACCTGAATGGTGCTGACCAGCCCCCCTCAGGCCAAGGGGGGACACTTTCTGGTCAGTAGACCTTGCCTAGCTTAGGCGTTTCTACAGACATCATTATATATGCATAATGCACTCTTTGGGTTTGAATTGATGCATGTGGGCTCCCCGGGTATTGTAACTAAGGTATACCCGTACCCCGGGCGTTGTGCCACAGTCTTACAGAACTCACAGAATTTCTGGGTAAAGGTATGGGAATCTTACAGAACTTACAGAAATTCCGGGTACGGTACGAAAGTGTTACAAAGCTCACAGAAGTTCCGGGTATTGTGCCACAGGCGTGCAGAACTCACATAACTTATAAAAATGATATACCCGTACCCAGGGTATTTGTGGCACCCGGCGTACAGAACTTCCAGAAGTTCCTGGTACGGGTATGCATGTCGTACAGAACTTCCAGAAGTTCCGTGTACGGGTATGAATGTCCTACAGAACTTACAGAAGTTCTTTGTAGGGTAATACCCGTGGCAAATACTCCGGGTATGGTTTGTGCGTACCCTGCAGAACACAACCTAGCAAATTTATTTTTCCCCATCCGCCGGAGGATGAAAAAAAAAAAAAATAGTATCGAACGCTCCAACAACCAGCAACACTTTACCTCAAAGTAATACCCTCCAAATCCGCGGTCGAGCAAATTTCATTGGTGAAATCAAGACGGAAAATAGCAAATCTCATCATCAAATGCTCCCAAAAACAGCGAACATTTTCTCTCCAAGTAATTTATTCCAAATCCGCGGTCAAGAAAATTTCAATACTGAAAACAAGTTGAAAAATCGCCAAGTCATAGAATGCTCCTAAAAAGAAACAAAACATGTTTTTACCTCCAAGTAATATTTTCCAAATCCGCGATCGAGCAAACTTCAATAGTGAAATCTAGGCGAAAAATCGCAAATTTGATCATTAAATGCTCCCAGAAACAACCAATGTTGTAACCTCTTGAGTAATATACTCCAAATCCGCGTACATAATGTTTGAGCACCTGTGGATTATATAAGTTTTATATCTGCCTTATTCCCCCCTGCGCATTCGATTTTGTACGGCATACAGATGCCGCACCTTACACACTGCTTACACGCATGAGAAGGGCAGCGGAGTTGATGGGGGGGGGGGGGGCTTGAACGTAATCCTATCATCCATCGTTGCCCAGCAAAACATGTCAATAAACTACAATCTCATTCGAGTACGATATTAATGAAGGCACGTCATCAGGGTGGAACCTTCAGTTTAGAACACAACCAAACTTTCCAGCGTCATATTGCCTCGCAATACATGAGTAATGCGGTATTTTCTCCGTACCGGTTTCTTTTTTTCGTGGGATCAATCCGGGTTGACATTACCCGCATTAAACTAGATCCCCATGAGTTTGACATACAGCTATTCTGGAAGTAGCCAGCACTGCATGGGACAACCAACGAAAACGATTATGTCGCAATTTCGCACCAGATATTGATTAGGACAATACGGCGCAGGGCAGCACGTCTTTGCGACAAAAAATAAACCAGGTATATGATCAACCCATAACATAATAGCTACGATCTAAACCGCAAATATACCAGTTGCAGTACAGCATCATTCGACAGCTCGAAAGCATAATGATTGCCTGGCAAGTTTTGATACTTTACTGCTGTACTCGAAAATAACACTTGCCTTGAGGACGGACAATCGACGTGAACTGTTCAATAACAAACACTAACAATCGTATACATAAAAAAACACGTCGCAATAAAACTGATCTCGGGAGAGAAAAATGGAAAAATACAAAAATCATGAGATACGAGTACGCGCCTGTTACGAGCCGAGGCTCTTGCTGGCGCGAAAGAGGATGACCCTCTCCTCTCTTGCTCTGTCTTGCTCGCTTCCTCTCCTGACCTTCCCCAAATCCCCTGCTATGCACGTACATGCTGCTCCTCCACGCTCATTCCCATTCGCTTCGCCGGCTGTCCTTCCACAGCAATCCCCCCTTTGCCCCATCATCGTCGCGCAGAAAATTGCTCGTTACCGCAGCTCAAAAGTCAACCCCGAAATCGCTCGCTCAATGCAAGCACGTACAAGGAGGTGCTGGCTAGACGGTACAAGACCGTGGCCCTTCTAGCGCACGCGATCCTTCCCTGACTGCTCTCGCCTCGGCCTGTATCTGTAGTGGGCTGCGTGTCGATGGTCTTGCTCCCTGTTGCTGCTGGTGTACGTGCGGGTTCCGTCACTATGGTGTGGGGTCTAGGTAGACGACGAGGAACAATCGCTCCTGAAGCAGTTCGGGAAGAATGCGTCCTGAATCAGCCCGGTCCAGCGCGTTCCTTTCCCCGAGCACGTTTCTCCATGCATAGAACTAGTGTAATGGGATGACTCGGGGCCGGTTTGCCCGCGCGGCCCACCTCATGCGGGGCCTTGGATGCGCGGTGGCAGCGGATAAACGAGAAGTCCCAGGTGTTGATTACGAAGTATTCTTATCCACTAACGTATCAGTATCGTCGCGTACATCCGAGTACATAAACACAACAAGAACGTATCAGTGAGGATTGACCAGCAGGTAACCCAAACTAGACTGACGTGTTTAGTGCCATATAGATATGCTATACGACACCTCGGAGTCACGTTCGCGTACCAATCTGTTGTATCCGTTCGGGAGACCATGAGTTCCCCCGCATCTCCGTAGACGTCACCGTTACACACCGAACACAGAGATGGCAGATCAGACTTGGCCGCAAGTATAAACCCAACAAGGAGAGTAAAAATGTCGATAAAAACGAAAACAAAAAAACTAGTGAACTCGTCAGTTTTTGGTGACTTATTGTCCGCCAACTCAGCCCAGGAACATGTTGCGCCTCCAGCAGCTGACACCGATATGCTTTTCTTGCGGTATAATTTCAATTGTAGCGTTACGGTAGTTGTCTTGAGGTTGCCTTATAGTTGCCCTCGGATTTTGGCTAGACGTATCCTTCAGCATGGTTTTGCTGCTGTTTTTGCTTGTGGTGGTGGTGGTGGTGGTGGTGCTGCTGCTGTTTCTGCCAATGCTGCTGGTACTTCTGTTGGTTTCTGTCGGTTTCTGCTGCTGCTTCTGTATTTCTGCTGCTACTTCTACTGCTTCTGTTGGTGCTGCTGTTGGTGCTGTTTTTGGTGCTGCTGTGGCTGCTGCTGGCCGTGTCACTGTTGCTGCTGCTTCCTCTGTTGCTGCTCTCTTTGGTTCCACTGCTGCTTCTGCTTCTGTTGTTGTTGCTGATTCCACTGTTTCTTGTGCGGCTGATATAGGTTTCGGCGTTGCGGCAATGCCTGGAGGACACGATGCCTGCCGTCGCGAGAGAACAGGCGTTTTTCATCACGCTGTTCAGCCTGGACCCGATCAAAAATCCAATCGAGAGGGAATCTGTCCACAAGTGAGGCGCACGTTACCAACAGTATGCCAATAGTACTAATAGTACGGTGGTGTAGCGGCCTTTTCTTTTCTGGGCTACATACTTACTTGCAGAGCTCTACCTCACCTAAAAACTGGTTTGGAGAAAATTACGGGTGCTCCTTCTGTGAGCAATCCCATGGCCGAGATATACGCAGAACGAAACAATATTTGCCGGAAAATAGTGAAGCTCCGACGGTTTCGGGTTATAAGAAGCCGTCATTCAGAACTAAAAACAGCCAAAACGGCTGACAAAAAGTGCCACCTAGAGCTATCGTAGCACGCGTCGTGAGAGGAAGAAGAAACAACTCGATGCGATTAAACCCTTGCAGCGCTGCACTCTTGTTGTGGCGGCGAAACGCGTGGGATGAGAGCAGGATTATGGGACAAGAAAAACATCAACGCTAAACGTTTAATGAGAATAGAAACCAACAACGCGAAACGAGTTAACGAGCGGGAACACAAAACACCGAACGCGCACCACGATAGCATCGTCGACAGGGTGTTGAACTGAGAAACAAACGTATTCCTGGTTAGTATGATGTGACTCCACCGTGTTCCCACGTGAAACAGCGCGACGGCTGGTGTATTGCACTTCATACCTCTTGAATCGTGACATATTTGACCGCGCGACGGCTGATGTATTGCACTTCATACCTCTTGAATCGTGACATATTTGACCGCGCGACGGCTGATGTGCTGCACTTCATACCTCTTGAATCGTGACATATTTGACCGCGCGACGGCTGATGTATTGCACTTCATACCTCTTGAATCGTGACATATTTGGCCAGGATGCTAGAGATCGGTTTTGCCGAGCTGAAGTCTAGCTACAAGCGCCTCGCGGCTGACCTCGGGGACAACCCCTTCCACACTCTGGGAGTGTTGTCGCTTGTAGAGGACGCTCAAAATAGGCAGCCGCAGCTGGTCGCTCTGGGCATCCTGGTGGAATTTAAGGGGCTGCTCATGCACCGGTTCAGCAAGTTCATCTCGGAGCAGGTGTGGTGCCACACAGACGGCGGCGTGTAGGTATGGAGGCATGCCACGGTAGTGTAGCATACCGTTTACGGCACCGTGTACTGTACCGGTTTTCCGTGCCGTGAGATGTTGCGTTGTGTTCTGTGACGTGTGCCTTACCGTGTACCTCGCCTTTTGTCGTGTATACCGTACCTTTTACCGTACCATAACTTTATCGTCTACCGGTAGTACCTTGTGCCGTACCGTTTACGGTGCCATTTGCTGTCCGTTTACCGTTTGTTGTTCGGGACAGGTGACTTGGATCCAAGGCCAAAAGGGAGACGCGAAAAAGGCGGGCATCCTTGCGGCCGTGGCTAAAGTTCCGACTTTGCTCAAGAAGCTGGAGGCGGCGGCCCACGCTGCAGTCGGCTCCAAGGGGAAGGAAGAGGTAACACAAATTTAGTATTTTTTTTGTCCATGTGGGACCCCAGAAAGAAAGCAACAAACGGACCATTGAAGCTTCGACCGTACGAAGCGGTCCGGGTCGCTGGGGTGTCAGCATTGCACTGCAAGGAGCTGCGCGCAGGGCGTTCAGCAGGGTGTGCTGTACGCTCTTGCTCTCATCCTTCTGTCGACATCGTTAGTGTTGATCTCTATGGTATTTTTTTGTTTTGCCTTCTGACAATGTGCAACGCATATAATCATCCATTCCAATTGTATGATCGAAAGCTCGTATCCCGTTGATGGCGTGTTTTTCGGGGAGACTGTGTTGTGCGTAATCCTTTCCCGTTTCTTTACGAACACTCGCATCCGTTTGATGACGTCTTCTGTGTTCAATTTTGCTGTTGATACTTGACTCCAGTTTTTAACCGATATTCGTGTTCCGTTGATATTGCGTGTTTTTGTTGAATTTTAGAGCGAAGCGCAGAAGTTCTACCAGCGGCTAGTGCTTCTGCTGTTCAAGCACATCGAGGAGGTGGCTGCCAGCAACCCGAAATACGAGCACATGGTTCGTCTAGAGAACTACCACTTCTTCTCCGCTACAATTCGGCCGCTGAAGGTTAGTGGGTTGCCAGTTGGCGGGCAAGGCAGGGCAAGGCAAGGCAAAGCAGGGCAAGGCAAGACAGACAGTCAAGTAGTGGATAGATAGATACTAGGCAGGCCTCCACCTTCGTGTTTGCCTTCATTTTCCATTTTATGTTTTATGTTTTCTCCATTTTTGGTTCACCAACAGGTTCACTGCTTAAGTGTGTTTTGTTTCTATCTTCACTTCGATTCCCCCCTCTTTGACGTTTTTTATTTTTTTCCGCTTTCTGCTACTTCTCGTGCTTTCATCGTCGTTTTCAGCCTCATTTTCGTTTTTTTCTTTCATGTCCACCTCATTTTATATTTTAACGTTCCCCTAGTTCACCCTTTGCTTCCACTCTTGCATTTTCATGTTCGTTTTTTTGTTTTGCAATTCCACCTTCAATTTCTTACTAATTTTCGCTTGCGCTTGCAATCTTGACTTTTATCATAACGGCCGCTCTCATACCAACTCATTGTCACGTCCATGTTCACTTTTTATATTTTCATCATCATTGTCGCGTGCACTTTCAACTCTCTGTTTTCACTCTCAATTTCGCAATTTGTCTTAGCCTTCACCTTCACTTTCAATTTCTCTCCCGCGCCCATTTTCCGCGCTTTGTTTTCTTTTTCCACCATCTCTTTGACTTTCAGGTGCAAGTTCTGGACGAGTACATCGCTCAGGCAGAGGCGCTTGAGGAAGTCGCCACTACAAGGTATGACATTAAGTTGCTTTTTGACTTGACCGTTAGAGGCCCTAAACCCCTCCCTATACTAATTCCAAGTGATTTTGTCGCAAAAACGGGTTTCCAGCTGAGAAGGCGTTAACCCGTTTGAGGCCCATACACTACAGGACGCCTAACAGGAAAAAGAAGCACTGATGACCCGGGCTGGATTTTTTGTTGGGGAGAGGGTGCGTCCTATACTAACTTCAGTATGTAATGCTCCTGGATTTGTTATTTTCCTGTACATGGCGGCTGCCTTTCTTATTACCCTGCTTTTTATTCGACGCCTTTCGCTGTATATTCCAATACAAAATGTGAATTGCGGTCTTTTTGTGATGGTGTGAGCGCGCAAGTACACCGGTGAAGCAAACGAGAAAAGCCCGGTATTGTGGTCATGGTGTGAACGCGCAATACGCGATCATTCCACTCGACAGATATATCACAGATCCCCACATGATCTACATTTTTTAGGGAAGATCTGTGTGGATTCGCTCATGTTACCGGGTGGGAGCCGTACGATCTGCATGACCTAACGAAAGAAAGCCTTCCAGGGTTGGGTCTGTACTCTTGATATACAGATCCTGCACAACATCGCTTAACGGCAGCTATAGGATCTACTGTGGACGATTTAGGTCACCTGATGATCTATAACGGCAGCTATATGATCTACTGTGGATGGTCTAGATTCATCAGGGAGATCTGCATGATCTAGCAAACGTCTCCAGGGTTGGGTCTGTACTCTTTTATGTACAGATCTTGCACAACGTTTCATATCGGCAGCTACAGGGTCTACTGTGGATATTCTAGATATTCTGATGATCTCTAACGGCAGCTATAGGATCTACTGTGGAATATCTAGGTCATCTGATGATCTAGATCGTGATCTGTCGTGCCACGCCTTGCACGGAAAATCTATAGTAAAAGGGTGACAACTTCACTTAGCAGCCGGCGTCGTTTTTTTCGTGGGGCTTATATAGGGCGTTTTGCGGTTTATTTCCAACCTAGTATTGAAACCGACGAATATCATAACCCAAGGCCAACCAAGCGAAAAAATAGGTTTGAGAAATAAAATAAAGAAATTTGTAGAAAAACGTACAGTATCTCTAACCTACTTTTTCGCGGATTTTTCGTGGGTCGGGTTGGCCTCGGATTTTGACGTTCGACGATTTCAATGCTAATACTAGACCTGGTACATAGGAGTAAATGTGTTTCCTACCCAACTCTTTCCCGAGAGGAGTTGATAGCTCGCAACCACCCTAATCCTGCAAGCGTCGGTTGTTTTCGTCCGTCACCCTCTTCTGCTGTGCAGCCCGCGTTGCTTTGTGTGGCTAATCCTGTGATCGTCAGTTGTTTTGGTCATGTGTTTTGCCCTCTAAGGTTCCCAAAGGGGAGGTTCCCAAAAGGGGAGGTTCCCAAAGGGGAGGTTCCCCAAGGGGAGGTTCCCAAAGGGGAGGTTCCCAAAGGGGAGGTTCCCAAAGGGGAGGTTCCCAAAGGGGAGGTTCCCAAAGGGGAGGCTCCCAAAGGGGGCCCTTGTACAGCGACCAAAAAAAAGCACGACGAGTGCGATATTTTTAACGCTTTTACTTGAAATTAGTATAGGGAGGAGTTTTGGGGCTCGGAAAGGGGCTAAGCGGTTAGGAAGAACGTGCTTTAGTACAGTAGGTGGTCCCTCTATCGTGCCCGTATACGCCAGCTGGAAATACCGGCACTGTATCGGAAACCGGCACTACTCCGCCTACTACCGCTATTGATTATTCCCGTCTGTTCCAAGCGATTTCACAGGCACTGCAGCAGTATGGGTCCTCCTAGAAGAAACTCGATTTTGCTATGAGCCTCAGATTTTTGTGTTGTGACACCGCCCGTGAACAACCTTGAGCGTAGTCTATTGTATAGGTTTTAGTGTAGCGCCCGCCGCTGAGCACGATTTCTTTCTCCGATTTTTGTAGAGTCCGCCCAAAATTGATTCTCACTTTTTTATTCGCGGGCGTATATTGTGTACCAGGTATGGCGGGTAACCGGTACTATGGGAGCATTACGGTTTGTAGAAGTGCCGCCAGGCTGCGTGGTATTTTGCGTTACAGCTCGGACACACGCCCTATTCCGGCAGCTCCCACTGTTAATGCTTCGTTTGGTAGCATTGCCATCATGATCTGATTGACTGATTGATTTTATCGTGATCTGATCATTTTCTGATCAGGATCAGACCATGATTTGCTGACCATGATCTGATCATGATCGGATTGTTTTTGGGCATGTCGACATCATGATGTGATTGTTTTTTTTAGCGTGATCACATCATGAACGGATTGGTTTGTGCATGATGATGTGATGGTGTAATAGAGTTGAGCATGATTTGCTTATGATCTGATCGTGATCTGATTGATTTACTATGATATGGTTGGTTTATCATGATCTGATAACGTGCTGACCATGAGCTGTCGAGTAGGTAGCTCATGATCTGATATTGTGCTGGCCATGAACTGTTGAGCAGGTACCTCATGACCTAATTATGATCTGATTGGTTTGGTATGATCTGGTTGGTGTCATCATGACCTGATATTGCTTTCTGACCATAATCTGTTGAACAGGTACCTGCAGTGGCTGGTGGGCTACCAGTTCCCAACATTGACCCAGTTCTTCGTCAGGGTGGAGGAGCTCGTTTCCTCGGTGAGAAAAGTCCACTTTCCTGTGTGGGTATTTTCTGTTCCTCCTTGCCTGAGTTTTGTTTCTTTTTTTTTTCCTTTTTGGTTATGTATCCCTTTTTTCCTAGTGTTTTCTTTTCTTCGGTTTTTGTCGTGTATCCCTGTTTTGCTTTTTTCCTGTTTAGTTGCTGCTTCCTTGCTTTTTTCGGATGTAGGGGGATTCCTGATTTTCTGTTTTGTATTTCCCGGGGACGGGGGGGGTATGATTTTCTGATCGATGTTCTGTCTTTCTCCCCTTGACCCCTCGTTTCCCCGTTCAATACATGCCTCACTATAATAGTGTGTTGTGCACATTCATTTTTTTTTCTACCCATCTACATTCAGCGTAACCGCTTTGATGTATAAGTTCAACGTTTGATTTTCTGCTAATAAACGAATGATTTAATTAATTGATGGCGTGCGAAGGTGGGCGCGGCGGATGTGACGTATCACGAGCCAAGACGAAACCTCGAGGCGACCCTAAAAAAGCAGGGCGACATGAAGGTAAGTTCTGAATTTTCCTCGAATTTTCCTCGAATTTTCCTCGAATTTTCCTGCTTACACTGCGTTACTAACGTTTTTCTGTTCAAGGTCGGTTCCGAAATTTCGGATAATAGTCTCCTGCTTGAAGACACTGACTGCAGTGTGTGGGACACGCAAAGAAGCGGTTGTCTACGCCTCAACACTTGCGCCCCTAGACTTTGGAGGAGCCCGAGGCTAGCATCGCTATGCACCCGGCTAGATAGGTGGACCTGCACCGTAGTCAACAACAAACCGGAGAAGCTGTGATAATGTCAGGAACGTTCACCTGTCGGGTCACTCATCGTGGGTCGCGTTGGGCCAGTGTGACCCGACCCAAGATTTTGGAGGCCTCCTGAACGCCTACATATCAGTAGTACACCCGTGGGGATATATGTCAGGATAGCCCGTTACGCCACAGGTACTACCGGTGCTCTTTGCGGGGCTATAGATGAAAAAAGGTTATGCGCGTCCTGGCGCACGATTCCCGGTTCTCCAGAAGGCATGCGGAGGTGCTTCGGTCCTCAATACCGTTCCCTTCGGGATCAAAGCGGTGACGGATTTTAGTCCGGACGTGAAAATGGACAAATACGTTGTACACTTCATGTAGGCAGCTGTACGGAGAGGTGGTGTAGATATTATTTCATGTTTTACAATGTGTTACTCATCCCCGCGCCCCCCCGCTCCCATCTCCTCGCATTACGTTGCAGTAGTGGTCCCTCTTTAGCGCCGGTTGAGTAGTGCCAGTGACATGGCACAGTTTTTCATTTCCATACTGAAACATATACATTCCCCAGTCCGGAGTAGCGCCGGTTTGCCGCTATAGCGCCAGTTTTTCCTGTTGGCACATGTCGGCGCATAGAGGAACCACTGCTGTATTACAGTATATTTGGATTCATTTTTAATGTGTTGCCCCCCCCCCCCTCCCCCCCCCCGTCCCTGGCGCATGTGTCCACCTACCATGCATGCCGGTTATCGGGTACAGGTGTTGACCGAGGGTCTCCGAGCAACGCACCACCGAATGGTGAAGCACGTTACACGCGAAGGCCAGCTGCTGGGACCGCTGTGGGACAAGCTATCCGACACGCTCTTCGCCATGTTTTCGAGGTGCAAACCTTGTGCGCAGTACTTGCTTGGTTGCAACGCGTATTTGTACTCCCACGGTTTGTTTTACGGGGGTTTTTAGATGCACTTAAGGCAGTATTTTTTGTTGGGGGGGGGGGGTTGGTAAACCGCTACCTACTTTTCCCCAACTCCGAGAAACGCGCGACAAGAATAGCAAAGGACGTAACTCGCGAAGGGAAGGTTGCGTGCTACGATAAAGGTATTAAGGTATACCTTTTTTTGGCTAAAATTGTTTCTGAATGGTGCACCTCCTTAACCCAAAATCGCCGGGAAAATGCCAAAAAAAAATGCATATTTTTTGTTGTATACCTACAAATACTCGTAGGCCATGGGGTTTTTCATCCTGTACGAGAAGTTTTGTTTTTTGCTCTCAAATAAATAATTTTTGGAGGTCTTGACCCCCTTTAGAGCCCCAAAATCTCTCGCTGTACTAGCTTCAAGTAAATTCGTAAAAAAAAGGGTTTCCAGTGGTAAAGGCGTTAATCTCCTAAGGTGGGGAGCCTCAGAAAATAAATGGTGCGCCTCTATCGTCGCACGCGTCGAAGATGCTGGGATCGCTGTGGGATAAACTGTCCGACACGACCTTCTCTGCCATGTTTCAAGGTACCACGCTTGCAACGCACACTTCGCTTTTTGGTTTCCGGCGTGCAACATAAGTAATCGCTCCCTCCCCCCCCCCTCCCCCCCCCCCCCCCCCGATCTGTCACCACCACGCCCACTCCCTTCGCCTGCGCTTCGCTCTGTGTCAACTACGCCCCCCCTTGCTCTTTCCTTTTTCTGCCACACCACAGCACACCACCGTTACACCCCACCCCACCCCCCCACCCCCACTCTCTCCCCCCCCCCCCGCCCCCCCCCCCCTCCCCTCCGCTACCAACTCATGAGCACACCCCCACCCCCCGCGCCATCGCTGCTGGTGTTGCTGGTGCCACCGCCCGTTCAGGTACGAGGAGCTGTGCACTTTGTGCTACCAGCACACCCTTAGCCCGGGTGCCGTCGACGTAAAGCGAGCCGCCACAGAAATCGGCGGGGGTGGGCCCCCTTCACGTGGCCGATCCAACAACAACAGAGGAGGAACAGCTCGCGAAGATTACTATGACGGGGAAGGGGACATTGCCCCCTCATCCCCCCCTTCCTCAGCAGGCGGCTCCGGGGCTAGGTTTGGGTCATTCTCTAGCTTAGCGTCCCCAGGGGGGCGCGAGAACAGTGGAGGCGGTGGGGGGGGTGGATCGGGGCACTTTAGTAGAAGTGGGGGTGGTTCTGGGAGGGTGGGTGGGTCTCAGGTTAGCGGTGCGTCTTCCCCCCCTGCGGAGGTCTGGGGGTCTCCTAGAAGAGGGGGAGGGGGGGATGGTGGGGGGGCTAGCGGGAATTCGCCGGTGAACCGAGGCAAGCAGTTTTTCGCTAAGCATCTGCGTATGAACCCCTGAGTGACGGTAGGAAGCGCACGTTCTGGGGGCGAGGGGTAATTGTGTCGTGCATGGCCGTGGTTTTCAGAGAAAAGGCCCTCGCATCTCTGTATGCAATGCTGGCCCCCGGGGGGGGCGGGGGGGGGGGGGGCGTTGTGGCCGGGGGTGGGGGAAGGCGGAAGGGGGGCGGGATCACCCACGAAAAGCGAAAATTCAGGAGTCGTTCCACGGTAGCTCCTCCAGCTTTTCTTCAACGAAATCGCCGGTTTTGAAACCAGCTCCCGGTCGTATCTCCTGAAAAACGGTGCCCCTTGCCCTCCCCGACGTCAGCGTTTGACCGTCCTTTGCCATCAAGAAAATAGGGTATGATTTTGTTTTTCATAGCATCCTTCCACGTGTCGAGCAGCGATGAAACGTCTGTTGAAGAAAATCGCTGATTTTTGGGGGGACTTTCGTAGAATCAGTTCCAGTAAGAAAGCTTCGTTATCCCCGCGCTCCGCGTTGACAGATTGCGGTTGCTCTCCGTGGCCTGATATCGGGTTTGGGTGGGGTGGTTGTTGTTGCTTTTGTTAGCATTAGAAGGGAGTAGAGGCGAGAACCTTGTTGTCGTGAACCTTGCGCGGGTGCCTGAAGGAAGGAGACGTAGTTGTGTTTGATATTCACCAACATCCACTGATCCAGCAGGCCGCAATAACAACAGAACAATCTGAAATCCGTCTGACTAACAACAAAACCTGGCGTCCGTGCTGCAAACCCTTCACCTGCTGTACAGATCACTGACCCCTGCTTGATGATCTAGTTTTTTGGGGGGAAGATCTGTATGGTCTAGCTCGTGTTACCGGGTGGGAGCAGTACGACCTGCATGATCTGGCACATTGTTCCTGGGCCTTTCATGGGTCAGGCGGAGTCGCGGTAACCCGTCCCGACTCGCAATATTATTTTTTTTCCTGACCCGACCCGACCCGACCCGCCCCGTCCCGTGAGATTTGAAACGCCTCCTTACCCGACCCCACTCAACCCGCGAGATTTTGATAACCTCCTGACACGATGGGGCGGGTCGGGTCATAACCCGTGAGGAGTCCTGCATTTTTCCTGCGTTAGATCTGTGCTCTGCACATACAGGTCATGCACACCTCATGATGGCAGATACAGGATGCACTACCTGTAGGTGATCTAGTTGATCTAGAGTATCTGAGGATCTAGATAGTGATCTGTCCGAGATGCGGATTTCTTTTTAGGAACTGCAAAATATATCCCACACTAATTTCAAGTAGTTGGTTCCTCACAAATGTGGGTAGGGGTTTCGGTGGGGCGCTGTTTCGGGCACTTGCGAGTTGTCTGGCAGCTCGTTGTGTGTGGGGCCATCGGTTGTGGCTTCTTTATGGCTTCTTGTTGTCGTGTTTTGTTCGGGCAGCTCTGTGTTATGGTTAACCTTGCGCGGATACCGAAAGGGGCGAGGAAATGGAGGCTGTTTTTCTGGCTATTAATTGTCGAGGTGTCGTGTGTCGGTGTTTGACTGTTTGTCGTGGCTTGTTATCGTGTTTTTTTGCTTGCTCGGGTAGCTTGTGGCTTCGGCGCAGGCTATGACGTGTTGTGGTGGCTTATGGTACGGCGTGTGTATTGCATCGTTGGACCATCGAAACAGGGAGCTAGCTGGAGCGGCGAGCGCAAGCAAGCACTCCAGCACAAGCTCGTTGTAGAATGTAATGCTCTTTTTCTGGAGAGGGGCTGTATTTTTGGTAACAACTGTTGAGGCTTGAGAGGCAAAAAATGAAGACGAAAAAATTGCCGATTATTACGGCATCGGGCACTGCTGGTCGGCGACGATGACAGCTAGTGCACCACGTCATCGTTCGATAAGATAGTCGACCCAGGCGACGGTAAAGGGGTTTATTTTGGTTTCGTTTTTGCATTGGCTCGGGGGGTCACTCGCGGCGCGAGTAACCCTTTCGTTCCTCTGCGGTGTTGGTTAGGTTTTCTTGATGGATGTGTGTACCTCGACGAAATCAATCTGCAACGGAATGGTTATCTTCGAACGCTGCCCAAAAAAAACCCCTGAAGCATTCTTGTCCGTGAGGTGCATGCTGAGTCATTCGTGCGAGTGGCTCAATTCCGATACTGAAAATCGGGGGGGGGGGGGGGGGTCCCCCTCATACCGTAGCCTTTTGGTCAGTTCCTTTGCAGACAAGAAAATGGTTTGAAAGGAATGTGTTTTCATCCCTTTTTTTGACGCGTGCTACGATAGAGGTGTACCTTTTTTTGGCAATTTCGTTTTCTGAATGACGGGGCTCCTTGACCTACTAATAGTATCGTCGGAAATAAAAAAAATGATAGGCCATATTTTTGCATGATTCTCGTTGTACATATATCTAGCTAGGCCATGGGATTTTTCAATTTTCATCCGGGAGTAGCAGTTTTATTTTTTCTATCCAAATCAGTTTTTGGGAGGATCATGTCTTAAGCTCCCGAATTGAGGAAGCGTAAAAAAAAAGTGGTGCAACACCTCTGTGGTAGCACGCGTCCCTCCCTCGTGTCGAGCAGCCACGCAACGTTCGTTGAAGATTATCGCTGGCTTTGGGGGGGGGGCTATCGTAGAATCAGTCGCGGGCGCAGCATCACATCCTACTCGTGCTGCTGCGCGCGTACGCTACTACTTGGAGACGCTTGAAACCAACGCAAATATCGTCGTATTTTTTTGGCCGCTATACATATATATATGCGGGCCCCAAACGGCGGATGGATTATAAATAAGTGACCTATTAATTCACGCTTCCAGGTATTATGTGGAGTGTGTCGGGTGCCGAAACAACGGTGCTGCCGCGTGGCACCTACGTACGGGTGAGTGAGATAGTGTTCGATGCATTCCTCACTGCTCGCGCGTCAACGCCAGTCGTGTCGAAGCGACGATGTCGTCGACGGAGGCTCGTGCCCGTCTGTGCGTTCAGACTTGTGACTGACAGCGAGGTGCCTTGCATCCGCAGCAGCCGCGTGTCCCGGTGGGGGCCACGCGTAGCTCAACGTGCAAAGCGCCGCGAAAAAACCAGAAGTAGCGCGGACCGCCTTTTTCGACGCGTGCTACGATGATAGAGGCGCACCACTTATTTTTCCGAGATTAAATCAATTTGGGAGCTTAAGACTTGTTCCAAAACCTGACTTGGGTAAAAAAAACAAAACTGCTGTCATACCAGATGAAAAATCCCATGGACTAGGTACACAACGCGAGAATCATGCAAACAAGAAAAAAAATGGCCGATTTTCGACGATTTCGGGTTAAGGAGTGTCTTAAGTCATTCAGAAAATTGCAATAGCCAAAAATTGCTACCTCTATGGTAGCACCCGTCTTCAATTCATCTTAACCCCAAAAAAACTTATTTGGAGAAAAATAAAACTGCCATGATGATCCACCCGGAGATGGAAAATCCCATGGCCTAGGGACACAACGAGAATCATCTTGAAAAAAAAAATGCCTATCTATTTCCGACGATTTCGGGTTTAGATGGGTTAAAACCCCTTTACAACCGGAAACCCGTTTTTGGGGACAAAATTACTTGGATTTAGTATAGGGAGGGGTTCGGGGGCTCCAAAGGGGTTAAGGAGCCCCGTCATTCAGAAACCATATTCATTCGCCAAAAAAAGGTATACCTCTATCGTAGCACGCGTCTCATTTACTTCCAAGTACCATCTTGACCCTTTTACAACTGAAAACCCGTTTTTGGGGACAAAATTACTTGGATTTAGTATAGGGAGGGGTTCGGGGGCTCTAAATAAAGGGGTTAAAACCCAAGAACTGATTTTGAGCATACTGAAAAAATTAAATGCAGTCCGGTGAACAAACCCGTGGCCAGGGTTGTACAAAAAAAAAACCCGTCACTTTTGCGAATCAAGAACGAACGGCCTTCCGACGACATTGGGTAAACTCCTTTCTTTACAATTGGGAAACCCTTTCTTTTCGACAAATTTACTTGAAGTTAGTAGAGGGAGGGATTTTGGGGCCCTAAAGGGGCTAAGGAGCCTGAGCGTTTCGGGGAAAAAATGGCAAAAAAAAATGCTACCTCGAGATCTCGGTCTTAGTACACGCCGAAGGAAGAAACACTTACACTTTTCGAATATCGATCTGGGAGATACATTTTTCGGTCGAAGCCCAATAATGAATGGAACTTGCTTCGGGATAAAGTCCTCCCTCTAAAGGAAGAATGGTGTGGCCTGGTGTGGCGCCCATCTTTCTTCCTGGCGGAGAGTTGGAATTTCGTTTTTTCAGCAGCAATAATACTTTAGTCTACTGCTGCTGCCATATTATTTTTGTTTTGACGAAATAGGCGGTATCAACCTTCTCCGTTGTTTTGTATCGTTCCCCTCCCCCCCCCCGGATTTTTTTCTGCATTTTGTTTTTCGTGTTGTACCCGGGGGGCTCGATGGTGAGCTGAGGAAAAAATCCCTTCCGTTTGTGATTGCCCACTACAATAATACCCTCGCGCGCTGTTTGTGTTGTAGATCAATTCAATACACTGTAGACCCATTCATTAGATATCACCAGGTAGTAGGTACACAGACGAAACTCGCACGAGGACGCGTATCATGTATGTACCTGGTGTGTATATATTTGCGCTAAAAATGGTGCGATCGCCTCAACCTCGATCGTCGGCAAGTCAATGCTATAGCCCCACATGCTAGGGGCGCGAAGGGGGTAATTATTATTGTTGTTGTTGTTGTTGTTGTTGTTGTTGTTGTTGTTGTTGTTGTTGTTGTTGTTGTTGTTGTTGTTGTTGTTGTTGTTGTTGTTGTTGTTGTTGTTGTTGTTGTTGTTGTTGTTGTTGTTGTTGTTGTTGTTGTTGTTGTTGTTTGTTGTTGTTGTTGTTACTGTAGTATGGCATGGGTGTTGTTCGCCTTCGTGGGAATGAAGGTATGGAAACGGCGAATGAATGAAAACGGTCTTGGCGCGCGTTGTGGCGTTAAACCTCGCAAACACACTGCCGAAACTACGAAGCACCTGGGTAGTAGGATTTGGGAGGGGGGGGCATAAACCTGACGTCCGCGTTCCTGTGCTATTCGGGGGAGCAGGTATAGCGGATCGCTCGAGCAGTTTTCTCTGCGACGAGTGGTGATCGTAGAATGGGGCAAGTTACCTTGAAGTGGCTGTCGATCGTAGGACATCTCATCAGCTTACTACGAGATATACCGTGTATCTTCTGTGATTTGACCAGCATACAGCAGTGCGTACATACATGCCGAGCTGCCTCTTGTGGCTGGTGCTTGTAAAAAGTGCAGATGTTTTGTTTTCACCATTTATTTTGTTCTCCTCCGAAGCGCGTCAAAAGGGCCAAACATTGCCTCTCGCACGCCATCCTCCGTCGATCGGCCATCCAAAAACATATATACCCCCATTGTTTTAGCCATCACAGCCACGCCGAGCCCCTTGCCTTCCCTCTCGTTCCTACCTAGCCTTCCCCTCTCTCTCGTTCCTACCTAGCCGTCGTACCCCGCTTGCAATAAACGTGCTTGGCACATGGCAGTTTTGCTGCTGTCATAACCCGTATCGTACGGTCCTCCTGCTGTCTATCCGTGGAGCTACGCCGCATGCGGCAGAGCGTTCACCCAGAGTCGATGCTCCCGTCCCGTCCATTCTATCTCGTCTTTCCCTTATCACCAGAGCCCAAGCGAAAAACTAGACCCTAGGCATTAGGGGCCTGTGAAGGCCTACCCCAAGGGATATCAAGTAGGCATATGCATATGAATGGCGATCTCGTCGGCCCGATGCGTGGGAAAATTAGCGCCCGAATCGCTCATACAAAACCGACCAGAACCCACCCGCGTCTTTGGGGTCAAACTGAGCTTGGAATTAGTATGGGATCGTTCTCGCAATAATAAATGGTAGGAGCCCCCCGCCCCCCTCTCCCCTGAGGCTTCAACATAATATCTCATTTCCGATCATCTCTCAAAAGGCATGCGTGCTCGTCGCGTGTACCAAACTTTTTTCTTTTTTTTTATCCTCCGGCGGATGGGGAAAAATGAAGCTTTAGCTCACCACACTTCCACGTATTATCATACATACGCGTCGTGTGTCGATTTAACTCAGTTGCTTTCGCAGCCCAACGCTAGCTGGCGCACCCTTCGGGTCCCTTTGTAGGTATAGCGTAAGCTGTCCCTATCAGTGGTCTTCGTTACAAACCCGGCAGCGCAAGCGTGTACAAAACACCTATTTTTCTATCAACCATTCTGCAGACGGTGTGGTTTCCGTTCCCCCCTGTTAGGATTGCAGCAAAGTTTGGAGACCACAGTCTGGGACAGGATGTGGGACTAGCGACTGACTGCAACTCTTTCTAAAAGGGTACAAAAAAAACAAAGCTTACAGGCAGCAGTATCGTTAATCGTTGGGTATCAACGACCCACCAGTTTACCAATGATCGATTCTGTATTTGTCGAATCACGAGAGAGCTCAAATCAACAATTCATCGACTATTTTCCAAATTCATTTTTTCAATTGGACTGGACTGACACAACCCTCCATCCTCGTAGCTACTACAGTAAGTAGCTCTGCGCCTTCTGTCAGCAAGAACACCCATATAGGGTAACATCAAAACTCATTTATAACCGTGGTGTGGCGTGTTATGTCGTGGTGTACCGGTTACCACACACCCTGGTACCACATACCGTTACTATTTGATAGGTACCCGGCGTGAACCATATATGTAATGTACGCCAGACACATCAAAAATAGGCAGCTATCAATGGCGCACGAACCTCTCCTACACATGCGCATACAACCAGCACATAAACGCACGCCGTAAGCCACCATCCACACAGCATCAAGGGATATATATGTACACATCGTACGTATACTCGTACGAGCACATCATATAGATGGAACGCACACAGGTATATGGAAAACACACAGCACCACACTCTTTTCCCGCTGTCCCGCACCAACCACAGCCCCGATTTCCCCCCCCACACTCAAACGCCCCAACACGCAGCGAAACCCAAGCCTACCCCGACAACGCCCCAACACGCAGCGAAACCCTAGCCTACCCCGACAACGCCCCAACACGAGGCGAAGTCGTACGCATATGTTATGGTATCCCCGTTTCCCCCTTTACTTGTGGTCGGGGCGTTACTATTCCTCCGAGAGTGCATAAGGCGGAAATTTGCCCCTCTCAGAACTGAACTTCAGAAGTATGTGAGAACGCAAGAGCTATGAATATCAACACGCGTGAGTGGAGTGATCGTGTATAACTAGACACGGCAACCTTCACAGCAGTCGGGCCTGTCCTCTTTGCAACCAGGGTACGGGGAGAAACAGGTTATTCACACGTGGCGTCGTCGGCAACTGTAGCAGCAGCAGTAGTGCCCTTAGCACATGCCGCTTCTTTCCCCCTCCTGCAGAATAACGCCTCCTGCAGCACTTAAACCTACCCAGATTGGGGTAGGACACACATTACTACACAGTAAGAACTCGAGTCTGATCCCACTACAAAATATTTTACACGAACTCCCAAGCGACTGTCCCCAAAACTTGCGTGGAATGAAGTGGTGTGGCGTACTGCTGTCCTCACGGGTGGTAACGGTAAAAAAAATGGATAACACGGGTTTGCTTCTACCCCCTCCCCCCCCCCAAGGTACCGAAGCCCGCCTCACAAGCGGGTCTTTGAAGGGTGCAGCGCACCATTCACGCAACTCGCCAAACACCTGACGACGCTGTGCGTTTGGTGCAAGCAATGTCGGCCTGGTCGGTGTAAACCCGACGTGCTCCGTCCCGGCATCGTACGGATGCGACGGTCAATGGTCACGGCCATGCATGATACGAATACACCCCTCCCCCCTCCCCCCGCGCGCCAAGCGCGCGCATCCATCCCTTGCGCGCCCGCGCCAAATAACGCATGCTAACATTCAGAGGCAAAATCGGAGACATTACTGCTCCCAAAAGAAAACGTTAAAAAAAAAATGAATGAACGACGCACCAGCGGCATATTCACACACAAGGGGCCGGTGTCACCAAAAGCAAAAGGAAAAAAATTAATGGCGCCATAGCTATACGGCCGGGCTATTATGCCCCCCCCCCCCCCCCCCCCCCCCTCCCTCTCCCCAAGGGCCCTCAGGGACCCCCAGGGACCCCAGTGGACAACACCCCACGTTTTGCGACAATCTCCGCAACAATCATGCAATCCCCACCAGCTTCATGCACGGATGGCCGGGGGCTGTCAAGCTGCCCCCTCCTTTCCAGAGCCCCGCAAGAGCCTCAGGGGCCCCGCTCAGGGGCCCCAGTGGTCCCAGGGAACAATACCCCGCGTTCTTCAATAACTTCCGCGAAAATCTTGCACCGCCTATCAGCTTCATACACGGATGGCAGGGGCTGTCAAGCTCTTCCCTCCTTTCTTCCCCGCGCCGCGCAACAGCCTTCGCAAAAGCCTCAGGGCCCCAGGGGCGCCAGTGGTCCAAGGGAACAATACTCCGCGATTCGATAATCGCCGCAAATACCCCTGAACTCCCAGACAACATATTACAAATACCTCCCTCCTCCCGAGCGTTTCCGTTCTGTACTTTCCTCGCCAGCGGCGGCTTAATCCGAATCGTTCGCGGATTAATTCGAACCGTTCGCGGTTTTCATCCGAACAGTTCGCGGTTTAATCCGAACCGTTCGCAGTTTTCATCCCAACCGTTCGCGGTTTTTAGCAGATTTCATCCGCAACGCTAAAGTGTTTCATGCAAAACGGTGACAGCTTCACGCAAAACGTTAGCGGTGGGCCTGCGCGGATAGCAGCGGAACGCGTGCGTCCGCTAGGTTGTCGCGGTGTGCCATCTCTACACTCCCGTCATCCGTGACTACATAGTCGCTGTTCAAAGTCGTGCCCGAGGTAGCCTGGTGAAAATGCATACAGAGGGGGGGGGGGGGGGGGGAGATAGGGGGGGAGATGAAGTGGAGGGGCGGGTAGCGGTGGGGGGGGGCAGCGAAACAGCAGCGACGGGGGCACCATTTTGGCCAAATATTTGGGGGTGACGGGAACTCGTCAACCGAGGAAAATACCCAGACTGCAGCTTTCACGCTATGCCACATAACGCTGGGAGAACAAAACAACTGCCCGGTACCACAACCAGGTAGTATTTCACGTATACACGTCCATTCATATATACCAGGCACGCGTCGACGTATCTGCCACGCAAAACACCTCTCGCGGGCGTTTTGGGCGAGCGGTGCCCTCCTTTTATTTGAGTGTGTGCGTCGTTCATCGCACCTCGAGACGCAGCACAACAACAAATATAAAAGATCCACGACACGCATCCGTATACAACTATAGCTTGCGCTGCTGCCGGGTTTGTAAGGAAGACCACTGATAGGGACAGCTTACGCTATACCTACAATGGGACCCGAAGGGTGCGCCAGCTAGCGTTGGGCTGCGAAAGCAACTGAGTTAAATCGACACACGACGCGTATGTATGAAAATACGTGGAAGTGTGGTGAGCTAAAGCTTAATTTTTCCCCATCCGCCGGAGAATAAAAAAAATAAATAAATGAATAAATAAACGATGCAGACGGTGTAAATCGTCATCTCTCCGATGTGATCTCTTCGACGTGTGAAATCAAATAACCGCACAAAGTCGCTATCCGAAGCGTAGTCTGTAGACAGCTACAGGATATATACGATGTGAAATAGGTGAATAAAAGCTTACCATGAAGTGTCCAACAGGAGCCACCTTGGGTTGCACCTTCCGGCCTCGGGGTCGCATCCACTTGCGCTCCGTCTGCTCTGTCGGTGGTGCTTCCTGAGGCTTCTGCAATAAGAACAAGACCAAGACCAAGAACAGGACCAAAAACAAGATTACATAAAAATATTCAACAACGTCTCCTGCGAGTTCGACGAACTTAAGGGCCGATCCTCATCTCTGCAGGCGTGGTACTAAAGATGTGTTACGCTTCATGAATCTGCCACAAACCCCAGACTTCCTGCCTTCAATCATACACGCAGAAACGAGAACAACAACGACATTCAAAAACGCGCACCAACAATACAAATAAGAACAAGAACATGAACAAGATCAACAGCATCACCAATAGGACGGAGACCAGGAACAGACAGTAGCGGTAATAAAATCAGGAACATAAACAAAACCAGCAACAGAAGCGCGACCAAGCAAGAAAACAAAAAACATGAAAATAAAAAATAATGACAAGACCAAGAAACAGGAGACATCATAAACAAGTAGATAAATAAATAAATAAATAGATAGGTAAAACAATAAAAATAAATAAATATGAAATAAAAAATAAGAAACTAAACAAAGCCATGAATGAATAAATAATCCACCAATACTCGTAGTACATGAATAGCGACCAATTAATAGCGTCGGCGGTCGACGTCATCGGCATGCCTCTTTCTACACAAAAAAAAACACGCACACTCTCAAATACACACACCTGCTCGGACTCCCAGGCTTTCTCATCTCGCCACTCCTTTAAAGCCTTGGTCAGGTCCCAATCATTACTCTCAAGGTAGTACTTAGCCTCAGATGTTCCCAGTTTGGAGGCGACGCTGAAGCTCTGAAGCAGCTCGGGCTCCGTTAGTGGTTCTTGGCCGATAGTATTCTGCTTAGGCTAACATGAGGCGCAAGTGGGATTGGGGAGGAGGGGGAGGTGGGGGTGGGGGCTGGGAGGTAGGGCGGGGAAAACCCTTACCCCCGCCGTCTCCAGCTCATACAACTCATACAGCTTCCGCAGCTTGTACAGAGTACACAGATCATATAAATCATGCGTACACGAAAATCATTAATCAACTCGTACACAGCACACAGCCCAAACGTACCATACATACCATACACGCATACTCAATAAAATATACCGCGTAGCATAGCGATTACAGCAAATACTTCGTACAGCTTACACAGGCCACGCAGATCACACAGCAATCGCGTATTATACCAAGTACATATCCACTCTCAGCCAATGCAGTTCACACAGCTTACACAGATCACAGAGACCACACAACTCTTATGATGTAGCACATACAGCTAGCACATGAAGGTTACGTTAACCCCTTTGGAACTGGAAACCCGTTTTTGGGGACAAAATTACTTGGATTTAGTATAGGGAGGGGTTTGGGGGCTCTAAAGGGGTTGTTAATGTTAGTTCACGTCTCGCCAGGCCGCGAATCTGCTAGGGGCGATGAGGGAGTCGACATAAACCAATACGGCTCACCCACATCGTACACAGGTCACACATATCACACAACCCATACAGCCCATACGACTCACGAAGATCATACAACTCATGCAGACGATACAACTCATTCAGCTCGTACATACAGCGCAAATAAGCGTCTGTTCAGCTGTTGCCCTGCCTTGAATCTGTCAGGGGACGACAAGGAAGTCGCACATCCTCAAGTGGCCTCCCACAGATAACACAGATTACACAGATCACGCGCATCATACAGATCATACAACTCATGTTTGTTCACCTCTTCTCCAGCCTTGAACCTGTTGGGGACGATGAGGGAGTCGCACATCCTGAAGTGGTTTCCAATGAAACCGTTCAGCCGCCGCAGCTCGCGATCCTTCACCTAACAGCAAGAGTCGTGTAATGCGTATAGTTAGTAGAGTCGTCGTTGCTGCTGGCATCATATGCTGGTGTTTTTACCACCACCAAGGTCGTTGTCATTACACGCAGTTATTGTTTTGCTTTGCCCTTCCTTGCGTTCGCTGGTGTGCTGCTGGTGTCGTTATCATCATTGTTTCCCTTTGCTCTTTTGTTTGTTGGTATATCCATACTGGTGTTATTACATTACTAACACCGATGATGCTGATAGTATCGTTTTACTAATCGATGATGCTGATAGTATCGTTTTACTAATCGATGATGCTGACAGTATCGTTTTACTAATCGATGATGCTGATAGTATCGTTTTACTAATCGATGATGCTGATAGTATCGTTTTACTAATCGATGATGCTGATAGTATCGTTTACTAATCGACGATGCTGATAGTATCGTTTGATGCTGATAGTATCGTTTTACTAATCGATGATGCTGATAGTATCGTTTGATGCTGATAGTATCGTTTTACTGATCTCTTTTGTATGCGGGTATACCGGTGTTATTACTCTTAATCGGTATTTTTTTGTACTTTGCTCCTTGGTTCAAGTTAAGCTACGTCCAGCACCTTTTCTGCTTTTGTTCAGGCGAAGCAGCTGTTGTTTATTGCAATAGCCCGCTCCGCTCTCACACACTTCAAATATACTATCCGGCCCCCTTTTCCGCCCGCTGTGCGGCATCAGTCCCATCATGTCCCATAATGCTTGCCCTCTCCTGTCTATTACGTCGCAGCTACACACTTCGAAGTATAACAAGCAGCAGCAACAACACAGCAGCAATACAATGTATGTCAAACATCATATGCATCCGTTGCACCTACTAATAGCTCAGTGACATGTTCTGTTCTACACCTCGCACCGAACACGTAACACACCTCGCCTGACACCACTGCTTGCCCTATCGCCGTCCTCTGTGGGAGACAGGCACCTAGCTACTACTTCTCGAGTTGTTGTGCTGCTCGAACTTTGTGAGGTATTCGGGCCTGGCACGAAAAGTAGAGCAAGGCCCACCCTGCCGCCAGCCTCGTTTTGCCGAGCCGCGCAGGACCCACAGAAACCCATATGGTTTATGTTTAGTCTCGCTATGCTGCTGGGCTACTTCGTCACACATGGCCCTCCAGGCCCTGCACTTGTACTTGTGGCAGACACGGTCCAACAGCAGCCGCGCTGTGAGCTCTCTCCCTCGTGATAGCCACAGACGGGTGCTTCTGCGTATATATGCGCATGTTTGTGCGCCTCTGTATGTACCAGGTATGCGTGAGTGGGGTGCGTGTTGTCATAGGCACACAACAACAGCCGTGTTTCAAGCTCTTGCCCTTGTGCCAGTAGTCACGGCGTATGTGTGTGCGGTGGGTGCGCAGCAGGAGATCAAAGCACGACAACAACATTTTCAAGCCCAACGCAACAATCGAACACACATCGCCGGACACCATACCAGGTATAACACGACGCACACAGCAGCAGCTAAAGTAGTATGATAGCGCACACGATATCGTTGGAACGCAGCTGTTGCCCCTTTTCGACTTGCGACACGCCCTCGGGATATCAAGGAAACCCCATCCCGAAGAGGGAACCTCGTACCTTGTATCGCATGCAGATGCCGGTCAGCGTATCCTCCGGCATCACCACGTGCTCCAGGAACTCAGGAACGTGGATCTTTGGGGCGTCTGACACCGATAGAGAGCAACACAATCATGGGCTAGCGTAAGGTCGAGCACGAGCGTTCAAACATGCCACAACTTAAAACACGTTTTTCTCAGACAAACTGCTTGGATAAAAGGGTGGGATCATGTCTGCAGAAGTAAACGGGTGGAAACCACATTACAGGACAGGCGCGGGTTCCCTCTATAGTGCAGATGGCCCGCTATAGTGCCTGTGAAGAAGCTTGGCACATGTGGGAAAAGACAGCAGTTGTCAGTATACGGAGTAGTGCCGGTTGCTGATATAGTGCCGGAGCTTCCCTATATGGTGCACATACCTGCACTACAGAGGGAACTCTACTCTGCAGTGTTTTACCAAAAAAATACCTCAGCCTTTCACCTGGTTCCGTCACGTCCTACACTCTTGCTTGGCCAATTAATAGACAGTCTTCGAGGAAGCGATTTTCGTTTTCTAGGTTCAAACACTTGCGTCCCAAAAAGGTTGACCTTGTCAAGTTATCACCACACCCATAACGCTAGCCTGCATCTGCGTCTGCGACTTCATCTTCTTGTCCTTCCTCCCCCGCACCTTCCCCTCGGCGAGCGGTGCTCTTACAACTATCGACAGGCGTTCAACAAGAAGAAAAATACCTATTATAAAATTGTTGCAACTACGTCAGCTGTGAGTCCGATCAATGTAAGGGTCGATACTCACCTTTGCAAGCTACCACGATACTCCGACCGCACGTTTTTACACATGTATTACTCTTTGAAGATATATCCCCCCCCCTGCCGTTTGGTCGATATACGTACTCCAATCAAGTCCCACAATCGTTACAACTTGTAACCGCAGGTTAAACCCAGGTTATAACCTTCGCCATAACCTTCCTCCTTTACCCCAGATTCGCGACTTCCTCCTCTTGTAACCGCAGGTTGAATCCAGGTTATAACCTTCGCCATAACCTTCCTCCTTTACCCCGGGTTAGCGACTTCCTCCTCTTCTCCTTTCTCTCCCCCATTCTTCTCTTTGGCTAGCCGTGTGTTTTCTTTCCGGTCTTAACTACTTGCAAATTAGTGTAGAGCCATATTTGCAGTAGCACATGGGCCATCGCAACCATATAGGTGTTAAGACCACAGTCTTGACCGCAAGAGGGCTTTACCTGACTCTGCGACTTCGTCCTCCTCTTCCTCTTCCTTTCCCTCCCCATACCCGACGAGCGGTGTCTTCTTTACGGTCCTAAGCTCCCACGCCCCGTCAGGCAACCGCCGCCACTCCAGCCCGTGCGGCGGCGGCTTCATCGGTTTCGCCAGCTCCTTGTAGTCTGCCCAATATTCACGATCGCCATGTACGCGTTTCCAGACAGAAGAGCAGGGGGGGAGGGCGAGGGGCGGGAGAGGGGGCGGGGGTGACAAACAATCTTCCAATTTGATACCCGTCGTAACCATGGGTGAAGTAACGGGTGACACTCGGCGAACATGCAGCTGGGACGTTGGGATTTCGTTGAGGCGCCCATATTCCATGTTTACAGTAGTCGCGGATACAATCGCGATCGCTACACACTTGCGCACTAGCGCATTGCTATGGCTGCTCGCGTCCTGCTTTGTACTTTGTATTGCTGATTTCCCTCGTAACGTAAGTGTAATATTCAAACATCAGATGGCTGTCAGCGCTACAGAGTAGTAGTGGTTTTCCAACATTCGATGGACGGCTGCAGGACGAAATCATCGAGGGCTTGAACAAGCGAAAGGTCAACTGAACACGATGGACATGACACTCAGGCACTCGCATTCTGCCCTGCCACTACTGCGTGGAGAGAAAATGAGTGAAAATGACTGCCTAAACAAATCTTATCCTCGTGCTAAATGTAGTACATGGACCACCCGGGGATGATA
Source organism: Undaria pinnatifida (assembly GCA_012845835.1). Taxonomy (NCBI): domain Eukaryota; class Phaeophyceae; order Laminariales; family Alariaceae; genus Undaria; species Undaria pinnatifida. The sequence goes on along the minus strand of JABAKD010000012.1, from coordinate 1,653,917 downwards.
ATGTTTGCTTCCTCCCCAAAAAACGCCGCCTGTTTTTCCCTGGAATGAGAGGAAATAAGGGTAACTCGAAAAAAAAAGCTGAAAAGGCTGTTTCCCGAAAAATTTCGGGTTCCACGCGAGGTAATACGCATCCTTGCATCAAAGAGGGCAAAAGAATTACAGTCCGCTGTCCGCTGGCGGTCTCCTACGACGATGTCAAACGCCCGTAACAAAATGGGAGCAGGATGGGGTGGTGGGGGGAGGGGGGGGGGGCGTACTCATTAGTTGCTTGCCTTAGTCATTCGACCATTGGTCACGCATCCCCTTCGGGATGGAAAACCCGGGGGGGAGGGGGGGGGGGGGAGGGGGGGGGGGGGGGGGGGGGGGGGGTTAGGCAGCTACAGCAGTACGTTCGCATCCAACTGACCCCGTGTCTCGGGGTGAAATTTAGTGTGGAGTAGGATACTATTTATCAACAATTGCGGGCAATACAGTAGTGTATGGATCGAACTCCAAAGGGGGACATCGCCTGGGTGCGCTGCGTTGCCACCCGTGCGGGCTCTTTCATGACTGCATCCCCGTTGCAGGGCCAAAATTGTTGGACTTTGCCTTACATGCCTGGTACCTGATAACGTTGTAACGTGTACCTGTTTTAATATGGATATAAGTTGCTGTAATCTGCAACAGGAAAAGCATAAGCACCTATACTTCGAACTACACTTGTGGCATCAAGCATTTTCCACTGAAATTATAGCGTGCAGCAAAAAACCATACCTGGTACCGTACACCATGCCATCATGCCGTACAAGCTGTCCCAAAGTATGACGCAGCCGTTACGCACACAGACAACATTTCGGTACAGCGGGTACCATGGTAGCCCAACTCCGTAACTTCGGGAATTTCCCTTTAACCCATTTCCAACTTCCTACAATGTTTTCCTAGTCTAGCTCCAAGTGTTTTGTTCCCATGGTGGGAGTGCGGTGCTAAACGGGTTAAACGGATAACAGGCTGATTTTACTTACAGAAGTTACAGCTCTGACACCACAGTCATTCTAGCCGCACGTGGATAATTACGAGCGAGTGTCATCTCCAAACTTTCACCGCACCAAAAAAGCGTGACACCACATACAAAATCGCTGAATGAAGCCGGATTATCGGACCGGCCGACCGGCTTCCACTCGTCGTGCACACAAGTTGACCACACCCAGCAGTTGACGGCAGACAAAGAACGCAGCTTGCAAGGATGAGTATTGGCCCGAAATTCGTCGAACTCACGGCTGACGTCCTTGAAATATTTTGTAAAAAATAAAAAATGTCCTGCTGTGCGAGAGTTCCTGGCAAAAGCGAAGCGACCTTTTCTACAAAAAACAATATCCATTCTTGTGGTCGAGCCGTCGCTTCGCTCCCTCTGCCCTGCCGGCGGCGAAAAATATCCACGGTCAGCTTGGACGGCTCAGGGCGGGTTGGGGCCATGTCTGGGCGGGAATTAGGCCCGGGTGGGATCCGTTCCGGGTGGGAAAAGAGGCGGGTCGAGCCAGGTCCCGGTAGCATTAGGTCTGGGTGTTACGATTGATGCGTATCGAGGCTCTTGACTCTGTGCCAAGAGCTGCAGAGGTGGCACCGAAGTATCTGTGAATATCAATTGCGATGGAGAAGGAAGAAAATAGAACATCATTCCGAGAGTGGCGGGTGTGGCCAAAAGGTGAACGCCAGAGAAGGAACACGTAAAAAACAGAAAGATAAGAGAAAGAGAAGCAGGCAGAAGTACCGGGTGGGGCCAGGTACGGGTGGGCGCAGGTCTGGGTGGGACCAAGTCAGGATGGAATCAGGGTGTCTCTCACCTGGTCCGTACCGCGGCGGTAGTCTTGCTGGAGTCGGAGTCGGGCTATGATATGGGCCACGTCCATATGATATATACGATAACAGCAAAAGACAAAGTGGGTGACAGCAGCAGCAGCAAGAACACTTGTTTTTTTTGTTTTTCATCCTCCGGCGGAAGGGTAAAAATAGAGCTTAAGCTCACCACACTTCCACGTATTTTCATACGCGTCTTGCGTCGATATAACTCAGGTGCTTTCGCAACCCAACGCTAGCTGGCGCACCCTTCGGATTCCACTATTTGTAGTGATAGCGTGAGCTGACCCTATCAGTGGTCCTCGTTACAACCCCAGCAGCGCAAGCTGCCGCGTTCCCAAATTTTCAATGCGTACGCTTCCAACAAAATGACGGGCACAAAAGCCATGTTCTTACTGAAGACATTCATGTTCTACCCGTACAGCAGTACAGGACACCCACAAAAAAGGGGTATCAATAGCAAGGAAAGGCAGGCTGCTAGTGACAGATATGTAATAAATCGGGGAGACACACTGAGGTTAGTGGAGAACGAAACGTTACCAAAACAAGAAACCCAGCCAGGGACAGTACTTATATTTTTCACTATATTGTAGGAGTCGCGGTCGAGGTCGGAATGAAAGTCGGAGCAGGTCCGCGTTAGTGCCGTACCCTTTCTTTGCGGTAGTGCGGGGTCCCAGTTTAGTGCGGTGAAAATCGCTGGTCACGACCTCCTCCTACAGAGTACCTTATACTTTACCATCAATACTCTCCCCGGATAGTTGGAGGTCCCACTACTGCCTGTAATGCGGTACCTTGCTATTCATACACTAACCCCCGTAGAGCCCCAAAATCCCTCCCTGTACTAACTTCAAGTAAATTTGTACAAAAAAGGTTTTCAGTCGTGAAGGCGTTATTACTGTCCCGGGATAGATGGAGGTCCCACTCTAAAACGCAGATATTACTATTAATACTATCCCGGGATAGGTCGGGGGCCCACTTTAGTGCGGGTGTTACGGCCTACCCAGGCACCGCACTAACTCACTTTTAAGTCTTGGAATGATCGTTTGAGTCCGATACATATGGTGATGCCTGTGAGGCCTGCTGCCAAGTATCACTGACAGGTACCAGGCCTGGTTTACCTGGACGCGAGAGGGGTTCGTGTCATATTACCATCCCGCCCTCCTTTTGGCGAGTGTGGCTGTGAATTCCACACACTGAATGAAGTCTCACTACTGCAGTGCAGTACTGGTATCACACCCGGTTCAATACCATGGTATTGCGTTTTTTTTGTTTTTTTTCACACTTCTACTTTCCAGCTTTTGGACAAGCCGTGGTCACAGGTGTCGTCCCTTTCCCCCCCCCCGGTTCCTGCCTTCAATTTTTATCGCGCATAGGGTTCAGCATTCCCACTGCTCGTCGTTTTTTTATCGAGTATTGCTAACTCACGCTCTCGCGTTTACCGCAAGTCAATTTGTGCACAAGAAAAAGTCCCCACGAATATATACGAGTATACGCTCGGGGGGATTCGAACTCGCGAAACTGACCGATACCAGGCTCGAGGATAACCTGATACGCCACCGGGGCGACGGGCGGTCAAACGTATGATCAGGCAGCGGCAGCGCCGACAAAAACGCGTCAATCCGTCGGCCTTTACGCGTTCTGGGAAAAACGGAAAAATGGTTGAGACAGTCGAGGGTGGTGTCTGGCGACAGACGCCGATCGCTTGATGCATGATGCATGTGGACAGATCAATATTGTGGTGAGTGTGGGTACTGCTTGGCCAGATAATGTACCATAACCTGCTGTTGTTCTTTGTTGTTGTCATTGCATGTAATGCCGTACGCCGTTCGTTCACGGGATGCGGGTCAATAACGCAACTTGGCCACAACAACAGCAGTAGGAGGGGCAGGGGCAGGGGCAGCAGCAGCAGCAGCACCAGCGAATCATAGACGGAGCACAGCATTGCAGCAGGACGACAGCAGTGTCACAGCAGTGCTGCTGTTGTACGAGTGCCTCAAAATCTCACACCTGGAACAGTCTCGCAGGACTGGGAGTTGGCTGTGCTCGACATCTACCTGGTGTGGTCCTTGGTGGGAGGACGTGCGTTGTTTAGTTGGGTGGCGAGTAAGCCAACTACCACCGGTGAACAAGTTACTCTTACAGTACACGGGACAGCACTTCAAGATTTTAGCAGTTACGCATTTCAGGCTCGAGTTCTTATACTGATATTAAAGACTGACAAAAGTATAGGACACACCCTGCCGTAAATAAGAAATCCAGCTTCGCCAGGAACGAAAGCTTTATAACATAAACATAAGTTGATAAATAACCGCTTAAATAACCGCTGCGGCATACTGCCGTGCATCAATATGTTACAAAAATAAAAATACACGAGTGCATCAATATATCCGGTAAGAAAGGAACGCCATTTCACAGAGGCAACAATCACGTATATAACAAAGCCACAACCTTCCGCAATTAACCGCACGCTACCACAACCGTAACGCCTTCGTAGCTGACGAATCACGAGTCGGCGACGTACACCCAGCGAACTCACGAACCCACAGCGTTCCCATCAAACAGATATCAGTTATTGTTGTTCTCACATCAACTCGCATAATCAAGTGTGTGTGTATGTGTTCTTCACATTAAACCGTTCTTCTACTCGTCGACATCCAGCACACCCAGTGTCCGTACTGATTCTTCACCCTAGAAAGATCAGCTCTGTGGTCACAAGTCCGTGGTCATAGCTCCAGTCACTCTCAGTACAAGGGGCTGGGTAACTTCTGCTGAAAACAGCAGTTGCTCCTCAGCCCCCCCTCCCCCCAGTGACTCACGGTACCAGTGCACGACACCCAATGACACATCGTATCACCTACGACGCTGCAATCGATCACAGCAGCGCAAGAAGTGGGACAGCAGTATACTGCTGTACCGGTTTGTTGTTCCCACATACTCTTGTACTCAGAAGTCCGTGGTGACAGGATACGAGAGAATGACTGCCTCACGCCCCGAAAGGCCCAAACGGACAAAACGGATAGATCAGATATTATGTTGGATCTACAGTCGCTGCACCACTGCTGTAGCCCAAAACTCCCCACCTAGAGCGAAAATACCAACACCAACCATTACCGTGGAGAAAAACAAAATATATACTGAGGGCTCAGATTAACGAAGAGAACGGAAAATCGTAATTCGATTTTTTTTTTTTTTGCATAAAACACGAAAAATTCAACTCGGCTTCTTATCAAGGAACGGCGTACGTAGTGCGCTCTGGAATAAAAAAAACGCAAAAGGGTCAACGAACATCCGTGGGCAACGACCGAGGCGAGCGATAGCTCGTGTCCTCCCCGGAGCGCCGCGGCTAGCGGCAGATTGTTTTGGCCGGCAGCGGCTACTATGGCCCTAGGCGTCTCTTGGACGGGCTGGCGCCACCCCGCTGCCCCACACGGGCAGCAGCGACGGGGATATAGCGGTCGAACTTCTGAGCGAAGTCGCGATGTGGTAGTTGGTCGTGTAACTTTCGAGGTGCAGGGCGAAGAAAAAATGGGTTTGCGGCGGTCTCGATTATTTTCGAAGCGTCGCAGGCGGTCTACGCTGTGCTAAGGACTTTGGGAGGCCGTGCTGCGGCTGCTCTGTTGGTCCTACCTCTCGCAATGGTGGCTCCTCGCCTCTCAACGAGCCGACGACATGGCATCAATTTGCGTGGCCGGCTTCGGTTACACACAACATGCCATGTCTAGGTGGACAAACTCCCCAAAATGAATTTCGATTTCCAAGTAAATTCAACCGAGAAAGTCTTGTTTTAGGCCATTTCTTATGCAGTCGGATTTGTCAGTCGAAAACGGCCTTTTTCGAAAGCACAAATCGGGCTTTCTTACGCAGTCGAAAAAGGGCTTTTTCGACTCAACTTTTTTCGACTGAGAATTCCGACTGGCGGATCCAGTCGAAAAACTCAGTCGAAAAAGTTTTACACGTGTTTTTTGAACCGATCGCATCGCTTATCCCACTACCAAACACACACCCACACGGCCACACACCCATACCAAGTACCACACTGCAGTATCATACAAGGCGCTGACGCTGGCTTGGCTATCCCAGCTGTTGCTTCTCGCAGCAAGTCAGCGTGGCGCATTCCTAGTTTTGCTCGCCAGCAGCGTGTATCACACGACGGCAGCAGCGCGCGGTCTCGATCCCATGCTGCCAACAACGGCTGCGGCTGCTGTAGCTGTGGCGGCTCTCGGCTGAGTGCAACTCCACGAACGTAGCTTTAGCGGCTTTCGGCTAAGCCGAAAGCCACCAACTCACTGGGACGAGGGTTCGCCGAGCCGTTGCTCGAGGAGAAAGCGCGAAGCACAGATCTGCCAACCGATTTCGACTGCTGTACAGCAGTACTCCCTCACACCAACCGCCTCTAGAAAGAGCACAAAAAGTATAAAATCGACTCGACTGACGATCAGAAGAAGGACCAGAAGAATCCAGTCGAAAAAAAGTCCAGTCTCAAAGGGCCGTTTTCGACTGGCGGAATCCGACTGCATTTGAAATGGCCTTACTTCTTTGCTGAATTGGATTTTTCGTAATAATTCTGAGAATGCCTGCATGGTGATTCATTTATTGAACAATCAGATGCAAAATAAATTCAATTCTAAAAAATGTCGAAATTCGATTTGGCAAGTTCCTCGTTGATTCGGGCTCTCGATGATCAAAACAACATTTTTGGTCGATCTCACCGCTGAAGTGTATTATTCATTTTTTTTAATACTCCTTATATACACTGTCTAAAACAATGATTTTTTTGTTTTTTACATAAATTTTGTAAAAGGTCAGCATTATATAAAAAAATGAATAATTTTATAAAACGGGCGGCGGAACCTCTATCCATCCAAAGTTTGTTTGTTTATTGGCTACCTCCCCCCGCTAACCCCCGAGCCATACGAGTAGTAAAATAAAAAAATACAGGGATTTTTCATTACTGATTAGGCATTAGTACAACATGTTACTGACGTCACTGATTGTTGTAAAGTTTGTATTATTAGAAGAGTTGTATACCTTTCATGGGGAACGACCCCCCGCAGTTTTCGGTTTTCACGCACGCGCGTCGTAGCTGCGCTGCAACCTGTCAAATAACTCGGGAAGGCGCGGCGATCATTGATATTTGTTTTGTGGATTTTGGTTCGATTGCTCTCGTTTCACTGCATGCCCGCGGGTCGTCACTTTAACAGCACTAGTAAGCAGGCGCGTTCGTCTGTGCTCATGATTACCGTGCGGTTCGTACGGTGCAGGCAGCCCAACCACTAACTGCAGTTTGTAGCCGCGAGTTGGTCAGTTGTGGGAACGGGTGAACTCCATGCTGTAGTTGAGTGGATACCCGCGTCCATGTGAGTTCAGTTTGCACATCATGGACCTTTTCATGTGTGCGCCTTCTTCGTATCGTGCGTTTTAGGCGGGAAAGCGTGGTATTTCCAGGACGAATTTTGACTTTATTTGGTTTTTCGGATCTTCCTATTAATACAGCTCCAGCACCTTTGAGCAACCACGGACTGTAAATTTTTGACAAGAGAGACGACAACAACAACAACAACAACAACAACAACAACAACGACAACAACGTAGTATCTATTTGGTATCTATATGGTCACGCCACGAGTCACGACATGCAACACATGACATGACAGCGATGTTGTTGCGATCGATGACACCAGCCACAATAAGCAGCGCGTACGGTCTCTCACGGCTGGCGAATAGCCACTATTGTTGTCGTTGTAGAGCACATAAAAGCAGGTCGCTCTTCTGTAAAAAAAAACAGCGGAATAAACGAGCCGCCCAGACTTTACCTGTGAACGCAATCCACGCAGTCGCAACCTCTTCTGTCCTGCTGCCCAGAAGCAACTGATGGATTGGTATCGTTGGCGTGATTCTGCTGACGAGGACAAACCTCTAACCGGGTATAGGTAAAGGTAGAGACGGAGTTGTTGTTGTTCTCATTTTTTTTTTTTTTTTTTCACATTTTCACTTTCCAGCTTCTGGACAAGCCGTGGTCACAGGTGTCGTCCCTTCTCCCCCCCGGTTCTTGCCTTCAATTTTTATCGCGCATAGGGTTCAGCAATCCCACTGCTCGTCGATTGTTCATCGAGTGTTGCTAACTCACGCTCTCGCGCTTTCCGCAAGTCAATTTGTCCACAAGAAAAAGTCCCAACGAATTTATACGAGTATGCACTCGGCGGGGCTCGAACTCACGAAAATGACCTATTAATATACCAGGCTCGAGGATAACCTGATACGCCACCAGGGCGACCGGTTCTCATAATCAAGTCCGTGGTCACAGGACACACCTGGTACCAGGGTATGAGGGTATTCATGGCCGGCAAACTTGTTGGAGAAAATTGCAATGCCTGCCGCCGGCGGCTGTGGCCGCCCTTGATCAGCTGTGGCCGACCCTCGATTTGCTGAGGCCGACTCTCGACTGTGGTCTGTGTGGGATAAGCGTGCCTAGCGCCCCCCGCCGGCGGCGAAACTTACATCCGACGTACCGGGTGTGAGTTTGGAGGGCTCAGGGATACCAATACAGGCGACGGTACACAACATACACTGCGGGTGGACGAACGGAAAAATAACCCGGCGGAAAACCTGACTGCGGAAAGCAAAAAAAACAATGCTCGAGTAAGCCAAACGGGACAAGGGAAGCGCTACGTAGAGCTGGCCCGAGAAAGCGTATTATTATCGAGGCACGAGAAAATAAGGGTTTTGTATGTACGGAAGAAGTTTGGGGTTACTGCACGTTGACCAATGAGATCAACGCGGGTGGTTACTTGTACTTGTCCTGGTATAGCAAAGGGAACCTTGGATCAGTTTGTCGTGTTGCTGATTAGCAAGCGAAGCACGCAGAGAAGAGAGGAGCATCGTCAGCAAGACAAGGTCAAGGTGTGATAGACTGGCTGATTTCTGGCTGATTGCTTGCTGCGACTGCTGCTGCGGTGAGACTTCGCTGGTACTGCCGTGGTGACTGCCGTGGCAATAATTCGTTGTGACTACTGCTGTGGCGAGTGCTGCGGGCTGTCTCTGTGACGATGGGGGATTCGCCGGATGCTGTGGCCCCTGCTGCCGCCAGCGCTAAGGTGGAGGATACTTTGGGTGCCCGGGCCGCCGCAGCTTGGCCCGAGAAAGGCATGCTTGTGGGCGTCAGACCAGGCTGACGAAGGAAGATGCAAGACGATGGAGTGCGGTGCAAGATGCAATGCGAGAGGCGTGTCTCGGCTGTTGATAATAGAGGTCACCCATGCACCATGCATCAACTGCGAATTCAAAAGTTCAAACTCAGAGCTGCTCTGGATTGTCACCGTCACTGGTCACTGCTCAGTCGCTGCACAGACGCACAGAGACTGCCGAGACAAGCAAGCGTCTGGTTCAACAAAAACATAATTTCTGGTAGCATTTCAAAAGCAAGCAGTCCGATCGGCTTCCACAACTGCGGCTATGGAGATTGAACAGGCAGGGGGGCAACCGGACATCGCTTGGGGGGAAGCCTTCCCCCCCCCGAGCGCTGCCCTAGCAGCTCTTGCAGCAGCAGGGAAGACAGCTCGAGCAGCACAAACGCTCAGTCGGGAAAAATTGTCACAATGAAGAAAAAAACAGAAAATATCTAGCCTACAGAGTCGATCGTACATTAGCTCGAGGAGACGTATATTTGGTCGTGCAGCAAAGCATGCGTGGTCGACATGACGAGACATACCTGAATGGCAACACACTCTCTCTTACCGGGGAACGGCCGGATGTCCATCTTCTGCTCTTTCCACGGCAGCCATCTTCCCTCTGCCATTCTCGCGTCCGAGTCGGGACAAGGCTTGAGTCAGAAAGTAGGGAGTGCGTGACCTTCGCTGTTCGTGCGTTTGACAAAAGTCGGTGTGTCGGAACCTTGGGGTGAAATTCAAAGTGAAGCAATACAAAAAAGAAAAAGCAGGAAAAAACGTCATTCGGGAGTTGTAGGGTGTTGAACAATTGGAGGCCTTGGAATGCGGGGGCTTTTTCCTCGCAAACAGCAGAAAAATCTAATCGTGGTCCGCGTGGTCCGACACCGCAGGATCCGGGATCCAATATCTAACTCTAGACAGAATCGTGGAGGCAAAGCATGCAGCGGTACACAGCAGTTATAGTTGCAGCTGGCAGATGACAGCTGAAACAACACAAATACTATTAATAGACCCTGCGGGTGTGCGGGTAGCGTAGCATTCATTCAGGGCAAGTTATACTGGTCCTCCACGGGCTGCCTATTAGACTAGACTAATGTAGGATACTCAAGCTCGACGGACGACGTATTATACAGCTTGAAAACTTGAGTAAAATACGAGTTCCGTTATGTAGACTGTGTGTCGTATTTATTAAATAGTCGATACTGGGTACGAAGCACGAGCCACGAGAGAGTATCTTTCGGATGAACCTTTCTTTCCTGTGAGCATGCGTCGAAAGAACACCCAGATGTGCAGCCGTAGCCGACGACATACCGCCGTGCAGAGTATCATATACGTCCCCCGGCGAACCTGGTCTCCAGGATATCCGTATATACAAGCGTGCACAGGTGATCATTTGGGTGATCTTCTTGCAGTAAAAAAGCTGTCGAGGACTGAGGTTGGCGGACCCATAAAGATACCAGAGAGCGCACACAACCTCTCGTTTCTTCAGACAGATAAGTAGAAAGATGATGTCGATTCTATCTGGCGATGAGCTGCTGTGGTCGGAGTTCGAGGCCGGGCTCGACGTTCTGGTTGAGGCAACAAGGGCGGCAGATAGGAGCTACGTGGAAGGTCGGGGGATGTCCCTCGCGTCGATCGCGGTGGGGTCTGCAGCTACACGCCTGTCAAAGGTGATGAACCTCGGGCAAAAATGTCGCATGTCTGATGATGTGGATGCGGCGGCGCATTGCGTTCGTTGAAGTGCGGTACATGGTGCAGGATGTTGGAGCATGGTACACAATGTGTGAGGAGAATACCTTCTTTTTTTTTTTTTTCTTCATCCGCCGGCGGATGGGGAAGAATAAAGCTTTAGCTCACCACACTTCCACGTATTTTCATACGCGTCGTGTGTCGATTTCACTCAGTTGCTTTCGCAGCCCAACGCTAGCTGGTGCACCCCATGTCGCCGCGGTAGTACCAATGGGTATGTCTTGTATGTGTCGAATGTGCGATTCATTGTCGGCTAATCGCAAGTTGCTTGTCCCACCCCACCGAGTAAAACCCGTCGCCACCGACCGCAAACGGCAACCGACGCGCACGGCGGTGTGTCGTTTGGTTCATGACACACGAGCATTAGGGGGGGGGCATTTTTTCGAACCCTCCCCACAACAGGATAGTAGTGACCACATGCATGACGACGTACACGGTACAGCACCTCGGCGTGTCATGTGCCGCTCGCGGCAGATACACGCGCACACGTATACCAGGCACATGATACGGCATGATAATTACGTCATCGAAAAGCGTCGCGTCGATGCGATATTTTACGACACCAAATGTACAGCAGTGAGTATCAGTTTTGCTCAATGTGCCGTCCTCGGTACGTACATAAACGCACGTGTAGATCTATATATATATATATATATATTAATAGATAATACCAGGCAGGTTCTGCTGAACATTATACGGTGTGGTAAGCGTCCAAACATCCTCAGGTAGCTCGTACAGCAGTAGAGGTAGACTCTAGTAGTTGGTGGTTGTTGTTGTTGTTGTTCTCACATTAACTCGCATAATCAAGTCCGTGGTCACAGGACAGGCTCCAGTCACTCTGGAGCTGAGGAATACCCCAGTGAAAAACACAAACAAATCAAGGTGGTACACGCATAGTCTATATCACAGCTGACGCAATTCATGCATCCACCAGAAACATATAAAAGTGAAATCGGGAGTCAGTCCACGATGTGCCAGGTCCATACAGGTACATACGTCTCATTACTCGCGCCTGGAAAAACCGACTATACCGCTTGCCACCCAAGAAAGACTACCACGTATATAGTACACAAAGTATATGTTACTACGCATACGCACGACAGACGCAAGTCAATTAGAAAAAAGAAACAAAAAGAAGAAAAGGAGATAAAGAAAAGGAAAGAAAACAGAAGAAAGCGAAAAAAAAACGAAAAAAGAAAAGGACAGAAAGTAAAAAGGCAAGAAAAGCAAGAAAAGACAAGACAAGAAGAGGAAGCAAGGAAAGGAAAAGAGAAAAGAAATGCCATACTAGCAGACCCTAGACTAAAGACGGCATTGGGATCATAGGGGGCATCAAGTGCATCATCAATGACAGTGGGGAGAGAGCGCAACATGGCGAAGAAGTCAGGGCGGTCTTACGCTATCTTGTGACGGCCATTGGAAGACGATGATGGCCAAACCCAGACTTCAGTCTCTTGGGCATGACGCCCCCCCTTACCCCCTCCCCCCTCCCCCCCTCCCCCCTCCCCCCATCCCCCTCCCCCCCTCCCCCCTTCACCCCTCCCCCCCCCCCCCCCCCTCCCCCCTCTCCCCCCTCCCCCCTCCCCCCCTCCCCCCTCCCCCCCTCCCCCCTTCACCCCTCCCCCCCCCCTCCCCCTCTCCCCTCCCCCTCTCCCCTCCCCCCCTCCCCCCCTCCCCCCCTCCCCCCCTCCCCCCGTCCCCCCCTCCCCCCCTCCCCCCTCCCCCCCTTCCCCCTCCCCCCCTCCCTCCTCCCCCCTCCCCCCTCTCCCCTCCCCCCTCTCCCCTCTCCCCCTCCCCCCTCCCCCCCCCCTCCCCCCTCCCACCCTCCCCCCTCTCCCCTCCCCCCTCTCCCCTCCTCCCCTCCCCCCTCCTCCCCCCCCCCCTCCCCCACTCCCCCCTCCCACCCTCCTCCCTCTCCCCTCCCCCCTCTCCCCTCCCCCCCTCCCCCCTCCTCCCCCCCCCCCCTCCCCCTCCCCCCCCCCCCCCTCCCCCCCTCCCCCCTCCCCCCCTCCCCCCTGCCCCCCTCCCCCCCTCCCCCCCTCCCTCCCTCCCCCCTCCCCCCCTCCCCCCTCCCCCCCCCTCCCCCCCTCCCCCCCTCCCCCCTCCACCCCTCCACCCTCCCCTCTCCCCCCCTCCCCCGTAGCCCCTCCCCCCTCCCTCCTCCCCCCGTACCCCCTCCCCCCTCCCCCCTCCCCCCTCCCCCCTCCCCCCTCCCCCCTCCCCCCTCCCCCCTCCCCCCCTCCCCCCTCCCCCCCTCCCCTCTTCCCCCCTCCCCCCTTCACCCCTTCCCCCTCCCCCCGGCCGCTTAGAGATGCCGACGGTGGATGGCGCTGCCGCAGCCTTTGCTCGTCGCTCTGCAGCTTTGCGTCTCTCCGTTTCATGCCAATTCCGCATGAACAACTCGGCTCCCTCCTCTACTCGTCTAAACCATCTCCCAGCCTTCTGAGCAGCCTTTCGCCACCCTTCGAATTTCATTCCAAAGATCGACAAATCCTCCTTCAGATGGTATGAGGCGCGGCCTCAATGCCTGCAGCAGTCATATCTGCGATGCATCATACATGGAATTCCTTGGAATGTATTGACATTGTCGATGCCTTGGACTTGATGTTGTTTTTCTTATCGAATTGAGGGTGTACCGGTTCGACATCACTGCTTCTGGTATCCCAAATGCAAAGGGTATGCTGAGCGAGAGCTGTTGTTGTTGTTGTTCTCGACGCGCTTGTGGGCTTGCTTGTGGATATCCTCGTACAGCAGCAGCTTAGATATATGATAGTTCTCCCGTTTCTGTCAGTTGAACTCTCTTGACACGACGATCAGCATCTATCTCCGGTACTGTGGGCTTTGTATTATTCCGTACGAGCTAAACGATCATCTGCGCTGTTTTATGTTTACGTTCTGTGTCCTGAGAAAAAAAGAAGTCGTCGATCAACGCCCTGCAAATAGGCACTCGTACTGCAGCATAGATAGTTTTTACAGAAAGAGAAAAAAGTCGTCCAAACAACCTCCTGAAAATAGCTACTACTCGTACAGCAGACGGTGAAGAAGCAGCGGTAGTGACAGCAGCACGGCACACGGGACCAGAGCCGGCTCAGTGTCGCTGTGCGTGTGTCTCGTCGATCAACCTCCTGAAAATAGGTACTCGTACTACAGCAGCATGTCTGCCGCAGCATAACAGATACTTCTCCCTTTTTTCCAGTTGACTTGTTGAAGGCCGACAATCTGCATCTCCGATAACCAAAACACTATCAGCATGGGAAAAACCCAAACTGTACTCGAATATAACGTACCCCAGCAACGCCTGTCCAATCACAACATGCCGCACACCCAGTAGTGTCTTCAGAGAAAGAAAAAATCGGTACCCGTACGACTGGTGGTGTTGTACTCGCAGCAGGGGCAACATTAGAATCAGCAGTAGAAGAAGCAGAAGGTGTATCAGCAGCGGTAGTAGCAGCAGCGCGGCACATGGGACCAGCGCCGGGTCAGTGTCGCTGTGCGCGTGTCTCGTCGATCAACCTCCTGAAAATAGATATACTAGATATACTCGTACAGAAGCATGCTGCAGCAAAAACCATAGACTACTGTACTCGTGTATCACGTAGCCCAGCAATGCCTGTCAATTCACAAAATGCCGCACACCCAGCAGTTGGTACCTGTGAAGTCACACGTTGCCGTACCCATCTCGACGAACTCTCAACGACTTGCAGCGAAACCAGCACGAGAAGAACTGTCTGTCATCTGTGCGTGCACAGGACCCGTCGGAACTGGCCTTGGTGCCGTGCTCGCTGAGTGCGGTGGACAAACGTGGCCCAAAAACTTGATGCAAACAAACATACAGACATATAGTCTACACACATACAGAGAAAGTAAATTCGAGGCACCCTACCCGTGTATGCGATCCGATATGTAGACACTTTTTTCCCTTGGAAAGCCAAGAAAAAAAGGCTCAGCGCTGCGCGCTTCGCGCGCCTCATTATAAACTGATATTCACACGAACTGCCCTGCTATGTCTCCTGCTCGGGTTGGGATTATTGTCGCATTATTCCCGGTATCGTAGAGGCTAAAGGAAAGCATACGAAGGGTATGATAGGGTGAAATAGCACCACCGTTACCGATCGCATTTAGCTCGGCGTTGCATCATGTTGCGATACGACGTAGCTGACTGGTTTATCCGGGTTATATTGCTTCGATGTGAATGCAACGTCGGGCGCTCTCTAAACTGCATACTGCCGTATTCGTTGTACAAGGACGGATTCACTTGCATGTGTTGTATGTGTTGTATGTGTTGTATGCGCGGTATGCGCGGTTAGTTGTCGGCAAATCCCATGTGAACCCTGTTACTATTCTACTGCAAAGTGTATTCCACACCATCCACGTAATTCCACGTTGTTTGCTCCGAAAATTACGGGTGTAGACTAGTTCTAAAGAAAGAGAGAGACCAATTAATCATCTGTCTCGGACCCTTGCGTTGTCGTTTGTTTGGCTGCTGACGTTTTGGCGGTTGCGAATTGGCCTTCTTCTTCTGCCACAGGTCCAAGCTGCAACAGAAAGCAGAGACCTGAGAAAAACGAAGGCAGCTGTGGACAAGGCCATTCCCAAGATTCGGGAGGCGGCTTTTACGTCTTCAGGGTGCGTAAGGGACCAAGACTACGGTATGGAAGGGGGGGGGGGCGTACTCGTTTTGTTGCTTGCCTTAGTTAATACCAGGTAGTCAGTTGACCATTAGCCACGCGTCCTTTTCGAGACGGAGGATCGTCAATACCCCTGATGTTGGAGACACCTCCAACATTTGCGTGTCATTTAAGTCTCTTCCGTATACCTGGTACTACGTAAACACTTTGGCTAATCTTATCTCCGTCGCGTTTGACCGTCTGCGGCTACTGTAAGGCGATGGTAGTAGGGTCACACTAGGGGCTCGCGCAAGTCACTACCCTATTTATTTTACAATATGGCGTTTTTTTGTGTTTTTGGTGTTTTTCGCTTTTCACGTCATCCACCGCCGCCGCGAACATGATTGTTTCGCTGAGCCAAGAAAAATGCTACCAGTACGAAGTATGCTTAAGTCCGTTTCTGAGCGGGATAGAGAGACACTCGCACGTTTGGTCTATAGTCAGTATCGTCAGAATACTCAATCTCAGTAATTAATGGTAAAAATACAACTATTGGAGATATGACGCTGTAATACCGTAGGTTTCGTCAAAGCGCCGGAGGAAAGTTGACCAAATAATTAATTGCGCATCATATGTACGACATACCGATATGTACATAAACCCGGAACAAGAAATCGCCCAATAAGAACGTGTCCTCAACACATGCCAATCTTCCCGCACTTTCTAACGTTGCCAAAGTGCGGCACTGAATAGTTACCACGAAAAACATCCACGTTGGGTTTCCACGGCGCTGACCTCCGCGCGAAATTGTTCCCACCACATTCATCATTCACCAGGGATCCCGAACATCGCTAACAATTGACCAGCCCCCCTAGTCCCCTTACATCCCATAATATTTCCCTAATTATTTGCAATAGCTCCGCGACCAAAACAGATTATTTAACTAATCCATTAGTTACCCTCTAACAACAATATTATCCGTCAGGGATCCCGAGAATGCTGCCCTCGAGGGAAACCTCGCCACTCTGTCGGCCTTGCTAGCCGTGCTGAAACAAATCGAAGAGGCTGTGGGAGAAGCAGGCGAACCGGGAAACACAGGAAGCAACAGCGGGAACAGCGTCGCTGCTGCTGACGAGGTACAGCCTATTTCAGTTATGTGTCACTATTGTTTCTGCTTTGCTGTCCGACAATGTTGCGTATAATGGGTGATGCCGTTCCGATATAAATCGAGTATCCTCCCGTAAAGCAGAAGAATCTTTTGCACAACTCTCCGCCAATATTTTCTCTTTATTGAATTCCAACACATGGTTTGTTAGTTGCACAACCGTCGCTCACTCGACCACATAGTCTCGTGGCTGTGTGGTCAGGCGGGCAGTACTATGTCACCAATAAGGTACATTTATCAAAATGGAACCACACACGGGCTACACAATACTTAATGTTTTCCTATGCTGTATCCTATGTATTTAGTTGCTTGCCTCGTGTGGGCGGCTCACATATCTGGTTACGTCGTTGAGTGATGCAAACAGCGAAATTGCAGCGGGATCTATAGCCAGCATACAGTGCCGTCACGTAATGCACCTCTATTGAGGGGGGGTGTTGAGAAAGAGGTTTTGACGCGGGCTGGTAAGGAGTGCAGGAGGCAGGCATATGCTAGTGCGGACTAAGGAGGTGTTTTTGTTTCTGTTCTGGAATTCGAGCGGTTGCGCCGACGTTGTGGAGGTAATGCTGTTGTTGTGCTGCGATTCGAGTGATCATGGCGATGGTTTGTGAAGATAATGAGGTTGTTGGGCTGCGACTCGAGCAATCATGCCGATGTTTTTTTTCGTAGCGAAGATAGTGCTGTTCATGTGCTGCGATTGGAGTGATCATGCCAATGTTTTTGTGAACAGAAGACTGACACGTGCTCCGGTATTGGTGTGCGTTTTTATTTCTGAGGCTCGTAACCACTTGAGGAGGTTTAATACATATTATACCACCCCACACCAAAAACATGGCTTGACTGAAGTGAAAGTGCTTTTGTGATGACCAATCCCATGGCCTAGGTGAATAAAAATATTCATATTGCAAAAACTGATTGGCATTCCGACCAGTATGGGTTGAGGAGCCACGTTATCTTCAGAAAACAGTTTCGCCAAAAAGAGGTATACCTTAATGCTTCTATCGTCGCACACGTCACAAGCGGTGCTCCGACCGGGGAGAAAACGCGCGGGTGTTTCAGGCCTAGAGGCATGCCTTGTCTCACAGTACCGTTTTCACCTTACCAGCGCCAAGCGTGGTTATAGCTGAGCTCTATGGATTCAGCAGACGCCAGCACACCAGGAACCGATACCACAACATGTTGTGCTTACGTTCCACGACATCTTATCAGCGTGAGGACAAGAACGGTGGCACCAACGAGCAGCAAATATCAGACCCAACGCAAGTGCGTGAAACACGCCAAGAACAAGCGCAAGAATCGAGGGGGAAAAACGCCAACCAAGAAGCAAGCCAAGAAGTAACTAAGTTAGAAGTAAGCCAGGACGACGGTGCGCTGCTCAAGACGGTTGGGGCGTTGGGTGGGGATCTAGGCGTGGTGGAGCCTGACGACGACCCCCTTTCCTGCTTAGCGGATGAGGAGGGGGATGCGGGAGGTGGTAACGGTGGAAGACCGCCCATGCGTCTTCTGGTGGCACCGGTCGATCCCAAGCTAGCGGTGAGAGTTCTCGTTCGGGACCTGCTAGCATACTTGACTATTAATAGGGTGACCGCGAACACTATTTGCAGTAAACTTGAATATAGTACAGAGGCAAAGTGGAACGAAAACAACGACAAGTTCAACGGTACAGCATCACCGACAATTTACCACCCGGCACTGTAGGGGTGGAGTTAGGGCGGGGTATTACGAGCGGAAAGCGCGAGAGCGTGAGTTAGCAAAATTCGATCAAAATCGACCACCACAATAGCTGACTCGCACGAAAAATAAAAAGGTAAGTACCGGGGGGGAGACGGGAAGACATCTGTGACCACGGCTTGTGTCTTGTCCAGAAGGTCGCCCAAGGTCAAGTATCTAACGAGTTGAGCTGGAGAGTAAAAGCGATGGCTGAAAAAGCAAATGTAGTGTACACCAGAACTACAACGCCCCAAAGCGATGTAGCGACGTACGACAGCCCATATCGCGATGCGATGCTCCTCGTGCCGACGGTTGTTTAGTCCAAGTTGTTGGTGAGCATCAGTTACTCGAGATGGTCGGCGAACCCTCGCCTCTCTGTGTTACGTTGGCTGTATCTTGGTCCCGGAAGAAGCAGTGGTAAGCAATGCAGTCGTCACAACGAGGGCCGCAAATAGATATGACAGGCCATCAAACAAGCCAACTAATAATCAAGTGGGGAGACATGTGTCACACCAGGGGTCTTATGCAGTCACAGATAGCGGGGGAGGGAAGTTTTCATGAGCTAGAAGAGTAATTTCCAGGAGGAACGGGGGGAACGGGGGGGGTACTCATTTGTGGCTTTTTTTTTTTATATCCTCCGGCGGATGGGGAAAAAATAAAGCTTAAGCTCACCACACTTCCACGTATTTTCATACGCGTCGTGTGTCGATTTAACTCAGTTGCTTTCGCAACCCAACGCTAGCTGGCGCACCCTTTGGATCCCACTGTAGGGATTTGTGGCTTTCCTTAGTCGTGTGAAAATCGACCATGCATCCCTTTCGAGACGGAGCATCGTTCCTACTCCTGACGGAGACACCTTAAACACGTGGGCGCTGGGCACGCTTTTTCCATACATTACACTACATTGTTTTGCCTGTCTTACCTTGAAAAACGAAAACTCCCCGCTTACAGCTGCTCTCACACGATCACATTTTCAGGGACAAACAATTCGGAGTTGGAGTCGGATACCTGCACGTAGCTGTAGCATAAGGGCTACGGTATAAAATGGATGCTTGGGAAGATCTGACTTCCGTTAGCCTTAGGGCTGTCATTAACGAGACACAAAAAAACAGCATTTTTTTTTGTCATTTGGCAGATTTAGGCAAGTTTGGGCAAGTTTTATTTTGGCCGAACTTCCAAGTATCCGCCAAAAATATTTATCGACGTTGTATTCCACTATCCCTCGCTCCCATGTTGGGAGGATTGCTTTGATTCTCATTTCCGTTGACAAGAGCTTTGCCAAGAACTGAAAAAAAAAAAAACTTGCTATCCTTGCTCTTTTTGGCCCTTTGCACATCAGTGTCATTACTGATGGCCGTTACGTAGCCGCGTTTGGGAAACACCACAATTGCAGATAGATAGTGATTAACACTTTTACCTGTCAGATGGTGGGCGGTGCCAAACAAGTAGTGACCTTCTACCCCAGACATGAATCCTCTCATTTTATCGATCGCCTCGCACTTGTGCCTCCCACGCCCTCTTCCATGGCAGGAGAAGGAGGGGAAGCTGTACTGGGGGAAGAAAGCTTGGGCACGTGACGTGAGCGCAACAATAAGTGTTGCGGCCTGACTGATAATAGGTGGCCGACTGGGTGTTAATTGGCTAGACATTAAAAAACGCTTCAATCAGTTGGTGTGCGGTAATTTTGCAGCGTTCTACGGTTTTCGCCTGACTTCCGCGTGTATGCAACGATGTGAAGTTTCTATTAACAATCGCTACAGTCAGTTGGTTTGCTCATACTCCGCCAGCCAACTAGATAACCAGCCGGAAAGTTCAGCCGACGTAACAGGCCTAGTAAATAAATGCGAGTGTGTGCATGCCGTTGCCCCTGCGTGTCTTCTAGTCCTCGCTCCGATTCGCAGAGGCCGCCGACTGTGACGCCATGCACCAGCGTGTTGTGGGATCTGTACAATTTGGTTTTGGTTTTGTTTAGAGCGTCTCAGAAGTTTCTCAGTGGTATTAAAAACATCGAGCGGTAGATAGATGATGACAGGGGTGAATTGTTCGTTTTGGGGGGGAGACGATACAATATCCCTGGCAAGCCTCGGCCCCCGGTTGGCTGCATCACCGCAGACCAACATCGAGAACACTAACCACAATCAATTCACTGGTCGTTCTTAGCTTGCTTGCACGTCGAGCCCCACAACGCAGATCCCTCTCCGCACATCCTTCTGCCGCTTCAATGTTGAAGAAGCGAAACCTAGCGTCGTATTGGGGAGTTACAGCCGTACCAGCATGTTTCACGTAACGTAGGCACTTCCGGCTGTACGCTTTAGAATGTCGTCGTTCAAAATGCTGTCCAGGGATGTTTTATCGCTACGAATCGCATTTGCATGCCGGACCGGAAATACACGAATGCGTTTCAAAAACGCCACCCAGGTACATATATATCTATACGTGACGCTACAAGCCGCACTCCGAACGGTGTACCGAAAAAATAGGTGAGAAGTGCCGCTGCTTCAAAATACGCGGTCGCTTCGAGGAGCCTCATTGGGGAAGGCCGTCAGTACATCCGAGAGCTGAACGAAGCGCTCCTAGCACTAATCGAAGGGTGCGCTAAGAAAAATCAACCGACGGAAAACCTGGCTGGTACAGGAACCGCAGTAGCAGCCGAAAATAATTCCTTCGGTAACGAAACGGTGAAGAATGGAAAACCGACGGAGGCAGGCGCGACCATGGAGGCTGGAGGTAAGGAGTAAACTCACTTTTGCTGGGGTGGTGGGCTGTGCAGATAAGTACTTTCGCTACTCATAAGCATACGAGCGATAGATTTCGACGGAAATGGGGATGCCGATTGTTCGGGCTCGTGTACGTTCAATCCGCGCAAGCCTGTAACTGGAGCAGTAGTAGGATTTTACGGAAATTGGGATGGTGTTGGCGAGTGCCCACGGTGGGCTACACGTTTGTTTTTGGTGCCTTGTTTGTGTTGGCGTTTTTTGCCTTTGCCTTGTTTTCGCTTTTTTTTGGTGACTTGCTTCTGTGTTCTTTGTGTGTGGTCGCGTTCGCTTTCCGGCTCAACCCTTTTGTCACAGTGGTGTACTACTCTCGGCGACGTTCTGAAAGCAAGACTTCAAGCCCTTGTCACAGGCTTCTTCCATTCTCTCCCCCAAGTGCATACCATGGTGTTCGTCGGGCAGTGGGGTTCAGCGTTCCCGCCGCCCCCGTCGATCTGCATCAAATTCCGTCAGAACTCGCGCGAGAGCGCGATTTAGCGACCAGCAAGTATGTTTTCACCGGGGTTCCAACCCCTGATTCTACCCGATCGATCGCTCACGCCCATCTCTCCCCAAAATTCGACCAACGATATTAACATAGGGGTTCAAGAGGATAAGGTTTCATCGCCACCCAGCCTGGATCTTGTGGAGACTCTCCGACTGCACGTGTGGCAAGGATCGAAGGAGGCATTATGGCCAAGGTGAGCTGGTCGTCTACTGTACGCTACATTGTCGGACGGGAAATGTAAAATAAAAATCATGAGTGTTAGCGCCTACCAGCTCACGCCTTGCACGCCAGTCATGGGGGGGGGGGTTATTGTGAGTGATGTCACCACTTGAGCACTGCAACGTCGCGGGAAAAAGACCGAAACGTGTTCAGCTCGCCCGCCGAGTCCTGCCCACTAGAAGTGCATTTGCCATCCTTCGAAATGTTTCGATCGGCGTACGCTCTGCGGGGACAGCGGGACACGAACGCCGCCAAAACTAGTCAGCAAAAAACAAAAAATGTTCTCGCAAAAAAACTGTTTATTTTTCGCGGTGTTCGCTAAACGTTTTTTTATTTTTATTTTTGTCGCGGTGCTCGCAGTAATTGACCGTGTCACCCTGCGAAACGTTTAAGCTTGATGCACGCTCTGGAGGGACAGGGACACGAACACCTCGGGCAAGAGACGCGCAGAGTCGACCCCTTTATGAGCGCACCCATACGCATTGTACTGTTAATATTACGGAGATCCGTTGTTAAGAGGGGTGATTTAATGCCTAGTCTAATGCCTATGGGGTCAAATCTCGGTCAAGAATTCTTCGTCGATAACGGTAAACGATAGCTTGATTGTTTGCATAGGCCTTGAGGTCACGGCGCAAAAATGAAAAAATATAAAAATATGATGTTCAGGCCGAGGTATTGCGAAAATTATGAGAAATTTCCGGTGATTTTTTTGCAACATGATAAATAAGGCATTTACCCCTGTTGACAGTGGATCTCCGTCAATAGTACGGTACAGGTGCACCATTTTTTTTTCTAATACGCCCCTTTGAGGATATCTGTACCCCTCTGAGGCAATAATAGCTGACGTTTGGGGAAAACAAAATTGCCACTAGATCAATAACCCCACGGCCTATGTACGCCACGAAAATTGCTCCAAACAAGACCAGGGCTGCTTTAGGGGGGCTATTATGTTGCTGCTGCTGTTGTTGTTGTTGTTGTTGTTGTTGTTGTTGTTGTTGTTGTTGTTGTTGTTGTTGTTGTTGTTGTTGTTGTTGTTGTTGTTGTTGTTGTTGTTGTTGTTGTTGTTGTTGTTGTTGTTGTTGCTGTTGCTGTTGTTGTTGTTGTTGTTGTTGTTGTTGTTGTTGTTGTTGTTGTTGTTGTTGTTGTTGTTGTGTTGTTGTTGGTGTTGCTGTTGTTGTTGTTGCTGCTGTTGTTGTTGTTGCTGCTGTTGTTGTTGTTGTTGCTTTTGTTTTTCGGGCTTTTTTTTAGCAGTGGCTTTGGGGTCACTCGCGAGAGTGACCTCTCTGTTTTATGTGCGGGCGTGCTGTATTTATTTTGCGGCATGAACCCGCAATGGATTGGCAACCTACGCTGCGCCAAAAACACTCGCCTATTAATAGCGTGCGTCGGTCAATGAGGTAAAGATTCACTCGGGCGAGTATGATGGTATGATAGTATGTATGATAGTATTATGATAGTATGTATGATAGTGTGTATGATAGTATGTATGATAGTATGTATGATAGTATGTATGATAGCATGTACGATAGTATGTACGATAGTATGTACGATAGTATGTATGATAGTATGCATGATAGTATGTACCTGGTATGACAGTATGTATGACAGTATGTATGACGGTATGTATGACAGTACGTATAATAGCATGTATAATAGTATGTATGACAGTATGTATGACAGTAGGTATAATAGCATGTATAATAGTATGTATGACAGTATGTATGGCAGTATGTATGACATTACGTATGACAGTATGTATGACAGTATGTATGACAGTATGTATGACAGTATGTATGACAGTATGCACGATAGTATGTATAATAGTATGGGGGTACCTCCCCTACCGCGTTGGTGACGATAGTATAACGAAAATACGACGATTTTGGGTTAAGAAGACTCTTCGCTCCGAAACGTTCAGCGAAAAAGTGGTATACCTTAATACCTCTACAGCAATATGATAGCATGATAGATAGAATCTGACGCCAAATGCTGGGTGTTGTCGTGGACAACGCTTCCTGGTAGTGAAATTCCTCCTCTCCCCTTTGCTCACCACAACCTAGCTGCGATGTCGCGGTCGTCGATAAAATTATGTATATTTTAGCTTACGGTGATCTGAAAGAAGAAATGGCCGTGTCACAGGTTAAGCTTGGCGTACGCTTTGGAGGAACAGGGAGATAGCTTCGAGGAGCGGGGAGAGTTTTCAGCAAGCTGCGCGGTGTATTCTGAGGCATCCGCGTTGTTTGAGAGCTGTGCGGCGATATTCCCGTCGCAGCCGGAGTATCTGCTACGCCAGTGGGTTACTGCGCGACGGGCGTTAGAGGTAAGCCACGTTGAACGATAGGTGTTCGCGAAAATCTCGCCCAATTATTCTGGCTGACCCGGAGCCAAAATGTCTCCTCCGCCAGTGGGTCACTACGCGACGCGAACTAGTGATAAGCCATATCTCATCGAACCTAATGAAGCCGGTGTAGCCTGTAACCGCTTAAGGTGTTGGGTGTGAGTATTGAATTATACTATGTGTCTTTATCGAGCTTCTCGGTATATTCTGAGATACCCTAGTTATTTGAGCGCTGTGCGGCGGTATTACCGACATTCGGTCACTGCACGGCGGGCGCTTGAGACGAGCTATCTCTCTAACCACCGATAAAATGGTGTTTACGATGCACACGCACACCATGATTCTCTATGCGTATGCGCAGCATTGGACAGCATTATGCGTTGCCTGCGTGGTACCGAACCAGCTGGAGGAGCGCGGAAGCACGTAGTCCATCGATCTCGGGGGTTGCCTTGAAGCGACAAGTGTCGCGGCTGTTGTACAGACAGCGGCCTATTGAATCATCAATATGCCGTTGTACGCAGTATATGCAAGGGGGGAGGGGGGTCGTGCACAACCCGTTAGTCTCCAAGTCGTCTATGATGAGAGAATTTGAGCAACTGCTGCACGCATGTACAGAAGAAAATTTCACCAACAAATAGTTGCTGTGAGCAGCACACAGTACGGGTGGAAGAAGCGTGCCGCACACGGTCCGCAAGTCTCGGGGCAAGACTTGATGCCACCAAGACAGAGGCGTATCTCATGCGTCAAGCAGTTGCTGCGATAGGCTTGCCGCGGAGATGCGTGCTTCGAATGGCAGATAACTAAGCCATCCCCACCCTGAAAGGGAAGCGAACGTATATAAATATATGTATGATCATTCTTTTTGGGGGGGGGATCGGTCTGGAGTTTTTTCCGTCTCGGCCTCAGTATGCGATTCTCGGAACTGGAATTCTCGGTCAAATAGCTTCGTTCGAGCGCCGTCTTCGTGAAGCGGCTCAAACGCCCCTCGCCCTGCCGTATCCGTTCCGCACCTGGCCGGGATCGGGTACGTGGGCTGAGCGAGACAA
Source organism: Undaria pinnatifida (assembly GCA_012845835.1). NCBI lineage: Eukaryota > Phaeophyceae > Laminariales > Alariaceae > Undaria > Undaria pinnatifida. Next base: position 1,628,826 of record JABAKD010000012.1, on the reverse strand, counting down.
GCGAGAAATGCGCAAATTTTTGTATTTTGGGCGGTATACACCCGAGCTATTCTTGGATCTTGGCATATGCAGAGCTTTCAATTGAACGAAAAACACATATATATGGGAAAACATTTATTTCCAAGTTGGCACCATTTCCAAATTGGCTTCTTATTTCGTCCCCACCACACTTTTTTCATGGTCACACCTCGAAGCGTTTGGCCTATTGTGCACATCGTGCGACTGACTGTTGTGTCGTTGCTTTTCAATATCGAATTTCAAGGTTAAATATCTTTGTTCGAGCGTTGGTTGTCTTCGAGGGGGGCCGCTCTCTACCCAACGACATCATTACACCCAGTGTCCGTGCTGATTCTTCACCCTAGAGAGATACAACTTATTATTATGTGGTCACAGACTGTGAGACAGAGTAAACAAACAATCGCAATTGATCAAGGCATAAAGCAAGTGAAATGCTAGCGTACCGGGTACGAGAACACAACAAAACAGGCCAGACCGTGAAAAAAATAGAAAACAAACACAACGACCGGAGTCGCTTTAAAAAATCGCAGTACGAGAAACAATGTTTTGTCAGTCTTTTTCGTCGCCGCTCCAAAGAGTCGCTCCGCATACATTGGTCCACGATCCACCATCCATCTTTCAGGATCGCATACTGATGAATATCCCCCACTAATTCCATTTATATTTATCCCCACAAACGAAACCTGGATGCACTTCTAAAGGTAGGTGTGCTTATCAAGGTATTGGTGTTTCGAACGCTTTCTTGAGTGGTTGCAAGAATTGCGCTGGCTACTGACTGCTGTTGTTGTTGCTGGTCAATACATCGTGTGCCCGAGCAATTAGTTGGTGACACTAAAATAAAATATAGGGATGTTCTTGAAAACACCATCTCGCGTTCGCCAGGAATTAACCGATGATACAGAGTAATAGGGATCTTCTTGGCAATGTCTCCTGTCTGTGCCACAGCAATCGACGATATATAGCAGTATCACAAAAAATAAGCATCTTCTGCACAAATACGCCTTAATTTTTTTTTTTATAGAATATCTCGTGGTACCTATCATTACGCATACGCACGTCAGACGCAAGTCAATGGGAAAAAAGAAAAGAATAAAAAAACAGAGAAGAAAGAAAAGGGGAATTATGTTCCGATTCAAGATCAATCACCCTGTGTCAAGCCGAAGCAGGCGCTCATTGCTCTTATCTGTTGTGGCCAATATATATATGGCTGTTAGTACGCCGGGACATGGCGATTTGACCGCTCTTCTTATGTCCCGAATGGCCTTATGGTGTCGCTTTGGGCACCAACTGCATAGATTCATCCCGAGATTTTTTTGCCCTACGCGAGTAGTTTGCAAGAAAACCCGCGAAAATATTAGCGAGGTTTCTGACCCAATAAGCGAATGAAATCGGTATTTTCAGTGATTTGTTTCAGTGCCGCATAAGCGACAAAGAGGTGATTGTTCAGGCTCAGCAAGTATTCCATGACTATTCGACCATTCATTGTGCCAGTGAGTCAAATACGCACTGTTTTGGCCTACGAAATTTCAGGCTTTTTTCCACGGTTGGTATATTTATTGTAAGCTCGAGTCGTGCCAGTCTTAGTTCCACATATTATTATGTCGTTTTTCTTTGAACACCCCATTCATTGTTGTTTGGAATCAACTGTGCTTATAACCGGGCGGGGCATGAATCCTGCTTAAAAATGGCTCTGATTCGTCCATTTATGTTGCGTTTGGTGCTGTTGTTGCTGTTCGCGGGTTTCTCATCCTCAGTTTGAGCGTGCTTGCTCGGCACGCAAACCTGATATTATAGGCTCAAAATCGCTCTTTGGTGTGCGACCTACCATGCAAATAACTCATTGAACAGCGCTTGCATTGCAAATGTTTGCCGCATGCGAGAAGTATGCGAGAAAACCCGACTCGGTCGAAATAATTGTGATCATATTGGGTCAAAGCCTACCAGCCAATCACGAGAAATAAGCCAATGGAGTCGGGGTTGACACGCCGTGAGATCATCGTTATAGTTCCCGCGTTGCTGGGGCTGTAGAGATTTCGAGAATTTCTGAACCGGCGATAGGGCCCTCTCTCCCCCGTGTGCGACGGAACTGCCCCCCATCGGTTGGTGAGCCTCTATCATACTTCTACTAGGGTGGGGGGCCGCTGTGGAGCTCGAACCAATTAGCGATTCTAGCCAATGGGACTGGGGTTTCCACACCGTGGGGGCGGTGTCGACCCGAGAGAGCTCGGTTTTCTTCCCCCATTTGTCTAATTTTGATATATACGGAATGACCCCTGGACCGGGGATGGGACCCTATCGTCTCCGGGAAGAGCTGGCTCTATAGTATATGAACGCCAGCCAATTAGAGATCGGCCGGTCGGTAGCATTGGGGATTTCCACACTGTGCGGAGAGGTATCAATCCTGGTGATATATTCGTGTTCGTTCCCGGGTTGTCGGAGTTGTATATATGTGAATGGATTATGATTCTGGGAATGGACCCTATCGTCCCCAAATGACGGTTACTTTATGTACGATCTCCGGCCAATGAGCGACCAGCAATCAGACAAAAAGGCAATAATACCAGCAATTTTTAAGTTTGTATTTTCGTCTAATAATACTCTATCGAGCCTGAAATTCTTCACTACCAAATTATTTATTCAGTGCTATCGCGTACTACTAATGTTCCATCGACCAGACGAGAGTGGCAGCATTATTATAATAAATGACATTCGAGGAATTGAATGACAAGGCAGCGACACCGTGTTTCACGCCTAGAATACCGCCAGCAAGTCTCTCCACGATCACTATACACACAGACACAAAGCCGGTCTGCGAGCGTCGGATCTAGATATTATAAAAATAAGAATACACTCCAGCTGCTGTGAGATCGAAGATTTTGTCGAAACTCATCTTTGCAAGCTGTGTGTGATACTCCGATCGCGCGTATTGTATCATGGTATCATGCATGTAGTCGCAGAAGCTGGCTCAGTGCGCGCCTGTCAGTTGCTACGTAGAGAACATGCAGCAAACATTTGGCCATCCCTCTGCTGGTCCTGGATGCTTGGTTGAGTCGAAACGTCAAGAAACGCACTCGAAACGTCTCTTCGTGGCCAGACTAGAGGATCAGTCTGCTTGGGCTCGGATTTACCCGATCGAAATATGCATATATGATGAAGCTCGGAATGGGATTCACGCAAGAAACGGAGAAACGGAGGAAACGACAGAAGTAGTAAGTAGTTCACTGTTGGTATATATCAATATCAATCTCTTGGCATTACTTTACGGTCTACACGCGTAGACTATGTGTTGTGTGGTAACGGTTTTTACTCTCTATCGAATATTGAATCGAACAAGTCGAAGTGCTACACATGTTTCGGCTGCGCTGCGCTGCGCTGGGACGCGGTTAGACACCCAGCACCAGACATGCACCTTGACCAACAGCCTGTGGGTGTGCAGTAACAGACCCTTCGATTTAGCGTTTTTTTTTCATTTGCGGCACCTGACCGGTGTTTGTTTTCCATGCTGGGCAGGCGGGGAGCGTGGGACCAAAGCCGGACATGAAAGCACTGAGGCGATGCGTTAAGGTCAGGCTTTGTATTCGTTCTTTTCGTTCTCTTATTTTTGTTCATTTTTTTCAATCGTTTTTCTGGACGCGTTGTTCCCCGAGTACTGCTTGGTGTGCTCGAAGTAGCAAGACATGCTACTTTCCCCCCTAATTGCTATGCCTTTCGCTGGATGCGGAGAATATAAACATACCAGGTACGCTACCATGTTTCCCCTCAAATTGTTTTCGTCATGGTCGGATCTCCTGAGTACTTTTCGGGCGAAACAAGTGTTATCCCTATTGTATTAGTAATACTAACGTATAATCATCAATCATCCCTATGGAACCACTACGGCTGCTCGACGGCAGGAGCAGCCAGACGTCTCGCTGCTGTGCGGAGACTGCGTCGCCGTCGTTTTTCCTCCAAACACCCACCCGTAGCACCTACAAAAACCGACGAAACTATCATACTACGAGTATTTATACACCTCGGGAAGATGATCACGATCTAGACAATATAGATCATACAGATCATACAGATCACATATATAATATATATATATCCTTTAGATCATTTAGATCATACAGATCATACAGGTAATATAGGTCATATATATCATCTAGCTCCTATCACTGCCGTTGACTGATTCTACGATACTCCCCCCAAAAAAACCAGAGACGTTCTTCAACGAACGTTTCATGGCCGCTCGACACGAGGAAGGATGCTATGAAAAAAAAAATCTTGAAATATCTTCTTGTTGGCCAAAGACTATCTTATCGAACGATATGATAGCGTCGGGGCGGCAAGGGGCGCCGTTTTTCAGGAGATACGGCGAGGAGCTGAATTCGAAAACCGGCAATTTCGTTCAAGAAAAGTTGGGGGGGCTCCCGTTGAACGAGTTCGTTGTGACATGTTGTGCAGGATATGTGTATTAATATTAGAGTAGCATTCGTCAGGGCGTGGAAATCGTCCGGGTCTTATCCGGCAACACGATGTAGGCCAAGCAGATCATACATAAATAAATAGGCCAGGTATATCCCTGCCCTGAAGATACGCGCATATTTCATCAGTAGATCATCAACATTTCATTAAGTGGGATCTGATCTGGTCTCATCTCCTACAGGTGCTAGGGATCTATCTGCCGTGAAAGGCACAGCTCATTGCTGATCTGAGATCTGATGTGTCTAATATTAAAAGTTAAAATACACACTACAGCTATGAGATCGAAGATTTCGTCGAAACTCATATTTACAAGCTGTGTGTGATGCGCCGATTCGCGCACGTGTTACTCGGTATGTGTCCTCATTAAGGACATGGATCGGCGACTCCTGTTAGCAAGAGCTTGTACGAGAGTCAACAGTGGTGATGTCAACCAAATATGTGCAATTGTGTGAACTATTCGACAGTTGTGCAAGAGAGGCGCGCGGGAAGATGGTAAAGAGTCGGCGGAGGATCAACACGTCTCCAGCAGCTGCGGGTCGGGCCGTGTGTGCTATGAGGCCCACCTGGAGTTGGCCGGGGCGCTGCTAGAGCTCGGGCAGTTCGAAAGGTGAGATACCCGCACGACAATTTGGCGGACATCGTCCCCCTCGGACATAGAAACTAATTAACGTCCTGAAATTAGTACGAACACACCTCAAGTTTCACGGCTCCTCCCCCCTCTATACCCGTTTTAGCTGAACGTGGAGATTCGAACAAGCGAGGGTTCCAAAAAAATAAAAAGGTACCTGATCACCAACACCCTTCAAAAATTAAAATTTAATGGACGTATAAATTACGTTACCCTCCCAACGTATCAGAAGGCTGTTTAGATCGTAATGGTAGTACGAACGGCAGAAGAAATCAGGTGGTCCATGCGGAGTGTTTTTTCGCTACGGAACGTGCATGCATATCGCCCGGAAACTGCCGAGGAATTTATCGCCTCCCGTAAAGGTGGAAATCGACTTGACGTCTTGAAATAGTGTGCAGCACCAACGACAAGCAGCGTCGCCGCGCCGTTCCCTAGGCAATGGGTACGAATATTTAGGTTGGACATTTTACGTATATGTGCGACTAAAAAACCATGTGTCTGGGCGGATATTGTCGAGACAGCACGATCGGCGGTTACCGTCGCGCGGGTGTAGCCGGTTATGGTTGTGGCCTTGGGGGCGCAGATTTGCCTTGCTGTGTGGACTTGGCTTGCCTGGCTCCGTTGAGTCGCGTGATAAGGTCCTTTCAACGAGATTCAGCGGCTGAACGTTCGGCGATTGCCAAAACAAAATGTTCCATTAACTCCCAGCACGTGGTTGGGAAAATCTCTTCCACTACTAGAGCAAAAGAAACCGCGCTCAAATTCCAAACGTTTTGTCGCCTAAACCTAACTACAAAAAAACACCTGGAGCTCGGCGTAGCGAATGGTCTGCTGTCCGAGGCCACTGTGCCAGGAACCGTCCGAGGAACGTTGACGTGTTTAATGATTAGTGTTTGCCACATTGTATGGCGAGTTTAATTGTAGTGTTTGCCACATTTTCGTAAGGTGCCTACGTAGCGGGGCCACCAACCTACATCCTGTCGGCAAAGCCCAGGACACGGCGGGGGGCCACGATGCGCGTGCCAAGCCGGATAACTGTAATAATGCATACCGCATGCAGGGCATTCACCTTTATTTCCGTAAAATGTAAGGACTGTTTGTGAATCAGTATTAGCCTTCAGTACTAGCAACCGACGGTCCTTACATTTCTATACACAGTGGTATATATGACGGCGTTTTTTCGAAGCCCCTCCACCCCCCCGTGACCCTCGTCCTGATTTTTGCGGGATCATGTCAACGAAGTAGACATTTCATGTTTTTATCCGGCCTCCGGTTTGTTTGATGTGTCCGATGTTTGATGTGGGCGTGTGTGACAGGTGTACCGAGGTATGTGGACACGTTCTCGCGGAGCACGATACCGACGATGACGAGGCGTTGTACAGCATGGCGGAGGCGTTAGAAGCGCTGGGACGCTCCCAAGAGTCCATGGAGTATGCGGAGAGGGCAACGCCCCTCCCCTTGGATGCAGAGTGACTCAACTCGAAGTGCCCTCCGCCTTGCCGGTGGTCCATCGAACATACGCCAGGGCCAAAACGATTATTGTTTCTAAGGCATATCTATATGAGTAACCAACACTCTGCAACCATGAACAGGGATTTCTATTTTGGGTTTCCCTTGTTTTGGTTTTCTGGGAAGGGTTTGGAGTGATCGACGATGGAAAGCTCGTCGTGCTTCACATTATCGGAAGGAAGAATGTACCCGCGGCAGTAGGTGATGATGATGGGCCAATGTTTAGATGCGGAGTGGCCCTCGCAGGGCACCTCGAAGTGCCTGCCTTGTCGGCGGTGCCGAAGATTGTGCCCAGGCAAAAACGAAGAAAACATATCTCAGCAACGTCGCATGCAACTTCCAACTTTCAGTCCGCATGACTGCCCTTAACCCTTCCTCCACCGCCTACTTCTACTACTTCCGAGTGCTTTTTGTCCCAAAAAGAACGCGGGTACACGTCAGGGTTTTTTTTCGTGCGCGCTCTTTTGTTTTTTTATAGCTCGTAACCCTGCTATTTCCTTCGCAATTTTCGCGTTCTCCTTGTAGAACTCCCTCCCCACAGACGTAACTTAGATCCAGTAGGGTCACCAAGCAGACTCTTCTTCCCCCCTCCTCCCAACTACGGTACAATAACGCCTTCATTTTTGTCGCAAGTAGTAAGAGAAAAGTCTTCAGCTATTTTTTCCCTCGTCGACCCTACTGTATATACTGCGTTACCGCAGCAACAGTATGTTCAGTAAGTCGGCGCATGCAACGACAGAGGTACCATTATGATATTAATCGTAGCACTTTTTTTTGGGATGACGGGGCTCCTCAACCTCCCTTGACCCCTCAAATCGTCCGAATTTTTCCGTTATTTATCTCTAACAAAGCCCAAAAAATCGTCCAAATTTTCGTTCTTTTAGTTGATTTTTTTTGTGCCCGCTGGATAATAAAAAGCCCAAAATGGTCCGAATTTCCTTATTTATCTCCAATAAACCCCAAAATCGACCGAATTTTCGCGGTTTAACTCTAGTACAACTCAAATTCGTCCAAATTTTCGCTATTTATAGACAATATCTCTAATTATTTTCGTTGCATGTAGCTACGAGTAGGCCATATGGGCTTGTCCATCGGGTATGATACATGTCATCATCCACTTTTGGTTCCCCCGAAATTAGGCTTTGCCGTGGAGGGGTGCATATATATCTCTATGTAAGCATGAAAAAGGTACAGAGCTCCTCAAGTGCGGAGCCTCAGAAACAAAAAAGGTACACCTATAGCGTGGCATCTATGTATATATCTATGAAAAAGGTACAGAGATCCTCAAGTGAGGAGCCTCAGAAACAAAAAAGGTACACCTCTAGCGTGGCACCTATATACAGTCTACATATATATATGAAAAAGGTACAGAGATCCTCAGGTAGGTGAGGAGCCTCAGAAACAAAAAAGGTACACCTCTAGCGTGGCATCGTTCGGTCGAACCAACAAATGCACCCCCCCCAAAAAAAAACGCGCGTGTGTCTTCTGCCGGGGTTGAAAAAAGAAACACGCAAGGAAGTTAACTCTACACTCCGAAAATTAAAGCCACATGCCGCTAAACGTGAAGCAAAATGACACAAGAAAGTTACATCTGCTGTGCAAAATCAAGCCGCATGCCCGCCAAACTGCGATGCATCGAAAATATGGCAGTCCTAATGATCCTTCTATTTGCAAGCCCTCCTTTGCTCCCAGCACGAATATCACAATACCTTGGGCAGGCCACTCAGACTAAAACTAACACCAACACGTTAAAAATTGCCGTTTGACTTTTAAGCCGCATCCCACTAAACTACATTAAATTCGACGCCGTCGAAAATAGGGCAGTACAGGCAGTGAGTACGAATTTTCATGCTCCTCGGCTTACAAGCCGCACGCCGCCTGCCGCAAAACTGCCACAGGGAAAAAAAAAAATGACGTCGTTTTTGCTCTCAAGCATCGATACACAGGAAAAACACAATGAATGACAAAAACGGGGGGAAAGCTTATAGCTGGCAAGCCGCAGGGGCGAACAATATTGAGTACTATGAAAAAGGGAAGACGTTTATTTCGAACTTTCGTGCTCCTCCTTAGCTTTCAAGCCTCGTACCACGCACCAAGGAAGATAAACGCCGTCGCTCGGATCGTAAGCCGCAAAACGTGCACAGCACGCCCTCCCCCCCCCTCCCCCCGCACCATGGCGGTGCATCCCTTCACGCCGTACTGCGAAAAAGGGCGGAATTCCCTTTCCAAACGTCGTGCTCCTTAGCGTTCAAGCCGTGAAACGTTCGCAATATCGTATTCCTTATCTTTAAAGCCGGATTCTACTCTGCATACACTTATGTATATGCTATGTGTAGGTACAGCCCGCAGAGACGACGACCCCTTTCGCCCCCGTCTTTCGTCCATCTATTAATAAGGTAGGAACGAGAGCAGAGAAAGCATGGGCAGGGGATGGGGAGGAGACGGGCGGGGACGAGAGGGGATAGATGAGGGGGAGGGGAGGGGGGGTCGAACGAAAGGGAAGTGCAATTAAATGAAGGGCTGGTGGGCGTAGGTCGTGGATATTCAAGAACGGGTTCATGGGCGTAAATCGGGGTATGCTTCCCGCAAGTTCATCGCTCAGGATTTTGTGACGAGGAAGGGGTCGCTGCTCAGCCGGGAAAACGCCACCCGGGGAACGAACGTCACTGTCATTATCTTCTTGCCTCTAAGCCTCCATCACATAGCAGCCAACAACGCGGTATCGACGGCGCGTGCACAAAAAATATAGTTTTACGCAGGTCCTTACGTATGAAAGGTGGAGGGTGTTTCTAAGCTCCTACTCTGGTATCTCCGCTAAATTTGGGTCTAAATCGAACGGAGTTGTATGTTATATACCTTGGCGCAGGGTTGCGCTCGAACACATGAAAACAATAGCACCCCTTCGTCGGATTAAGGAAGAAGGGACTGAAGAATATTGCTGACCATATTTGCTACGCTCGTATTATTTTCCCTGTGCTCTTTGTTTACTCTGCAGTATTTATTAGTTTTTTGTTCCTCTGTAGTGCCGATATGGGCCAGCCGGAAATGCCGGCATTGTAATGGCAACCGGCACTGCTCCGCATATTTTCACGTGCTGCTTGTTCCAATACATACCAAGCGGTGTCGCAGGCACTATAGAGGACAACCGGCACTGCTTAACCGGCACTTTAGAGGGATTTCGACCGTATGTGACTGCCTATGCCATTTTCTTTAATTATTGTTATGATGATGGTACGGCTCGGGGGTCAACGGAAACATCTCGGTTGTGTCCATCCCACAAACACCACGGTCACGTCTAGAGCCCAACCCAGCCGTCCTGGAAAAATCCCATGGGCGGTCGACGCTGGAGCTTACGCTACACATTGTCATGCAGCCAATCCACTTTGAAGCACCGAAAAGTATTGCTGTGGTATCGCTGTAATGCTGCACATTTTCAGATGGCGAAGACGACAACAATGCCAAGTAGGGTAAATTATGGTATCGCTGTTGCTTAGACCCACCTTTGGTCGAGCAGCGGCGCCCCTCTTCTCCCGTGTTGCTGCTGCTGTCCGAGGGGGAATAACTGACGGCACAGCTGTCGCCGCTGCAGTCGATGGTGGTAGAGGTGGCGGCGGTGGTGGCGGTGGTGGCGGCGGTGGTGCTGCTGGTGTCGTGGGAGCGGTCGGCTGTCTTCGACCGTCCTCGGAGATGGGATGGGTCGCGGAACTCCTGGTGGACGACCCCTTGCTCAAACATCACCGTAAACGAATGATCCGTGTCTGAGCCATCGTCCAGACCCCCTGAAATCGCAGTTGTTGTCACATTTCAGGAACGTTGCCGGTAAGTTCGGACGGATCGGGGGTGTCATTGCGTATCCTCCATGTTGGCTTTGCTGCCGCGACCAACCTAAAACCCTAGTTCTAGCCTGAACCATAACTCTACCCCAACAGGATTCCGTGTGGACAACCCACGGCGCCCCGTGCTTTGCTGACGAAACGTCATCAATGTCTTCATCGTGTGGGAGCTCAATCTACACTACTTGTACAGCATATGAAATGTGTAAGCGGACCCCCGGAATAGCCCAAGCCGCCAAAAATGGTCCCCTTAACGCGCCGATCCCCTCTAATGGTTTCTTGCATTATTACCAAAGAAACACACGGAAAACAGTGAGAGTAGAGTGTAGTATGGCTCAGTTTGGGCAGGTGAACGCCAAATATTGTATCAGTATGCTACATTGGTGTGATACTATTAAAATTAGCTTCTGCGGAAATAACTTTACAGAAGAGTCGACGGCTTTTTTACCTTTAGCGCTTGTGTCGGTCGTTGGGGTGCACTTCTCCCTTCCGCCCTCCGCTGCAACCAGCCTAGGCACAAGCCGCTCGCGCTCAGGTACAGCTGGGGCAGCAGGGGCAGCAGCAGTTTCAGTCATGCGGGCTGTCTTCTTGGTCCAAGGCAGGTCCTTCTCCTGCTCCAATACCCGCTCCCCCTTCGTGATGACCTCGCCGAACTCAACAGCCTGGGCAACAGGCTGTCAGGGCGGAGGGTGCACATCACCGCACAACAAGCAAAGCGTTTCAGTGCCGAAAAATAAAAGGTATCGGCAACAAGAAGTGGCATCTACAGCAGCGGAAGAAGCGCCATCAGCATTCAAGGCACGCATCGTCCCTAGATCATGCCCAGATCATTCACACGAGCGGTCACAGATCATGCCCAGATCGTGCGCACGAGGGGGGCACATATAATGCACAGCTCACACAGACGAGGGCTCACAGATCATGCACATACCGCACACACAACAAGGGGAAGTCCGAGGCAAGCGAGGTCACTCCCGACTCGACTTGATTTATCATATTTTTGTAGAGGACATCTGTCGCTGCAACAAGAAAACGTAGTAAGGATCAAGATCAGCAACGACGCGTGTTACACTTCTATGCAGGACATATATTAGATACAGGAATGCTGGCCCAGGCTAGATTTATTTTATTGAGAAAGGACTAGCTTCAGTGTAACGGCTCCATCCAGAGTTTCTTATTTTCCAGCAAACCTCAGCCTGGTTTTTTTCTTTCCCCGCTTCTTATCCCGTACGAGTAGATGTTATGTACTGCGTACAATAGTACTCCCATTATGAAAAAACTCACCCATATTATAGTACATTACCAGTAGTACCAACAACGCAGCTTGCAAAGATGAGTATTGACCCGAAATTCGTCGAACTCACGGCTGATGTCCTTGAAATATTTTTATTAAATAGTACCTTCAGTGTAACGACTCCGGCGTTTTTTATACTGTAGTTATTAGTGACCGTTAGCTTAGTATTGGTGTCCCTGGTAGGCTGACATAGGGTAGATGTGCCGACATAAAGCAAGCAAAGCCAGGTCAGGAGGCTGGGCAGAGAGCCGAACCATAATATTTCGGGTTTCCATTAAATTTGCTACCAGATATTATCCTGCGGAGAGGGCAAAAAACGTTTTTGGATTCTTTATCGCATCCGATCGGACGGATCTAAAATCCTCATTTATTTCATGATCAAGACGTTTCATTTCGGCGTGAGACATACACCAGGTATATGGTCTAGTCTAGTCTATAGATCTAGACTATAGTCTAGATCCCTGATCTGTGACATGTATGAGGTGTATTATGCATGGAACAGACTATGGTGTATACCATTTAGATCATGCCGGCCGTGTGGGATCTGTACGACACGGCCGTTACGTAGATGCCTGCGGAGTGGGGTTTGAATAATATGGTTATTTCTCAACACACCATAACGGCCAATCAATGTAGTCTACAGTACTACTAGGATCAGATATCTACAGCAGTACATCGAGTCTACACTACTACTGTAGATCAGTGCGTGCCTCCCATTTACGCAGATGCCCTGTGTTGCTCTTTGGGTTTGCACTACGCGCGCACACAGACAGCGGTTTCAACCCACACCTCTAATACCAGTACAATTACGGGACAATCCCCAACAGAGTGCACCAGATGGGCACGCCAACAACATTAGTCTATAATAGTTATGTCCAAAAACCAAACACGGCTTCGTAATATGATACGCAGGTGCTGTAGCTTATCTCCGGTTTGAAGCTACATACCGAAGACCACCCGCCACCCACCTCTGTCACCTCTCCGAAGATGGCCTGCAGGCGAAGCAGGCATGCGCTGGTCCGCGAGCTTTCCATGTGGTCCATGGCCGACGGGACCCGGGGGGGGCGCGCCACGGTCTCAGAGGCAAATCCTCTGCTGCTGCTGCTGCTGCTGCGAGAAATCATGTGGCCTGGGCCAAATCGATTTTCCACCATGGCTTTGTTGCAGTTGTCGGCTTTTCTCCAATTGGTGTTGATATTGCTGGTGGCGATTCTGTTGTTCGCCAGCATAAACGCCTTGCTCGTGCCCACGCAGAGGTAGGATGCAGCTGTGACGAACAGCACCGGCGTCATCAGGACGCAGCTTCGACTGGGCATCTGGTCTTTCCTCGCCGTGTGTCGTCGCGCGTTTTTGTTCTGGTCTCCTTCCTCTTACTTCGCCAGTATAGACGTATATATAAGAACCGTTTTATTTAAAACTGTTAATTTTTACGGTTACTATATTTACGCCCGTATTGGTACGAGGTCGCTCGGTTTAATCAAGTTTGATATAGCGCGCACGGGGAGGCTCCTGCGTACCACGTACTGTGATTGCAGTACAAAAAAAACAAAAAAGATCCTTTCCTTCTGTGTTTCGTGCTCGTTGCTCACGCGGAGTGTTGTGGCGAAGGGCCGAGGTCCGACAAATAGAGCCCGCCCTCGATAGGTTCCACCGGGATGGGTCAGATCCTGCCTTCGTGGCGGGGGGTGCTTGGTCACGGGCTTGCAGGGGGTGCTTTTCAACGTGAAGCTTCTTCTTCTCTTCTATTGAGGAAGGGAGAAGGTGGCGACTGGCTTTGCGGGAGTGGACCTCTGCTGTACGTACACGGACGGCTTATCTTCTGGCATTATTTATGGGTCTATCACCGGTAGATCGTTTTTCGAATACCTTCGGCACAAATATCCAAAATATCCAACCCAACCGCCGCAGCAGCACATACATGAAAACGTCCGCAAATAATTGGGATTCATTTGTATCCAAAGTATCCAAACCAACCGTCGCAGCACCACATATAGACGATGTCATGTGATGAATCGTCCGCAAACAAGTGGGATTAATTTTTAGTATCCTAAACAGCCAATCCAACCGCCGCGCAGCAGTACTGTACACACAGCACGAAACGTCCGCAAGCGATTTGGAATACATTGTTGGTCCTTTCATGACGCTTTCTTCATAGAACTAACTAACTGTCTGTGTGTCTGCTCATTTGTGGGGCTTTTGTGGGCTTTCATACATGGTGCTTTTCCCACGGTGTTCTTGTGGCATAATTATTATGCTGCTTCGTGGAGGACCTACGTGCATGCGCTTTCTTTGTATGAACTCCCATCATCGCGCTTCGATATTATTATTGGTGCATACGCTCTCTCTCGTGGGTGGGATTTCGTGGTGGTTTCGATGTTCTCCCATCCATGGTGATTTCATTGAGGTGTAGTCTAGACCATGCGTTTTTAACTTTACGGGGTCATGTATCATGTCATGTGGGCTTTCATCGAATTCCAGGGCTTTGTGTTATTTATGTCCTCCTGCTTTCACCTCGTTTAACGCCTTTACAACCGGAAACCCTTTTGGGGGGGACAAATTTACTTGAAGTTAGTATAGGGAGAGATTTTGGGGCTCTAAAGAAAGGGGTTATTACGAGTTTTTTTTATGGACCTGGTGCGTTTATTTATGTGCTTTCACAGGGTTCTATGATGAGGCTTTTTTTGTAAGGGGCTGCGGTGGTGCTTCCCAAGAAGAAAAACTCCTACCACATACAGTACTGTGCAGCAGCACTACACTACCCGTTCCAAGAGATCACCTAAGTTAAGGCGTACCTTCTGCACATACGCACACAAATTCGCGGCGCATCGTTAACTACGGATCCGCGTTTTTTCTGCAACGCCACGAGACAGAGATTTGCGGGCAGTTTATGCATGCGCCCCTCTACTTTTAAGCTGTTGTAGTAATATTTAATTACACGTTATTATAGTTCATGCCCCCCCCCCGCTATTCACGGCCCATGGTGATAGCCCGCGCATTCGTTCTAGCTTCGCTTTATTTTTGGCCCGCCGACGAAATATTGCCTGCACGATGTGCTTCTTCTCCTGTTTGGTAGCATTTCTGAGTCTCACGTTGTTTCACGACGACCGAGATCCCCTTTTTTTTTCTCTTCTCAACGTATAAGCTGGCGAACTCGTGTTGTTAGTTTGCATTTTTCTTGCTTTGCCTTGCTTCCCCTTGCAGCGTGAAAATGAGAACGTATACCGTCCCGTTCCTACTACAGTAGTAGTACGTACATGCTCGGGACACCTGCCCTTTTCGTCTTCACGTTCAGCCACGCTGGCATTATTACTATTTATTTGTTTTCTGGCAGTTTCTGGGCACACATTCGTTTCTTATTTTAACGATTGTATATGTATGTGTGTAGACTATGTAGCTATCGACCGTAGTAGTAGCCGCCTGAGAATTTCAGCCGCGAAAAACCTATGACCCATCCACTGGGGATAAGAAAACACAGCCGTCTGAGAAACGATCAATACAGAAACTAAACCTTTGGAAAGGTACGTATTTATATCTATCTACTTGAAAATAGAGACTTGGTCGAGCGGCCAGTATACTGGAACAAATCTGTGTGTTTTGGTCTGAGATTATTAGTCAACAACCACCAGTATTTACTGGACTGCATTCGGTTACTGGGCGCGATGATTTCCTTTCGGTACAGAGACCACTGGGCTTTGAGCACGTGATGTCAACGTCTTGAGCACTTTTCCCCACGATTGGTCGCCGAGCTCAGCGAGCAGGACCGCAAGACTTCTCAGATAGATGACGATGGGTGACATGACATATATGTGCCGAGGCACCGCCGCGAGGAAGTAGCCGTCGGGGCCCTGAGGAAGAAGTTATCAGTCGCCCTGAAAAATCTGCGGTCAATCCATCAATCCATGGGGGACAAAAGAAGAAATAGCTATCTGGGTAGTACAGAGTTTTCAGAAAAATGGGAACGGAGCCTAAAATGAGAACCAAGCGTTATCTCCAGAACCATGTGGTGTATCGGAGAACCGAAATGATCCTGCGAAACCCCTTGGCCAGCCCTGTGAGAGGAACTCGTCAGAACGGTCATGCTCCATCTCATGCCTTCGGGTGGGCGCAAAAAGCGATATACGCTGGCTCTATGGTGATTTCTCTAGATGCTGGCTACCGAGGCGATGCCGAGGACTTCCAGCCTGAGCGACAGCTCATTCGAAGGCTGCTGTACAGCCGCACAGGACTGTCATTTTTTTTTTTTTCACTTGTACACAATTGGTTTGCTTTCTAAAAAAAAACGTCCGTTCTCATTTTAGGCTCCGTTCCCATTTTTCAGAAAACTCTGTAGTAGCCAAAACAGACTCGAAACCCTAAAGGGATGGACAGCTATACAAGCGCAAAAATCGGCGCGCTTCGCGCGCCTTAAATTTCATATTGGGCTGCGCCAAGCGAAGGTCGTAGATTATGTCGAAAGCACGATTTGCACTCGTCACGGTTGCCTGTCTGTGCTGCTGTTGTTTGGGTCGTTTCCCGGTCAACTGGCAGCGCGGGCCTCGGTTTGATGTAGTGTTGTGTGTTGCTTCCTACTTGTTTTGAAACTTTCTCTTTCCGACTTTTTGGGGGTTGGGTTGGGGTTTCCACACCGTGCGGAGCGGTATCAACTCGGGGGGGTTATTTTTCGTCTCCCCGTTGTCGGAGTTTTAGATGCATGGAAATGTTTCCGAACCAACGATGGGACCCTATCATCCCCGGGTTGCGCTGGCCCTATTTCCGAGCCCCAACCAATCAGCCACTCGGTCAGCGGCGTTGGGGTTTCCACACCGTCCGGGGCGGTGTCGATCCGGGAGAACATCGTGTTCGTTCACTGGGAGTTGGAATTGTAGGTATACGGAGGCATTTATCATCCGGGCACGGGATCCTATCCTCCCCGGGTGGCGCTGGCTCTGCGCGCCCCAGCCAATCAGCGATCGGCCCGTGGGTTAGGGGTTTCCACACCGTGCGGGGCGGTGTCGATCCGAGAGAACTTGATTTTCGTCCCCGGGGTGTCGGAGTTGTTGATATATGAAAGGATGTCTAAACCGGGACTAGGGCCCAACCCTCTTCGGGTGCGGCGTGCCTGGGGCAGTTGCCCCAGCCAATCAGCGATCGGCCCGTGGGATTGGAGTTTCCACATCGTACGGGGCGGTGCCGATCTGGGAGAACTCGACTTTCATCGCCAGGGTGTCCGAGGTGTAGAGATATGGAAGGACATCTGAACCGGGAATGGGGCCCAATCCTCCCCGGGTGCGGTGGGACTTGGGGGGGTTGCCCCGTGGGGCAACTCCCGCCGCTCGCCCCTCGCCCCATGAATGGCCGAGGGTGGGTTGGGGCGGGAACCCTCGGCCAATGGGATTGGGGCTCGGAAAGCGCAGGGATGAAAGCCATATGCCTTCGTTTTTTATTATTTTATCAAGTCACAGAACAAATTGTCGAACTTTCTTTGTCGTTTACCCTCCCATTCTGTGGCCGCATTCTACGACAAAGGTGCACCATTGTTTTCTTAGGCTCCCCACTTGAAGAGCTCTATACTATCAATAAAACTGCCACTGTAATACTACGCTAATACTAATGTATTCTAATATCACACAAAAAAAAAAGTTTGAGTAAACTGAAAGTGCAAGCCAATGACCTATCCAATGGCCTAGCCCCAGGTACAAAAAATATGCCTATTTGCAAGAGACAAGAATGGTGCAGTCGGGCGTCTTTTGGGTCAAGGGGCCCCGTCCTTTCGGGAAGAAAAACGGCCACAACCAGTTGTATCAAACCTCTATAGTTCCACGCGTCTGTTTACGGATAGGCATCTACGCCACATTGTCGGAGGGCAAGAAATATAGTCTGTATATAACAGGGCTACTCAAGAATGAGGTGCATAAGCAAAAATATATGCACCCCTTCCGCATTGTGCGTCAACCACCTTTAAAAAAGGAATTGTCTACCGTGCTTTGCCCTCCCCGTCGCGCAAGTTTACTTTTTCGGCGCGCGACCGATGTTAATCAGCAAGCATCGAACATGCAGGTGCTGGTGTAGAGTAACGGGGTCAACTCGACGGCGTGACTGTCTCTGCCACACTCCCTGCTTTTTTTCCGCATACAAAAAATACCTTGTTGTGATCCCCCTCGTGCCATCCGACGAAGCTCGCAGTTCATTTGTACCGGAGGAAGCCCCAGTGGCACAGTGGGATGCGCGCAGTGGCTTGGTAGAAAAACGTAAAAAGGCAGGCAATATTCCCCCCAAAATACCATTCGTGCTCGGAAGCCAGCATGCAATAATCGCGTAAATATGTCCCAAGGCTACGTACGGCAGGGAGAGGGTACCCCGTTTTTCACGAGTAGTAGTGACTCTGTAGTACCTCACTGGCAAAACGACTTTACACGATATGCTCGGCGCAGCGTGGCTAACTATTACATTGCGGATTCATGTCGCGGTGTTAAGATAGCAGCCAACAACCTTAAGGCCGCAAAGGAAAAGGGGAGGTGTCATCACTCGCGCGACTGACTCCGGGCGCCACTTCCAAAAAAAAGGCCCTAAAAAAGGGACACACGGGTCCCTTCTCTATCGTAGCATTGGTCTAAACCACTGACACGATGTAAACGAAACATTGCTCAACCACCCCTCGTCGTCTGCCGCGCCGTTCAGCACACGCTTAAGCCGATACCAATGCCTCGTGCATCCAGGAGCGGGCGCCATAGGTACCCCTCCCCCCCCCCCCGCTCCCGGAAACGATCCAATGCGCGACCATTCCCGCGTTTTGGGCGCGTCCCCCCCAGACGCGCTCTCCCATAGCGGGGTGGCACCTAATGGTATAATATTTCCGAGATTGTTCACTCGAGACGCTCTACATCTTACCCAACAACCTGACGTTGAAACAAAAGTAAAGTTCAGCCGGCTGCACAATACCCTGGTCTAATAAAGAGCCAAAACATTGAAAAAAAACGCAAAATATTCGAAACACAGCAGTCAGTAGCCCTTGAGGTGAGGAACCTTGAGTCAGAAAAAAAAAAACTTGTCGCCAAAAAGTACTGCCCCCATCGTAGCACGTGTGTCCCACCCCCCGAGTCAGGTAGGGGGGTTATGTTGTTTTGAGGCGCTTTTTTGCTGGGGCTCGGGGTCACTCGCGCCAGTGACCCCTCTGTTCCTTCTGCGTTCTTACATTTTGCGCTGGTCATTTTTTTTTCACAAAATCAATCCACAATGGAATGGTGATCTACGTTTCACCAAAAACAAATCGCCTAACTGTGCTTTATTTTCGTCCGTGAGGTAACGAGTCACTCGTGCGACTGGCTCAGGGCCGGCAGTAACAACGGGAGGTACCCCCCCCCCCTGCATATATAAGTATAGCCAAAGCTCAGGGCTCAGTCAACAACGATGTACATACCCTACCTTCTCTCCATTAGGCCTTCCCCCGTCCCTTCATCATGTTTACTCCGGGCCTGCTCACGCATTCTCCACCGGACGTCATTCCGCCTATCTCTGCGTCCCCCATGCCGACACTGATAAGCCCTCCTTGGCCCAGTCCAACTCCCTGGCTGGGGAACCTTAGCTCCTCGCTCTTTGTCACGATTCTTGCTATATATGCACACGTTTCAATACTGGCGATGCTCCCCCGGCCCGGTGCAACACTCTGGCCGAGGGCCCTTGGCCTCTCTCTCAGTGTTAAACAAAAACGTACGGAAATCTGGGTGGGGGAGAGACCGCACCCCTCAACTAGTATAGCAGGAAGGCTCTCTCCTGTGCGTACCGTCGGAGTGTGCATAAAAGATGACCGTTGATGTTTTGGCGTTGTTCCTTGCACTGGGTGGGTGTAGCGTCAGGGTCATGAAAAAAGAGAACCGATCGATCACCACAACCGGCGAGATATTGTCGCTGTTACACGGGAGTGATTGGTCATCAGATCAGTTAGGCGGGCGTATTGTGCGCTTTCGGATGCAAGGACAAGCTTCATTGAGGAGAGTGGCTAGCTTTGCAAGAATGGGCGCGGCAATTTTAGGATCGCTGACATGTCTTCATGACTGCGATGTAAATAGTTGTTTGCCAAGAACTATGGGCGGAAGCTCATTCTCGCGGGGCCAGCGCACAAGACGCGCTCGTCCAACCAGGTACCAGTTAGCTCCTGACATTGCATGTTCCGGTGGATTGGCCGATCGCCTCATTTTCCTGCCCAGCCCCTCTCCCCTCGACCCACCCAAACCAAGATACACCGCAGAATGAAGACTGTACGATCACGATTTCAATGCAATGACACCACTGCCGTACAGTATATAACCTGCCTTCGACTATACTATACCTCAGTACAAGGGAACCAACACCAGTCGTGGCAATATTGCAAACAGCGCCTTTACGATGGATCTATTGTTCGGATCTTCACGGCCGGACACGAGCAAGGCGTTTGTTCTGGTGCACGGAATCGCCAACAACTACAGCAAACTGGAGAAAAACCGACACATACAAAAACGGCGCCCTAGAAAGCATCGGATTCGGCGCCGGCCGTGTGCTTCCGCGCATGAGCAGGTTTGTGGTGGGTAGCGTCGTGATCCTCCTGAGTCTTTTCTTACACGAGAAACGACTGCTCAAACGACTGCTCAGTGTCTGTAGCATCTTAAAGGAAGCGCAACGTAACAAAGATAAAGGATGCGAACAACGTGATTTCGATTGCAAGCACCGCCTCTTATAATTTGCAAGCCGCACTACACTGTACCGCAAAAACATTGGCGATAGCATTTCTACAGGCCGTCGTATTCCTTGACTGTCGCGCCGCCGGTCTCTTCGTCGGCAGCATGGCAATAAAAGCGACCCCGTTAATTCGCGCCTTGAATTCGTCTGTGATGTTAGCAGTCAGAAGGCGGTAACCGTTTTGGTTGTTGCACAAACAAGCACAACAAGCTCGGCTCGAGAGCGACTAAACCATATGTCGAGGCAATGCTACCCCACCACCTGGCGAACGTTGACCTTGCCCCCTGACCCAGGCTACGGTAAGGGGGTCCCTTTTTGGGCCTATTATTTCAGTGGCTAGGGGTCACTCGCGCGAGTAACCCCTTCGTTCTTTTGCGATCTTTCGTTTTCTTAATGTTTTATGTTGCCGAAATCAATCCGCAATGCAAAGGTAATCTAAGCTGCTCCAAAGCAACTGTCTAAACCATTTTCATCCGTGAGGTACAGAGTCACTCGTGCGACTGGCTCAAACACACCACTGAAAACGGGGGTACCCCCCCTACCGTAGCCTTGGTCCCCTGTCTAGCCTTTCTTCCTCTTCCGCCGCCGTTGTTTGCGTTGCCCTTTGTCTTGGCCTTTTGTTCATCATCGGCGCTTGTTTCATCGGCCGCCGAGGTACTAATTGTTTCGCCGCGACAATGCAAGGTATAAAATCGTTCAGCTCGACAGGGTGATTTGCAGGCAGAAAATAGTGCCTGGCAAACCCAACACGATGGCAAACATGATAAGATGATGAGACGAAATGTAAGCCGTCGCGCGTTCACGGCGAGTGTCGTGTAAAATCGTGCACACACGGCGCAGTCCTGGGTGAGAGGGGATCACTTCGAATCGGCTTGTGAAGGGGATTGTCACAATTTCCTGGAGATAACGTAAGCAACGTAAAACGAACGTGGGTCGAAAAGACAAACGAGACAGGAGATGCAAGGGAGAGCTCAACCATGCTTTTACACTGGCGGAGAAGAACTAGGCGTACCTCGTTCCTTCATACGGTTTTTCGATTTCGCGCTTTTTCATGGCGTAGATGCGGTTATGATGATGAGTGCACCAGCAATAGGGTTGGACGATTCCATTCGTCTTTAGCGCTCCCGGTAGACCCTCCCCTCTGCCATCATATGCTCTTTTTTCTAGAAAAACTATGATCTCGAGCTATACATGGTAGGCTGTTGTATCCTGCCCTTTCTTTTTTGTATCGCGTACGATTTGCGTGCACCTGGGGTGGGGGACTGCCGCTTCTATTATCTTATGTCCAGGTTGCCCTGTTGCTGTATGTATCAGGTATTGCTCCGTCCCTACAACTATCCAGTAGAAGCACGAGGGGCTCAATAGCATCACACGTTAACCGCGACCATACTCGAAGCATGTGAGCACATCTTGTCTCAGGTTTGAATTTAGAGGCTAAACACCACCTCGTCCATCTCTTTGGGCATACCGTGAACACTGACGGAGCGAACGGGACATTCCCCATCACTTTTCCGCGTGGTTCGTGTCCGATGTGACCCTGGGGAAGATCACTACGGGTTTCGTCGCAAAAACTTGGCTGCACGGAATTATGCGGCTTGCGCCGAAGACCGCAGTGACGCTTCGCCGATTCCCATCGGCCAAGGCCCACGCGCAAAACTGAGCGGTCAACACCCTCCCGTTTCGTCTGAAACGGCTTGCTCCAGTAGCTGGGGGCGTAGATCGTTGGACTTTCGTTCAAAACTGGAGACAGAACCGCACCCGCCATGCAGGCGTTTTTTCGTAGTCTCGCGTTGTCGCGTTATTGCGGTATTCTTTAGCGCGGGTTCTTAGTTCAGTGAGATGACAACCTCTTCGTCGCGATCTTGTCCTGCAGAGAACCGACGTATCCCGCCATATTTTGGAGTCTCACTTTATAATGCGGATTTACCTCCTGGCAAGACACCGAACTTGTGAGCGATCACGACTGTGTTATGATACTGTTATGTCTCTGGTACTGCTGATGGAGCTAGGCCAGTATTTAGGCGGCGCTGCAGACCTACAGAACGTTTCTACCATCAAAAGGAGTAGACATTGCCACGGAGGTTATTCCTACTCCGTGCGGGAGGGCCTCTTTGTTTTGTTTTGGAGGCGTCATCATTTTTTTTCATGTCTTTGCCGTTTGCCGATTGTCTGTGGCAGCACCAGCGCTTTGCTCGAGTCCAGATCGCACGTGCTGTAGCTGAAATCAATAGTGAAATCAACAAGAGTTCTAACGCCCGGGCGTGACCTGGCATGTTGTGCGCGTCCTACACCGGCTAATAGTATGGCATGCAGGGTGTCTCGAGGTTCTACCATTGCCTAATGTCCGGCCTTCTCGGTCGACTGCTGTCTCTGTGGCCGCCCTTTGCCTCCTCTTTGGCATAATCGACGCTAGTGTCGTTGATCATGGCGGTGGTTTAGTCTCCGTAGTCTCCAGCCTGATAATCGACGAGGAAAAAGTGTCCATCACCTTCACCTTGCCAGGGCGGGGCGCAGCAAGCAGCGTCCGCGCAAACACGAGATAGCCGGGAACATGATGACGAGCACCTTGTCAGAGCGGTGCGCAAGAATAAGTAAGCACCGTCCACGCCTAAGCCCGAAAGGACCAAGATCATGATGAGATTGCATGAAACCAAATAGACGCACTGGCATTCATTACCAGCATCATGCACGGATATAGCATACACGCGGCGCTGTGCCGGACGAGGGGTGGTAGTTCTGCCACGACTTGGGGATGTCTACAATACAGAGAGATTGGAGGCAACGCAAGCAAAACAGAATGAAGGGAAGGACAGTATACAAATCCCAAGGCAAAAGCGCAAAGCTTACCGGCACAGGGTTTCCATTCTTCACAAACGTTTACATATCCACCTTGCGTTTCGGAGATAGACGCCGACATTGCGCGCGCGTGTTCTTTGGGCCGGGAGATGGCGTGCACGGCAACCGGCTGGTCCGAGTAGCAAAACGGGACTTATCTACTATACGCCTTAACTCGGTGTCGCCCAGGGGGGGCTTGTTGAGGGTGTCGAGCTTCTTTCAGCACGTGTTGTTGTTTCTGCTGGCGGTCTTTTTGTGCGCCAGCACAAACGCCTTGCTCGTGGCCAAGCACGTAGTTGCGAACATCAGCGCAGGCGTCAGAACCCGGCTTGGCGCCTTGTCATGATGTGGTTTCGCGCCCTAGCTCGGCTAAAGCGGCCAGATTCCCTCACTTGTATACCGTTGCGGGATCTTCTGCTGTATTGGGGTCGTTTGTTATTTTTGCTGTGCTTCTTGCGCCCGGTGATTCCCTCACTTGTATACCGTTGCGGAACCGACTGCTGTATTCGGGTCGGTTCTTCGTTTAGCTGTGTTTCTTGCGCCGGGTCGGCGGAGAGTGAGGGCCTAGCAACAACAGTAAGCCGATCGAACGAGCCATTGGAACAGCTGAAAGGCTTACGATCCTGATGCAAGGGTTGAATACTCATGGGCTGGGCGGGCGTGTTTAAATTACTTGGGTGCAACGCAAGGCTTCTCTTGCCACCAGATTGAGGCCTCGCCAGGCGAGAAACATTGCATTTCATCCGGTATCCCTGCCTATGACCACCCAGTCGTAGATGGACCACCCCGTTATAACAACAACACAATATCTCTTGTTCAGGTCGATTGGTCGATCGCTGCTTCTTTCCTGGTGCTGACCCTCCATGGATCACCCCGTTTAAACAACACCATATCGCCTGCTCAGGTCGACTCGTCAATCGCTGCTTCTTCTTTCCTGATGCTGACCCTCCATCAACCGGGAAAAAGCAACACGACCAATAAAGAAACCGCTCAAACGTTGTTCTGTAACGGCGTACACAGAAGAAGCCCGGCGTCTATAGCCGAGGAGAGGCAATTGTCACACGCAAGTATGCGCCAAGCCGTGACGTCGGCGCTCGTCTTCGCAACAGCGGGCCTGGAAAGGAACCAAGACTTTTGCGCTGGCGCGCAGGATGAGCAGCGGCAAAGACGACAACAAGGGTTGGAAAGAGCGAAAACACTTCCAACAAGGCCCCTGTGAACGGCATCGGATTAGCCAGAGGGAGCCTTTTTCCGCTCAGCAGGGAGTAGCCACCAGGACCATCCGGCGTCTCCGCCGAGTACTGTCTTACCAAGAATCCCCCCACGACCTGTCCTACCACAACCCAAACGGGCACATAAAACGTAACAGTGCCTAGCACGCTTATTGGTTTGCATAAGGTATGTCGCTAATAACGAACGAATAAACACCGTGGCTTGGCCTGCAAGCACCGCCTCTTAGCTTGCAAGCCATATTATTTTTGCTTGCAAGAGGAACGAAAAACGTAATTTCGAAAGGTGTTCTTCCTTATATTTTCGAGTCGCAAGCCACTTCTTCAATTTCTACAGCATCCCGAATTGCTTGGTGACATAACATACTAGAGCCCGATATAGTCTCTACAGGACTGGAAATTAGCGTATTAAACTGCAACTCAGCCTTTACGACATCGTGAACTCCAAGTCGGTACGATGGACTACTTCGTGCTTTCTTTTACTGTGATTTTTTTTCGGCCATTTGTTTGCTGGCGAGGGTTCTTAATTTTCACTTTTTCGGGCGATTTGTCCCATCGTCGCGCAAACATAAGCATTGTTGCTTGCCTTGTCTTCCCGGTCGACTTTCTCTATGGCCGCCCTTGCCCTTGGTCCTCGGTATCGTTGGCGGCCCCTCCTCCGTGCGTGTCCGCCCGATAGTTCAATGTTAAGCAAGTTCAGCGTGTTCGGGTGGCACAGCAAGCAACAAACAGCACCCGCGCTAAACGATGAGATGGCCGGGAACATTATGATGAGGTCATGAGACGAAATCGAAGCACTGGCATGCGCGGGGAGCGTTGTACGCAGGGCGTACAACCGCGGCGCAGTGATGAGCAAGATGGAACAGAGCCGACACGGCTTGTGAAGGGGGTGACTGCTAGTGGATGGTAGATTGACGACAAAAAGTGATCAGAGGAAAGCGAGGCAAAGTGGGGGGTACAAACAATACTTCAAAGGCGCACGAGAGGCAAGGTCGGGCTCAACCCCTGGTGTTATCGTCGGGGAAAAAAAACAATAACCATAGTTTCTTCAGATCGTGAAATAAGTATTAGACTACGTATATACGTTACAGTGTACCGGCGTCATCTTGTTAGATGCATAACCAGTCAGCTACGATTACGAAGATGGATTCCTCGTTCGCGCGTCTGACAGGCCCTTCTCTCTACCATCGTTTGTGTTTTTTTTTATTGTATATCCCCGAGCCGTACCTAGGTTGTTGCACCGCATCCGCTCTGCAGAGTACCGCAACGCGGACGGGGTCTTCAACGCGGCTGGGGGCCAATACTGCTATAGTATATGGGTAGTAACCTTCTCCACATCATGGTACAAATGCACACTGGTATGGGATACAGAATGTACAACGGGTGACTGACAAACGATTATCCGTTGGGCCTTTGTCGGAGGTGTCTGACGGTTACCAGTTGTTGTCGTTGGCGATGTTGGTGATTCTGCACACCAGCACAAACCCCTTTCAGGTAGGTCAAGCAGACACTTCGTAGCTGCAAAATAGAGCTCAGGCGTTAGGGAGTGGTGTGAGAAATTGTCGGCGTTCCTCAGCCCGCCGCCGCAAGAAGGCTCCCTCTCTCATGTGCGCTTCGTGTGCCGCTGCATCAATCAGAAGAAATGATTGGATCAGTCTTCTTATTGCATTGTGTTCCTCACGCCGGGTTTTACACGGTAAGCCATGTAAACAAAAGAGAGAAAGCCCGCCTGCAATACTACAGTAGCTCGGCTGGTAAGCGCGGCGGACGAAGGCTACGGTGTAGTAGTATCGTTGTAGTATCATACCGCCTGTTTCACTAAAGGATTTTCACCACTCACTTGAGTGACTCTGTACCTCACCGACGAAAATACTCTCGACGGTTTGCTTGAGGCAGCGTAAAGCTGGTCATTTCACTGCGGATTCACATCGCAACATTGAAACAGCGCGAAAGCTAACGTCAAAAAGGAACAGGGGGGTCTCTCGCACGAGCGACTCCCGAGCCACTGCAAGAAAAGCCCCCGAAAGTGATCCTCCTACTACCGTAGCTTTGGTTGGCACTACCCCAAAGAAAGTCGTGCCCTGGAGTCGCCGCCCTTGTTTGCAGCAACAACAGCACCTGCTGCTTCGTTAATGCCGGTGGACGGAATCGAGAAAAAAAAAAAAAAGTGCAGCCAACCCCAACAAGCTCCCGAGTAACGGTGCCGGATGTGCATTGTCAGGCCTTTTTCACTTTGGATTGTCGTGCGGCGCCGTCCTCATATCCCAATCGTATATCATAAATGTAATATTATAAAAATTAATATACACTCCAGCTGTGAGATCGAATATTTTGTCGAAACTCATCTTTGCAAGCTGTGTGTGATACTCCGATAGCGCGTATTACGGGTTGTGTGTCCTCATTAAGGATATAAGTCATAGATCATATGTCATGTATCATACATATTGTATAGTGCATTTTACATATTACCTACCAGGTATTGCATATTACATATTACATGTTACCTATTACATAATACCTATTACGTATTACCTACTACGTAATATGTATTACGTACGTTACCTATTACGTATCACCTATTACGTACTAAATATTACGTACCAGGTATTGCATGTTACATATTACATGTTACCTATTATAAAAATTAAAAGACACTCCAGCTGTGAGATCGAAGATTTCGTCGAAACTCATCTTTGCAAGCTGTGTGTGATACTCCGATCGCGCGCATTACGAGTTGTGTGTCCTCATTAAGGATATAGGTCGGCGACTCCCCTTACAACTACAGTGTAGCTATCAGGGTCAACAGGATGATTTTAGTCAGTCTGTGCGCGGAAACTATAAAACCCGTTTCTGAGGGGGACAAAATCTGACAGCTGTGAAGGGAAAGGGGGGCCTGGTTTTGATCAAAAGCGAGCGGGTTTGGAGGGGGGCGGGGGGGGGGGGGGAAAGGGGCAATTTGTGCATGTAAGCTATAAATCCTTTCGAGGGGATAAATCTGACGGTTTTGGCACCAGTATATTATTGGGGGCGGGGGGGGGGGGGGGGTTGGGGCGGGGGGGGGGGGGGGCGGGGGGGCAGCTCAGTATGTGCCTGGAAACTATACATTATTTTGAGGGGATAAATATGACAGTTTTGGAAATAATACATCAGTTTATCATGTATATCCTGGGGTAAGTCGTACAATCAGTGAGTAAAGAGAGGGTGGAGTGTTCGAGGGGGTGGGGTTGGGATGGGTTGGGGGGGAGGGTGGGGGGTGGGGGCGGGGGGGGGGCGGGGGGGGGGGGGGGGGGGGGGGGGGGGGGAAGGGCTTTACGTGAGGGGTTTGTTATACGTGTGGTGCTAGGTCTAGGCGAAGGTGCGGGTGATGGGGAAGAAGGGGGCGTTTGAGGCGGGGGGGGGGGGGGGGGGGACACAGCGGCATGGATGGCTCTCGAAAGATAATGAGGTGATATCCTGTGCGTGAAGTGTTTATTAATGTGGCGGATTTCGATATTTGGTGGGGCGTTTGAGTAAGGGAGAGCAAGAGGGGGGGGGGGGGGAGATTTTTTAGGAGGTTTAGGTCACAAATAATATTCAAATACACTTCGGCTGTGAGATCAAAGATATGTAGCAGCTTGTTATACGCGTGGTGCTAGGTCTAGGCGATCGTGCAGGTGGTCGGAAAAGAGGGGGCGTTGGAGGGGGGGGGGAGGGGGGGGAACACGGCGGCATGGATGGCTCTCGAAAGACCTATTACATATTACCTATTACGTATTGCCTACTACGTAATACTCCGGAGTATGTATTACGTATTACCTATTACGTATTAAATATTACGTATTACGTGTTACCTATTAAACTGTACCTATTACATATTACGTTTTACATATTACGTATGACATACCTGGTATTACGTATGACGTATTTCATATTACGTACCAGGTATGACGTACTGCGTATTAAATACTTCGAAGTATCACGTATTACATATTACGTATTACATATTACGTATTACATAATGCATATTACATATTACATGTTACATATTACATGCTACGTATTACATGTATATAACATGTTACATATTACATACGATATATGTAAAATGTAACATGTAACATGTAACAACGCAAAAACATGTAACATGTAACATGTAACGTGTAACATGAAACATGTTGCATTGTTACATGTTTAAAATGTAACACGTTGAACATGTTTGACATGTTACATGTAACATGTTACATGTTCAACATGTGTTACATGGTACATGTAACATGTTACATGTTCAACATGTGTTACATTTGTAACATGTGTAACATGAACATGTAAACATGTAACATGTTCATGTTACACATGTGTTACATGTGTCGTACACATTGCAACATGTTGTTCGCACAGGTAACATGTAATATGTAACATGTACTTCGAAGTAATATGTAACATGTAACATGTTACATGTAACAAATATTACATGTGACGTACATATTACATATTGCATGTTAAATATTGCATATTATATATTACATATTAAGATATTCATTGCATACGTAAGCCACGGGGAAGTCCTTTGCCTTAGCACTGCTGTACTCGTATTTGTTATGGGAATTATGAGTGTTTCGGTTACATGTACAACTCCAGTGGGGACTCGTCTAAGAAAAATGTGGTGCACCTCTGCCGGAGCATGCGTTTTCCGAGTACTGCGTGGATCGCTCCGGCATATATTTATAATATATAATTGTAATGATTCGTGTTTTAGAGAGAACATGGATTTGGCCAGGAGTTTTTTTCGTCTTGGCCTCAGTACGGGATTAATGAAACTGGAATATCTCGGTCAATTCGCTTTGTTCGAGCGCCGTCTTCGAGAGGCGGCTCCAGTGCCCCTCGCCCTGTCCTATCCGTTCCGCACCTCGACGTGAACGCGGATGGGGGCTGAGCGAGACAAGCGAGAAGTTGCTAAAAAAATTGCATTTTGAGGAGGTACTCTCGAGCCTTTGGTTGTATCCCTGACGTCTGCAGAGCGTGATAATTTCCAAAATTGACATCATTTCCAAACGGTAGTTGCTAAAAATTTGAATTTGGAGGCGGTATACTCTCGAGCATTTGTTTTGCTTGACGTCTGCAGAGCTTGAACGATTAGAACACGGGATTTTAATTTTGAAATGGAATCATTTCCAACTTGACATAATTTGCAAACGTCTCTCCCAGGCACGTACAGCAAGTAAAATTGAATCGCTCTAATTCATCCTTCTATATTGCATTTGGTGCTGTTCAAGTGTTTCTCGTTTCAGAGGGCTTGCTCTGCACCTCAACCTGATATAGGCTTGAAATCGTTTTTTTGCACGAACTATTATGCAAATATATAGCCAAATTGCGACCGCGTGAATAATTGCGAGCTTCTAGTTGGGCTTTGACCCAATACGTAGGCGAATGAAGTCGGGATTTTTAGCCTCTCTTTTAGGGGTCGCATAAGCGACCAAGAGATGAAAATGCAGGCAAAAATTCCATGAAAAAAAGAGGAAAGGAAAACAAACGATAGGAGTTGTGAAGAATGTGATGCAAGAATATCAGAAAATGTGCAGAACGAACAGCATACGTCCACAAGAACGCGTATTATACCACTGGACTATATACTCAGCTATAACATATAATTTCGGGTGAGTAAGCTCGTGAAAAAATAAATACTTGAAAAATGTCAAGAGTAGGATACGCACGAACAACCTACAACAGCGAACGCGGGGACACAATTTCAGAAGTGAAATTATCAGGGTAGTCCTCGGTACCGTTTTTTTTTACGGTACCAGATCGGACGGTATTGCGAAATGACGGTACTTTTCAAACGGTTGACGGTATTTCGATTTCTCACGGTACCACTTTTGGCGGTACACGGTATCGCCGAATTTGACGGTACTTTTTCGGCGGTATCGAAAAGTGACGGTATTTTCTAGACGGTAGACGGTTTTTCGATATTTGACGGTACTTTTTTGGCGGTACTGCAAATTGACGGTACCGGTCCCGGTACTGCCAAATTTGACGGTACTTTTTTGAGGGCACTGAAATATGACGGTTCCGCCACTGAGAAATACAGAATTACGAATGACGAAATACTTGACAGTACCTGCCGGGCGGCGATCAAGCATGCCGGCACCACCCCGCTGATGTTCCTGCATACCTATATAGAACGGACGAATAGAGGCTAGACTAATCGTCGAACCGTCAAGCTGACAAACTCACCAGCCTCACGCGAAACAACATTTAGACATTTAGCACCAAAATAAGACAATAAAACAATACTACTACTGTATGTAAACAATAAAAAGATAAAACCTAAAACGTGAAAACATTCAATGAAAACCATCACCCTACAATCTTTGACGGTTTAGAATATGACGGTTTTTCTAAACGGGAAACGGTACTTCGCTTATTTGACGGTACTTTTATGGCGGTGCTGCAAAATGACGGTACTTTTTACACGGTTGACGGTTTTTCGATTTTTGACGGTACCGCCTTCGGCGGTACACGGTTTGCCCAAATATGACGGTATTCCGCCGAGTACCGGGACCGACGTACAGCACGGGAAAATTACTTCGGGAATTTTCCCGAGGACTACCCTGGAAATTATAGCAAACCGGGTACGAGAACACACCAAAACAGGCCAGGCAATAACTTTAAGGAAAAAAAGAAAGGAGAAGAGGAAGAAAACGACAGGAGTTCTGAAGAACGTGATGCAAAAATATCGGAAAGTTAAAAGGCTGCAAGACGTCCACAAACACGCGAATTATACCAGCATCTACTCAGCTATTATAGGACACAATTTCGGGTGAATACGCACATACATGAAAAACAAAGTGAAATAATATTGATAGGATACGCGCCAACAACGTACAACAACGACGGACAACCTTCAAAGAGAAATAAACAAATAACGCTTGAGTGATGACGTGCTTTTCGTACATATAGTTTATATAACCCGCTCGCTTTTGATCAAAACCAGGCCCCTCTTTCCCTTCACAGCTGTCAGATTTTGTCCCCCTCAGAAACGGGTTTTATAGTTTCCGCGCACAGACTGACTAAAATCATCCTGTTGACCCTGATAGCTACACTGTAGTTGTAAGGGGAGTCGCCGACCTATATCCTTAATGAGGACACACAACTCGTAATGCGCGCGATCGGAGTATCACACACAGCTTGCAAAGATGAGTTTCGACGAAATCTTCGATCTCACAGCTGGAGTGTATTTTAATTTTTATAATAATACGAAATCAGTGCATCAGAAAGGCTGCAAAACGAACAACAGTACGTCCACAAGAATGCGTAGTATACCAGTATCTACTCAGCTACAAAATACAATTCGCGTCAATACAAATTGGATCGAGGGCATTCAGTCTCGTTCCTATATTTCCTTTAGGGTTCCTCTCTTAGGTGAGTTCTTCATACGACATTGTGCAAGTAAGCCCGGAGGACCAGTCGTGTCTCTCGCACCGAGTCGGAGAGCTGTTTGTGACAATGGTACGATTTTATACCGATCTCTCATACGGATTGTTTGCCTTGTGTTATGTCTGCATGCTTACTATTCCGTTCTTGCATATCTTCGCTACTAGTACTACTAGTAGTGTAACTAGTGTGAGTGCTGCGTGCATTGAAAAAACAAATTGGATTGAGGGCATGCAAAGTCCCCTCAAAATTACCTTTCGTGCTTCTCTGTGAGTGCGGGTTCTTCGTAAGTTTTGGAAGCAAACCCGGAGGACCACTCATCGTATCTCGCACCGAATCGGAGGGCTGTTTGTGACAATGGTACGATTTAATACTTGTCTATACGTATTATTCTGTGCGTGAAAACCAAGGGCATCATTCTGTGGTGCATGCCGCCATATACATGAAATGAAAATAAAAGAACCCTCATTTCGTTTTCAAGTCGCATGGTACGAGCCCGCTGAAAGCAAAACGATCATGCAGCCTGCAGGCCGTGCTAGAATCTCCTGAAGAAAACAAGGAAGCAAGCAACTTTGAAAAGACGTGTGTGTGTGCTTCCAAGCCGCATGTTATAAAAACTTGAACAGAAGCGCCCGTGACAGATCGCGTTCAAGCTGTATATATCACGACGCCACGAACAGGCGAATTCTATAGTATCGCATAGTTTTAGAACCACTGTACTACTACTGCTGTCGACAAAACTGCAAAAGAAAAATCCGAAACTGTTTCGAAATTCCGTGTTCCTTGTAGCAGCTTTTGAGGCCGCAAGTCATATCTATTATCAGTACAGCACGGCAAGCAAAAGGTGATCCCGTCAGTGCCCGCGATTCGTCTGTGCTATGATACAACACAAACCAAGAGGCAGAAAACTCCTTCTTTGTTGGAAAACTACAGTAAAAAGCTAAAAAGCAAAACTATAATCGCAGACGAGCAAAAAGGGCGAGATAAACTTTCTCTGGTGACCCCTGCTCATTGCGACCCCCGCTTTGCCCCCCCCCACCACCTTCCGAACTGCTGTCCGACCTTTCGCTCGTTTGTCTTGATCTTCTGATGCAGTTTCATGGTGGGTGGTGTTGGTGTTGATGTTGATGGTGATATTGATGTTGATGTTGATGGTGGTGATGATGGTGGTGATGTTGACATTAAATTTATAATGATGTTGATGGCGGTGTGTGTAGATGGTGGTATGATGACCGCACGTTCACCGGTTAAGGAAAAACGCGAGCAGGAGAAAGAGGGAAAGGGGCCGTACTCATTGGTTGCTTGCCTTAGTCATTCGACCATTCACCATGCATCCCTTTCGAGATGGAGCACCGTTCCTACTCCTAATAGAGACACGGGGTGGGGGGGGGGCTTGGAATAACGGGAAGCACAATCAGATAATTGGAGTGCGATACGAACGACAATATTTCTATTAAAAAACTTGTCCAAGCGAATGGTCGAGGCTACGCGAGAGTCCAAGGTAGATTATACGTTGTTTTAGGCTGCGAATGTACACCCCACGGGCACCCGCGTGTTCAGGTACACTGTAACGAAAAACTGTGGCAACGACAAACAACGCTTTTTTTTGTTACGGCGCCCTATCATACGCCAAAACCCGGTACACTGTTGTACAGTAATAACTGGTAGACAGGCAGTCGTGTACACAGCAGTCATCAGTAACACTCTGTCGATCGATGGCACCAACCAAGCATTCCGGTAGGATCGTTACGACGGCAGCATCTGGCTGATAATACTACCATTAATATGAATGATGTCTACTGCACTGCA
This sequence comes from Undaria pinnatifida, assembly GCA_012845835.1. Taxonomy (NCBI): domain Eukaryota; class Phaeophyceae; order Laminariales; family Alariaceae; genus Undaria; species Undaria pinnatifida. The sequence goes on along the minus strand of JABAKD010000012.1, from coordinate 1,595,103 downwards.
TGATTTGTACGAAAGCTATTTTAAACCGTGAAGAAGATCACCCCTTCTGTTTGCGGATGGGGGCGAAGTAGAAATAGCTCAACATCTAAAACTGGTATATCGCTTGCCTGACCTACCTCCGATGGAGCAGCAGCGTCCCCCTTCTTGGGGCTGCTTTTCTCAGCAGAAGAACTGGTACTCTGGGTGGCGCTGATGGTGCTGCCGCTGCCGCCGCGGTAGGCTCCCTTAGACCACTCCCGGCGGTTGGACGCGTCTTGGAACACGTTGCGGACGACGCCTTCCCCCGGGAGGGCCTTTAGCGGGTAGTGCTCGGAGCCACCGTCCAGCCTCCCTGAAATCAGATTATTGTAGGTACTTCAAATCAGTACGATTTCGATACGTTGTCAATACGTTCGGACGTGTATCGTTACGTGAGACGACAGACGTTTTTTTTGGGGGGTCCTGGGTCTCGTTCAAATCACTGCTTTGGCTAGAAACATAATGCGCACACACTGTCCCATTGATAGCAGTATGTAGTACGTCTTATGATGGTATGTGTGTATGGTGTGGTATGGATGTGGTATGATGTGG
>JABAKD010000012.1:1574619-1594033 GCA_012845835.1 Undaria pinnatifida | reverse complement strand
GTATTAGACTACGTATATACGTTACAGTGTACCGGCGTCATCTTGTTAGATGCATAACCAGTCAGCTACGATTACGAAGATGGATTCCTCGTTCGCGCGTCTGACAGGCCCTTCTCTCTACCATCGTTTGTGTTTTTTTTATTGTATATCCCCGAGCCGTACCTAGGTTGTTGCACCGCATCCGCTCTGCAGAGTACCGCAACGCGGACGGGGTCTTCAACGCGGCTGGGGGCCAATACTGCTATAGTATATGGGTAGTAACCTTCTCCACATCATGGTACAAATGCACACTGGTATGGGATACAGAATGTACAACGGGTGACTGACAAACGATTATCCGTTGGGCCTTTGTCGGAGGTGTCTGACGGTTACCAGTTGTTGTCGTTGGCGATGTTGGTGATTCTGCACACCAGCACAAACCCCTTTCAGGTAGGTCAAGCGACACTTCGTAGCTGCAAAATAGAGCTCAGGCGTTAGGGAGTGGTGTGAGAAATTGTCGGCGTTCCTCAGCCCGCCGCCGCAAGAAGGCTCCCTCTCTCATGTGCGCTTCGTGTGCCGCTGCATCAATCAGAAGAAATGATTGGATCAGTCTTCTTATTGCATTGTGTTCCTCACGCCGGGTTTTACACGGTAAGCCATGTAAACAAAAGAGAGAAAGCCCGCCTGCAATACTACAGTAGCTCGGCTGGTAAGCGCGGCGGACGAAGGCTACGGTGTAGTAGTATCGTTGTAGTATCATACCGCCTGTTTCACTAAAGGATTTTCACCACTCACTTGAGTGACTCTGTACCTCACCGACGAAAATACTCTCGACGGTTTGCTTGAGGCAGCGTAAAGCTGGTCATTTCACTGCGGATTCACATCGCAACATTGAAACAGCGCGAAAGCTAACGTCAAAAAGGAACAGGGGGGTCTCTCGCACGAGCGACTCCCGAGCCACTGCAAGAAAAGCCCCCGAAAGTGATCCTCCTACTACCGTAGCTTTGGTTGGCACTACCCCAAAGAAAGTCGTGCCCTGGAGTCGCCGCCCTTGTTTGCAGCAACAACAGCACCTGCTGCTTCGTTAATGCCGGTGGACGGAATCGAGAAAAAAAAAAAAAAGTGCAGCCAACCCCAACAAGCTCCCGAGTAACGGTGCCGGATGTGCATTGTCAGGCCTTTTTCACTTTGGATTGTCGTGCGGCGCCGTCCTCATATCCCAATCGTATATCATAAATGTAATATTATAAAAATTAATATACACTCCAGCTGTGAGATCGAATATTTTGTCGAAACTCATCTTTGCAAGCTGTGTGTGATACTCCGATAGCGCGTATTACGGGTTGTGTGTCCTCATTAAGGATATAAGTCATAGATCATATGTCATGTATCATACATATTGTATAGTGCATTTTACATATTACCTACCAGGTATTGCATATTACATATTACATGTTACCTATTACATAATACCTATTACGTATTACCTACTACGTAATATGTATTACGTACGTTACCTATTACGTATCACCTATTACGTACTAAATATTACGTACCAGGTATTGCATGTTACATATTACATGTTACCTATTATAAAAATTAAAAGACACTCCAGCTGTGAGATCGAAGATTTCGTCGAAACTCATCTTTGCAAGCTGTGTGTGATACTCCGATCGCGCGCATTACGAGTTGTGTGTCCTCATTAAGGATATAGGTCGGCGACTCCCCTTACAACTACAGTGTAGCTATCAGGGTCAACAGGATGATTTTAGTCAGTCTGTGCGCGGAAACTATAAAACCCGTTTCTGAGGGGGACAAAATCTGACAGCTGTGAAGGGAAAGGGGGGCCTGGTTTTGATCAAAAGCGAGCGGGTTTGGAGGGGGGCGGGGGGGGGGGGGAAAGGGGCAATTTGTGCATGTAAGCTATAAATCCTTTCGAGGGGATAAATCTGACGGTTTTGGCACAGTATATTATTGGGGGCGGGGGGGGGGGGGGGTTGGGGCGGGGGGGGGGGGGGCGGGGGGGCAGCTCAGTATGTGCCTGGAAACTATACATTATTTTGAGGGGATAAATATGACAGTTTTGGAAATAATACATCAGTTTATCATGTATATCCTGGGGTAAGTCGTACAATCAGTGAGTAAAGAGAGGGTGGAGTGTTCGAGGGGGTGGGGTTGGGATGGGTTGGGGGGGAGGGTGGGGGGTGGGGGCGGGGGGGGGCGGGGGGGGGGGGGGGGGGGGGGAAGGGCTTTACGTGAGGGGTTTGTTATACGTGTGGTGCTAGGTCTAGGCGAAGGTGCGGGTGATGGGGAAGAAGGGGGCGTTTGAGGCGGGGGGGGGGGGGGGGGGACACAGCGGCATGGATGGCTCTCGAAAGATAATGAGGTGATATCCTGTGCGTGAAGTGTTTATTAATGTGGCGGATTTCGATATTTGGTGGGGCGTTTGAGTAAGGGAGAGCAAGAGGGGGGGGGGGGGGAGATTTTTTAGGAGGTTTAGGTCACAAATAATATTCAAATACACTTCGGCTGTGAGATCAAAGATATGTAGCAGCTTGTTATACGCGTGGTGCTAGGTCTAGGCGATCGTGCAGGTGGTCGGAAAAGAGGGGGCGTTGGAGGGGGGGGGGAGGGGGGGGAACACGGCGGCATGGATGGCTCTCGAAAGACCTATTACATATTACCTATTACGTATTGCCTACTACGTAATACTCCGGAGTATGTATTACGTATTACCTATTACGTATTAAATATTACGTATTACGTGTTACCTATTAAACTGTACCTATTACATATTACGTTTTACATATTACGTATGACATACCTGGTATTACGTATGACGTATTTCATATTACGTACCAGGTATGACGTACTGCGTATTAAATACTTCGAAGTATCACGTATTACATATTACGTATTACATATTACGTATTACATAATGCATATTACATATTACATGTTACATATTACATGCTACGTATTACATGTATATAACATGTTACATATTACATACGATATATGTAAAATGTAACATGTAACATGTAACAACGCAAAAACATGTAACATGTAACATGTAACGTGTAACATGAAACATGTTGCATTGTTACATGTTTAAAATGTAACACGTTGAACATGTTTGACATGTTACATGTAACATGTTACATGTTCAACATGTGTTACATGGTACATGTAACATGTTACATGTTCAACATGTGTTACATTTGTAACATGTGTAACATGAACATGTAAACATGTAACATGTTCATGTTACACATGTGTTACATGTGTCGTACACATTGCAACATGTTGTTCGCACAGGTAACATGTAATATGTAACATGTACTTCGAAGTAATATGTAACATGTAACATGTTACATGTAACAAATATTACATGTGACGTACATATTACATATTGCATGTTAAATATTGCATATTATATATTACATATTAAGATATTCATTGCATACGTAAGCCACGGGGAAGTCCTTTGCCTTAGCACTGCTGTACTCGTATTTGTTATGGGAATTATGAGTGTTTCGGTTACATGTACAACTCCAGTGGGGACTCGTCTAAGAAAAATGTGGTGCACCTCTGCCGGAGCATGCGTTTTCCGAGTACTGCGTGGATCGCTCCGGCATATATTTATAATATATAATTGTAATGATTCGTGTTTTAGAGAGAACATGGATTTGGCCAGGAGTTTTTTTCGTCTTGGCCTCAGTACGGGATTAATGAAACTGGAATATCTCGGTCAATTCGCTTTGTTCGAGCGCCGTCTTCGAGAGGCGGCTCCAGTGCCCCTCGCCCTGTCCTATCCGTTCCGCACCTCGACGTGAACGCGGATGGGGGCTGAGCGAGACAAGCGAGAAGTTGCTAAAAAAATTGCATTTTGAGGAGGTACTCTCGAGCCTTTGGTTGTATCCCTGACGTCTGCAGAGCGTGATAATTTCCAAAATTGACATCATTTCCAAACGGTAGTTGCTAAAAATTTGAATTTGGAGGCGGTATACTCTCGAGCATTTGTTTTGCTTGACGTCTGCAGAGCTTGAACGATTAGAACACGGGATTTTAATTTTGAAATGGAATCATTTCCAACTTGACATAATTTGCAAACGTCTCTCCCAGGCACGTACAGCAAGTAAAATTGAATCGCTCTAATTCATCCTTCTATATTGCATTTGGTGCTGTTCAAGTGTTTCTCGTTTCAGAGGGCTTGCTCTGCACCTCAACCTGATATAGGCTTGAAATCGTTTTTTTGCACGAACTATTATGCAAATATATAGCCAAATTGCGACCGCGTGAATAATTGCGAGCTTCTAGTTGGGCTTTGACCCAATACGTAGGCGAATGAAGTCGGGATTTTTAGCCTCTCTTTTAGGGGTCGCATAAGCGACCAAGAGATGAAAATGCAGGCAAAAATTCCATGAAAAAAAGAGGAAAGGAAAACAAACGATAGGAGTTGTGAAGAATGTGATGCAAGAATATCAGAAAATGTGCAGAACGAACAGCATACGTCCACAAGAACGCGTATTATACCACTGGACTATATACTCAGCTATAACATATAATTTCGGGTGAGTAAGCTCGTGAAAAAATAAATACTTGAAAAATGTCAAGAGTAGGATACGCACGAACAACCTACAACAGCGAACGCGGGGACACAATTTCAGAAGTGAAATTATCAGGGTAGTCCTCGGTACCGTTTTTTTTTACGGTACCAGATCGGACGGTATTGCGAAATGACGGTACTTTTCAAACGGTTGACGGTATTTCGATTTCTCACGGTACCACTTTTGGCGGTACACGGTATCGCCGAATTTGACGGTACTTTTTCGGCGGTATCGAAAAGTGACGGTATTTTCTAGACGGTAGACGGTTTTTCGATATTTGACGGTACTTTTTTGGCGGTACTGCAAATTGACGGTACCGGTCCCGGTACTGCCAAATTTGACGGTACTTTTTTGAGGGCACTGAAATATGACGGTTCCGCCACTGAGAAATACAGAATTACGAATGACGAAATACTTGACAGTACCTGCCGGGCGGCGATCAAGCATGCCGGCACCACCCCGCTGATGTTCCTGCATACCTATATAGAACGGACGAATAGAGGCTAGACTAATCGTCGAACCGTCAAGCTGACAAACTCACCAGCCTCACGCGAAACAACATTTAGACATTTAGCACCAAAATAAGACAATAAAACAATACTACTACTGTATGTAAACAATAAAAAGATAAAACCTAAAACGTGAAAACATTCAATGAAAACCATCACCCTACAATCTTTGACGGTTTAGAATATGACGGTTTTTCTAAACGGGAAACGGTACTTCGCTTATTTGACGGTACTTTTATGGCGGTGCTGCAAAATGACGGTACTTTTTACACGGTTGACGGTTTTTCGATTTTTGACGGTACCGCCTTCGGCGGTACACGGTTTGCCCAAATATGACGGTATTCCGCCGAGTACCGGGACCGACGTACAGCACGGGAAAATTACTTCGGGAATTTTCCCGAGGACTACCCTGGAAATTATAGCAAACCGGGTACGAGAACACACCAAAACAGGCCAGGCAATAACTTTAAGGAAAAAAAGAAAGGAGAAGAGGAAGAAAACGACAGGAGTTCTGAAGAACGTGATGCAAAAATATCGGAAAGTTAAAAGGCTGCAAGACGTCCACAAACACGCGAATTATACCAGCATCTACTCAGCTATTATAGGACACAATTTCGGGTGAATACGCACATACATGAAAAACAAAGTGAAATAATATTGATAGGATACGCGCCAACAACGTACAACAACGACGGACAACCTTCAAAGAGAAATAAACAAATAACGCTTGAGTGATGACGTGCTTTTCGTACATATAGTTTATATAACCCGCTCGCTTTTGATCAAAACCAGGCCCCTCTTTCCCTTCACAGCTGTCAGATTTTGTCCCCCTCAGAAACGGGTTTTATAGTTTCCGCGCACAGACTGACTAAAATCATCCTGTTGACCCTGATAGCTACACTGTAGTTGTAAGGGGAGTCGCCGACCTATATCCTTAATGAGGACACACAACTCGTAATGCGCGCGATCGGAGTATCACACACAGCTTGCAAAGATGAGTTTCGACGAAATCTTCGATCTCACAGCTGGAGTGTATTTTAATTTTTATAATAATACGAAATCAGTGCATCAGAAAGGCTGCAAAACGAACAACAGTACGTCCACAAGAATGCGTAGTATACCAGTATCTACTCAGCTACAAAATACAATTCGCGTCAATACAAATTGGATCGAGGGCATTCAGTCTCGTTCCTATATTTCCTTTAGGGTTCCTCTCTTAGGTGAGTTCTTCATACGACATTGTGCAAGTAAGCCCGGAGGACCAGTCGTGTCTCTCGCACCGAGTCGGAGAGCTGTTTGTGACAATGGTACGATTTTATACCGATCTCTCATACGGATTGTTTGCCTTGTGTTATGTCTGCATGCTTACTATTCCGTTCTTGCATATCTTCGCTACTAGTACTACTAGTAGTGTAACTAGTGTGAGTGCTGCGTGCATTGAAAAAACAAATTGGATTGAGGGCATGCAAAGTCCCCTCAAAATTACCTTTCGTGCTTCTCTGTGAGTGCGGGTTCTTCGTAAGTTTTGGAAGCAAACCCGGAGGACCACTCATCGTATCTCGCACCGAATCGGAGGGCTGTTTGTGACAATGGTACGATTTAATACTTGTCTATACGTATTATTCTGTGCGTGAAAACCAAGGGCATCATTCTGTGGTGCATGCCGCCATATACATGAAATGAAAATAAAAGAACCCTCATTTCGTTTTCAAGTCGCATGGTACGAGCCCGCTGAAAGCAAAACGATCATGCAGCCTGCAGGCCGTGCTAGAATCTCCTGAAGAAAACAAGGAAGCAAGCAACTTTGAAAAGACGTGTGTGTGTGCTTCCAAGCCGCATGTTATAAAAACTTGAACAGAAGCGCCCGTGACAGATCGCGTTCAAGCTGTATATATCACGACGCCACGAACAGGCGAATTCTATAGTATCGCATAGTTTTAGAACCACTGTACTACTACTGCTGTCGACAAAACTGCAAAAGAAAAATCCGAAACTGTTTCGAAATTCCGTGTTCCTTGTAGCAGCTTTTGAGGCCGCAAGTCATATCTATTATCAGTACAGCACGGCAAGCAAAAGGTGATCCCGTCAGTGCCCGCGATTCGTCTGTGCTATGATACAACACAAACCAAGAGGCAGAAAACTCCTTCTTTGTTGGAAAACTACAGTAAAAAGCTAAAAAGCAAAACTATAATCGCAGACGAGCAAAAAGGGCGAGATAAACTTTCTCTGGTGACCCCTGCTCATTGCGACCCCCGCTTTGCCCCCCCCCACCACCTTCCGAACTGCTGTCCGACCTTTCGCTCGTTTGTCTTGATCTTCTGATGCAGTTTCATGGTGGGTGGTGTTGGTGTTGATGTTGATGGTGATATTGATGTTGATGTTGATGGTGGTGATGATGGTGGTGATGTTGACATTAAATTTATAATGATGTTGATGGCGGTGTGTGTAGATGGTGGTATGATGACCGCACGTTCACCGGTTAAGGAAAAACGCGAGCAGGAGAAAGAGGGAAAGGGGCCGTACTCATTGGTTGCTTGCCTTAGTCATTCGACCATTCACCATGCATCCCTTTCGAGATGGAGCACCGTTCCTACTCCTAATAGAGACACGGGGTGGGGGGGGGGCTTGGAATAACGGGAAGCACAATCAGATAATTGGAGTGCGATACGAACGACAATATTTCTATTAAAAAACTTGTCCAAGCGAATGGTCGAGGCTACGCGAGAGTCCAAGGTAGATTATACGTTGTTTTAGGCTGCGAATGTACACCCCACGGGCACCCGCGTGTTCAGGTACACTGTAACGAAAAACTGTGGCAACGACAAACAACGCTTTTTTTTGTTACGGCGCCCTATCATACGCCAAAACCCGGTACACTGTTGTACAGTAATAACTGGTAGACAGGCAGTCGTGTACACAGCAGTCATCAGTAACACTCTGTCGATCGATGGCACCAACCAAGCATTCCGGTAGGATCGTTACGACGGCAGCATCTGGCTGATAATACTACCATTAATATGAATGATGTCTACTGCACTGCATGATTTGTACGAAAGCTATTTTAAACCGTGAAGAAGATCACCCCTTCTGTTTGCGGATGGGGGCGAAGTAGAAATAGCTCAACATCTAAAACTGGTATATCGCTTGCCTGACCTACCTCCGATGGAGCAGCAGCGTCCCCCTTCTTGGGGCTGCTTTTCTCAGCAGAAGAACTGGTACTCTGGGTGGCGCTGATGGTGCTGCCGCTGCCGCCGCGGTAGGCTCCCTTAGACCACTCCCGGCGGTTGGACGCGTCTTGGAACACGTTGCGGACGACGCCTTCCCCCGGGAGGGCCTTTAGCGGGTAGTGCTCGGAGCCACCGTCCAGCCTCCCTGAAATCAGATTATTGTAGGTACTTCAAATCAGTACGATTTCGATACGTTGTCAATACGTTCGGACGTGTATCGTTACGTGAGACGACAGACGTTTTTTTTGGGGGGTCCTGGGTCTCGTTCAAATCACTGCTTTGGCTAGAAACATAATGCGCACACACTGTCCCATTGATAGCAGTATGTAGTACGTCTTATGATGTGGTATGGTGTGGTATGGTGTGGTATGATGTGGTATGATGTGGTATGATGTGGTATGATGTGTTATATGATGTGTTGTGGCGTGTCATAGTTTTGTGTGCAATGATGGGATATGATAGGGCAATATCAAAACTAGGGTGGATCACGCCCTTTTTCAAAAGTGTAATCTGGCCTGGACCGATATCCCGCTTTCTTATTTCTAGGTATTTCCAGGTGCATGGTACAGCAGCATCCTGAACATTATCCGAACAGAAAAGCAGCATGAGGAATGAACGAGTTTAGAGCAGCAGGATACATCGAGTGCATGTGCGACTACATTCGAAGTTTACCTCGTGTAGCCGTTGGTCATCGCTTGTCTGCAACCTGCAAAGTGTTCTGCATCATCGGTCAGGGTACACGCCACGCGCTACCAGCTGCATGCTACGACGTACACCTGTGCACATCACGCTGGTGTACAAAGTACATGTCTCAAAAGTAGCCAAAACAGAGTTACGCCAGGTGCGAGTCAAATTCGATTTTTCGATTTTTCGAATTGAAAACGACGTCATCATGATCGTGCTATAGTACGTATCATGATCAATGTCCGCCCATCTAGTAGACTAGAACTGGCATAATGCATACCACAGCAGTAGTATCAACGAAGCGGAATGAATGCAGGGTGACTCTCACACGTACACGCGTACCGGGCATTGACGTGCGATTTTCCCTCTCACCTTCCGATGCCACCTGCCCCGGCAAAGGCCACTCCTTCTCAGGCACAGCGGCAGGGGCGGTAACAAGGGCAGCAGCATCCGACCCAGCCCTTCTGAGCACTCTCCTCTTGACCCAAGACAGGAGGCCCTTCTTTCCCTCCGCGACCTCTCTATTCTCCCCCTGCACCACTACCTCCACCTCCCCCTTCTCCACCATTTCAACCACCCTCTTCTCCACCCCCACGTCTTCCTTCTCCACCCTCTCATCCACCCCCTCCACCTTCCCCTCTTCTCTCTCCTCCCCCTCCACCACCGCCTCCACGTCCTCCTTCGCCTCCTCACTCACCCCCTCTTCCACCTCTGCCTCCCCCTTTCCGACCTCTCCCTTGGTAGGCGTGACGATCTCGACCGTGGGCTTTGCGATCAGCCCCTCGTTCGCAGCCACTACAGATGCAGCAGCACCAGCACTATCAAGAGCGGCAGCAGTCTCGGTGGTTTTGAGCACAGGCCGCTTCCTTCTGAGGGCCCAAGACAGCATGCCATCCAGGTCATCCTCGTCCTCCTCTCCCTCCACCACCTCCATTTCCACCACCTCTCCCTCGGGAGTAGCTTGCACGACGATCTCCTTGATGACCTTCATCTTGGAATCGTAAATGGTGATCACCGTTCCTGGGGTGGTGGGCATCCCTCCCCCGAAGGTACCGATCTGATAAAAGCATCACCATCCAAGGTTTAGGAAGAAAATCTAGCCAAACAGGGTGTAGTGGTGCATAGTGCGACGCGAGTCGACGAGGCAAGGGAATGCTGAACGCTACTCGTGATAAAACGCACGGTAGTGGGAGGTGAGGACGAAGGCCCCTGCTATATGCTACCTGGTATGTGACCTCTGGCCTGAGGAACGAGATGGGAGGGAGTTGGAGGACTAAAAAGAGTCCGAAAACAATTTTTGAAAAACGAACAATGGGTGGGATGGAAAAAGCGGAACAAAAATCAAACAGCGACTACTACCACGTACAGCAGTTCACATCGAACAGCACCGGCGCCAAAAACCAAGATGGTCGGGAATCCGATGGGATCATGAGAGGCAACTCGCATTCACGGAGAGCGTCGCGTGCACTGTGCTCGCACACACGCGGCGGTGTAGTGCTGACTGGGCGAGGTGGGATCTTTCCGATGCGGGCCTAAGGTTGGAGGGGTAGATAGGAGACAAGCGAGGACGAAAAGATGCAATGAAGGCAAGAAGAAGAGAAACTCTCGAGGAGACGACAGTGTAGACCAATGGCTGGTGTTCGTCTGGACGTGAGACCCATGTATAGCTTCAAGAAAAACGACAACTACTTCGATATCATCAAGCGTCTATGAATAGGAAGGGCGTGCAGCAGTAAACCAGTACTGCTTACATGCCGCACAGCGGCCCCTTACATGCAGTCGGACACATTCCCTAGCACCCAGCGTCCCGGGTTCTTCGCGTGGTCGATGCTGTAATAGCCAGTTTAGCTGAAGTGTATTTTTCATGTTTTTGTGGTTGGTTTCTTCGAGATTCGTCCCCGCTGAAATCACGAAGGGATCAAAATATGTCGACTACCAGTTTTAGTGTTTTTGCGCTCTTCATCTTGTTTTTCACGTTCATTTTTTCTTTTTCTTATTAACTGCGAACAGCCTGGTGTACTTACTGGCTTGCACATATTTTTGTTTTTTGCCCGCGTGTTCATTGGGGTATTGCATGGCCAAATTAGCTTGCTGTTTAATTGCAACGTGTATCGCCGCCTCGAGGTTGGTGGTCACAGAGCTCGTCTCTGCTTTATGAGTCGTCAGCACGGACACTGACTGGTTTGTGCTGGATGTAGGTGGATGGGAACATTAGGTTAACCCGAAGAACAGGCAGCTACTATTAATAACTGTAGTGTTCGAGACCCTGGTGGTGTGACCGTCTAAACTGAATATACCTGGTACCAATTTTAGTGCTCAGGCTCCTACAGGTGTGACCGTCTAGATATAACATACTAGTTTGAGTATCGGAGTGAGTGACGACGTGACGACCGACCACGCCCAAAACTGTCGTCTCCTGCGACATGTCTGCACAACTGCTGTCGATGGGTCCACAAATATACTTACCGGTACACCACAAAAAAATCCCCTCATCATTCTGATGCCAGTCATTAGACAAACCAGTAGACTAAATTGTTTATCTGGCGTCAGTTTTACACATCTAGATTCGTCGTTGTTGGCATGCCCGGTAGACCACCCATAGCAAACATACATACACCGCCCGCAGCGCTAAACATTCAACACCGGTACCAGTATCCAACAAAGTCTACCAGAAGTACGTAACAGCAACAACAGCAGCATATTTACAGCAACAACAGCAGCATATTTTAATACCATAAATCGCGGTGTATCGCGGCTAAAAAACTACTATGATTAAGAGCCCTCGTAGACTATTAGGTCTAGACTAAAAGTTTAGACTACACGTTTAGTCTACCTGGTATATCGATAGCATCCATGTTTCCAGGCCAATGCTGAATACCTAAAAAACCAGAAAGTGAAGACTGAATACCTCACCTCGTTCAGGCGTTCGATAGCTCCTGCAATCTCTCGGATCACGCCGAAAGGGCCCATCAGCTCCAGCGGCGGGCACGCGTCACCTCGACACTTTCTTTCCGCGTAATCTTTGGCGGACGGAACTCTAGGGAGGTTCGCCACGCTCCCAGCCCCGAACCCTCTAACCTGCGGCAGAGTTTGGCCTAGGCCGAAGCCGGTGCTGCTGCCCACGGGAGCCTTGCTGGGGGCATCGTTCTTCTTGGTGAACTTGTTGTTGCTGTGGTTGTTGTTGTTGCTGCTGCTGCTGGTCATTGTGGGTGCCGTCACAAAGGCTTTGCTGGTGTGAAGCAGGCATGAAATCGCGACGACGAGCGCCGATATCGCGCCGCGGCCTAGCATCATGTCAACACCAGTAGTAGTTAGTGTTGGCGTTCCGTTCCCCTCTGTGTTCCTATGCAGCTCGGCTGTTCTTGTAGCAGGCACAGGCAGGCAAGGTCCCAATGAGTGCCGTTGCTGCAGTGTAAACAAAGATCGCTTTTCTCGCTTGGCGGTGCTGCTTGCTCCGGGTAGCGTACAGGGTCAGAGTCCGACAAGAAGAAAGTATGCGATCGATCGATGCACCGGATCTTGCCGTCGAATACTGGTATGATTATAGCAGAGGGTGCTCGATCACACAGGCTAACCGAGCGTGTGCTGTGCTCTCGATGCAAGCTGGGGCTTCTGCTCTGTTGTGGCAAAGGGAAGAGCGGCGGGCGTTGAGAAAATGGGCCTTTGCGGCGGTTTCTCCCCACGGCTCTGCAATTGTCTTGATCGTGAACACATGCCTTCCTTACAGTATCCAAACCAACCGTCACAAGAGCATCACGAAACGGCATGAAACGGCAGGCAGGATGTTTTTGGAGTTTGTTTTTTTCGCTCGACATCGACATCGCACTTTTAATACCGACTGCAGATGTAAGAACACGTATTGGACCAGCGATCGCACGCACAGCAATAATTATTACTCTGTGGCTACGAGTATCACCGCGCCTTATATACTATCAGGCACCAACTACAGTAAGTGTAGGCAATACGTTCCTTCGAACTGCTGATATTATAGGTCTATATGTTGTGTAGTAGTGCTTGTTCGGTTGCACAATACACTGTATGTAGTTAGCTGCTGTGACGACGTGCGCGCAAATATTCAAAGATGAGTATCTCGGCCACTCTTCTGGTCGATTTCATGGTGCTGATGTATTTCAATCATTTTACGGAAAATATATTAGAACCACAGTTCTACTACTGTAAATTCTCGATGGTCGCCTGTTAAGGGGCAAGAGCGCCGTCGACCGACGCCTTTAAATTTGGTCTTTGATGTGTGGTTGATCTTCGGTTTACGAATGAGCATATAGTCTAGACTATAATATGCGTTGTATAGTATTACAACTGTATGCACTAAAAAGTACCTGGTGCCCGTCGCCCCGGCGGTCTTCTAGTAGCAGTGGTTAACCTCTCCAACACTACCAAGGAGTTGTGTAGTCAAGGGTTCAAATCTCGGTGTGGGCCTTTTTATTTTCTTGGAGAAACCAACTGCCGAGAGCGTTTTATGGCGTAGGTAAGCACAATTCGACGCGATTCTTCGACAAGGAGAAGAAGCATTTTAAGGCGATGAATTCTTCTCGTGATAAAATTGAAGGCACATACCGTAGTGGGAAGGAGGGAGAAGAGTCTGCTCAATGACCCCGGGTCTGAGCCACGGCTAGGGAGGCGTCTAGGGAGGGATATATGGAGAAATACTCAAGTGTACCATGAAAAAAAATATATATATATATGGAATGAGCAAATGAAGAATGAAACATTAGCTTGTTGTCCCTCTGGTACCGGTATAAATATCCACGATGTAACGCCGTACGGCAAGCACCGTACGTTCGGTGAAATACCGCCAATTATTGGTCGGCGCCAAATCGCAGAGTGCCGGTGATCTGTGGTATGACACTATCAATACGATCTACATACTGCTGCACATATCTGTTAAGATACGGGCTCGAAACGCGTCTTGCCGTATAGTACCTTTTTGCTGTATTTGGTTTGCCGTAGAGCCTTTCCTGCCCCGCCCCCGCCGCACCGGCGGTATGCGGCAGGTTCTCGAGCCTTTTCTGCCCCCCCCTCGCCACACCGGCGGTATGCGGCAGGTTTTGATGGGTGGCTTTTGCCTTGTTGTAGGGTCTGCGTTTCCTTCAACTGCTTTTCTTCGCGTGTTCCTGGCTCCATAGCCAGGCCGTTACTTGTAGAGGTGTGGGAGTAGGTTTTGAGGAGCCGCATCCTCGACTCATGGTCTAGTTCGCAGAACCGGAGTTTTCCCGAATCTCCCAAATTTCTGCATATGCATTTCATCAGGGTTGGCTAACGTAAAGGTACGGCCTCGAAGGGCCTGTAATTATCCGTTTTTGAGATAATCTGGATGGGTTTCGTATGGTAAGGTTGGTGTTTTATATTCGGGATAGTCGAGAAAAAGATCTCGGAGGCACGTTCCTCCGATCTCAGAAGCCATCCGGGGTTCTGGTGGAATCGAATAATGCTACGACTACGAAGGCTAAGAATGTGAGTACTCTCCGAGGACCTGCTCAATTGGCAGACCTGCAGGGGGTACTCTGTATCTCCGCCCAATAACCCTGCATAAATTTATATAAAATCATTCCTTGAATATCGAGTCATTCCTTGGTGTCATGGACTTTGGTCAGGAGTTTTTTGTCTCGGCCTTAGTATGCGATTCGCGGAACTGGAGTTCTCGGTCGAATATGGCTTGGTTCGAGCGCCGCCTTCGGGGGGCGGCTCCAACGCCCCTCGCCCTGCCGTGTCCGTTCCGCACATCGACGTGAACGCGGACGGGCGCCGAGCGAGACGAGCGAGTGTCGAGGAGGAATTTTGGAAAAATTGTTGAATCTTAATGGCTGCAACGCCTGAATGATTTACAAAATTGGCATCATTTCCAAACGGTACGTGGTAATGTTTGGAATTTTGCGGTGGCATACTCTCGAGCGTTAGTTTCTTTGCTGTACTTTTTTACTAGTTCGTTTGGTTTCTTGCACGGCATTTTATTGCTTTTGTTTCTGCTCGTTTTGCCAGCTGGAAATTCAATTTTATAGTGTGGGTTCAATTAAAACGTGACACAACTTACCGACGATATCCAACAACTTCGTGACACAAATAACCGACGGCAAGACGTTTCGTGACCAAATAACTCCCAAATCATGATACTTTCACGTAACAGAATTTCGAAACAAAACGGAGCAGGTAGAGCCGTCTCTTCGGCCTTTGGCCCTGGCTTTAGCACGGCCGCTGACACTCCAGGCAGCCTCTGCTGTAGGCATGAACGAATGCGGTTGATTCGCAGCGAACTATCCCGCTGTGCTCGCTTCTATGTGGCCATTGTCCATGCCATTTCATGTCACCTCCCTTCTGTTTTGAGCTCGTCGTCGTACGGTTGAGGTACGAGGAAACCCGTACGTACTCAGTGAGAACAGCAGTATGTACGACGAGCATGAACGCCAATTGACGACATTGGCAAGCACAAAACAGCAGGTGTAGCAGCAGTAGCCGAAGGGCGAAACGTCTAGCACATAATGCAGCAACTAGTAGCAACCAGAACTACAGCAGATAGCTCAAAGTGCAGTGCGAGTGCTGTTCGTTGGCAAGTTTAGTCGTACACGCATCACTCTCAAGAGCCAACAAGAGGCAGGGCAGGGGCCCCCAACACAGAGACACGTGACAACCACGGCCAGCTGTCGATCGCGTAATTGGCCGGTAGTCCGTGCTTCGGTGGGTGTATCGGAAGTCGTTCGTAGTACTACTGCTGCTGTAGACCGTCGAAAGACCACGTGACATGTGACATCCCGTTCTGGTGGCAGCCTCGCCAGTAGACCCCCCAAAATTTATTTTTCTTTTCTTTTTCTTGGCCCCATGCACCCGTTTCCTTTCCTTTCTCTTCTTTGTTCTTTATTTCTTTTTTCCAATTGACTTGCGTCTGTTGTGCGTATGCGTAGTGATAGATACTACGTGTGATATATACGTGGTAGTCTTGCTTGGGTGGCAAGCGGTATAGTCGGTTTTCCCAGGCGCGAGTAATGAGACGTATGCACCGGTATGGACCTGGCACATCGTATACTGACTCCCGATCTCACTTTTATATGTTTCTGGTGGAGGCATGAATTGCGTCAGCTGTGATTTATGCGTGTACCACCTTGGATTGTTTGTGTTTTTCCCTAGGGTATTCCTCTGCTCCAGAGTGACTGGAACCAGTCCTGTGACCACGGACTGGATTGTGCGAGTTTTTTAATGTGAGAACAACAACAACTGAAATATTGCCTGTTTCTTGACCTTTCAGCTGCTTCCTGCAAATTTGGTCTTTCTGCCCACACGATTTCGAACCCTATGCAAAGATCCTGTTTTGTTTTAATCAGTTGTCAGCCGGCCGCCCCGGTGGTCTAGTGGTTTTACCCTCGAATACCTCCAACGTTTGGTTGTCCTTGAGTTCGACACCCACCACGATGAATATGACCTAATTTGCAAAAATGCAACCAAAAAAAGAGATCAACTGCTGAGAGCGCCTGCTAGGTACAAATCGACGCGAGTCGACGAGGAAAGAAAATGCTCGATTCTCCTCGCGGTAAAAATGAAGGCACGTGATGAAGTGGGGAGGGAGGAGGAGGGCCCGCTATGTGACCCCCGGATCTAAGTTACTACTGGGAGGGAGCGCGAGAATGGTGCGGGGATGATAGATGGGATAGAGAAAAAAAAATGTTGCAAAGAAAGTTATATGATTATTTCTACCAGTAAATAATATGTCAGTCTCTGGGAAATACGCACGGCACCATCAGCAGTCGTCATGGTAGAGACACTCCGGATATTATGTATTGAGGGGACGCGTCCGATTTCGACAACGTGAAAGCACCCACGAAGCAAAGATAGCAGACACACATATCCCGCCTTCTCGAGAAAAAACAGAGAAGAAGCGCTACGCCAACCTCCCGTACGAGCAAAGCCACCCCCGCACCTATCTTAGACAACGCCGACGCAACGAGAGATCGCCCTCCTCTTCTTCGTTTTTCTCCTCGCCCGCAACCACGCAGACCAATCAATGCGACAGCCTTCACGTAACTAACAAAGCAAACTTCTTCCAAAACCTCGACGGCTGACATGGCTTCATGTCGACGCTTGATGCAAACCGACTTTGCATCCTGTCGACTTCGAACCTCCATTGCCACGGGGACAGCAGTGCAGTCTCTTCATTAATGCCAAGGCCTCTTTCGTTTCGCCTAGAGGCGACGCAGGTTCTCAATAATACTATTTTCGGTATTTTTGTTTGATAGACGCCAACTTTTACTTGACGGCGCATTTAACATAGTGTGTTTCGCCTATCCTTGCCTTCTTTGTTGAATAATATTACGTTTTTTTACTGTCAAATCATGACTTTCACAATCCCATGTTCGTATTAAACTCTTGGCATTACTTTAAAATTCAATGCATGCCAAATCGGACAGCTACACCTTAAGTTGTCGGAGTGCTGCCCTGCCCTACCCGAAGCATGGGCGCCGGCGAATGCTGGCGCCCATGCGGAGCCTTTGTAATATTATAATATCATACGTTATGTCGTACGTATGATTTGATAATACAACCTGGTACGCTGGTACCTGGTACCTGGTGTCACACATACACTATATAGCGGTACAAGCGTGCTACATCCTTCTGACATCAGCCCGCTAAATCTTTGTGAGCTTGCCCGTGTGCTGTGCGGTGTCTGTGGTCAGTGTTTGGCAGCCTGTCGGTCACGGTGTCGTGTCGTTCTGCCTCTTGTTTCTGCACTCTCTCACAAAGTAATGAGGCAGCAAGAATTTCGTCGGAATTTATCTCCCATTTATAGCTCAAGATGCATGTGAAACCACGACCGCGCGATCTACGAGGTGCATGTGTCCTCATTCCTCATCATCTCACGCGATCACCCAATAGGGGGCAATTTTGTGCCGGCGGTTGGGGTTGTGGTGTCCAGGTGATGGCGAACAGAACAACGGCGACCCAGATGCTGGCGGAGGCGTGCGGCCAGCCGTTCGACGAGGTGCTGGAGGACTCCTCGCGAACGTTCTACCTCTCTCCCGACGAGGCCGTCGAGTACGGGTCCATCGACAAGGTGACCAACCTCGTTCTCGTGAAGATCTTGGGATGCCGAAGGAAAAATAATAACGGTTTCAGTATCAAGCGACAATCCAACACCAAGCTAAACAGCATCTGAAGTACTTATATTGTTTTACTCCTCTCGAATGTTCCATCTCTCTCTCCCGATGACTTTGAGGAGTACGGGCTCATCGACAGGGTGACTGGCTGACCTCGCCTGCCCGCCCGCGGTCCGGTCTTGTTCGTGCAAGCGTCCAAGGAATTATCGTGTAGCGGTGTCAGTATCGGACAGGGTGGTGTGCCTCTGGCGGATATTGTATGCGGATGGGTGGAACGCAAAAACCAAGCAAAAACCAAACAAAAGTAAAAAAATATTTGTATGCTCCTTTTGGACGTTATATCGACGAGGGTTTAGAGTACGGGCTCATCGACGAGATGACTGACAGACCTCGCCCCCGCTCTGGTCCGGTCCGGTCTTGTTACTACCTAGCCAACTAATGAATAGTCGTCGACTTATGGTCGGCCAACCCATGGCCTTGTTTGACTGGCTTGTAATTGGCACTCCCGTGGATGCTCTCGAAATCCGCCGCAATTTCCGTGAAAGCGTTTTTTTGTCTCCTTTCTTGTTGGCTTCGCGCTGAAACCGTACCTGATTTTTATAAAAGTCGTGTTTCTTGCTTTAGCTCGGATTTTCCCCCGGGTTGTGAGATCCGTTGAAAGCGGTAAGAGTGATGGAGGCGGGAGATCGGCGACTTCTCAACCCTTTTACAACTGCAAGTTCCATCGCACATACCATTTGCAAGTGGTTTGTCCCCAAAAACGTGGGTGCACTTGTGAAAGGTGTTGAGGTGAACCAAATTACCAAGGTTATGTTCTACAATAGGGTGTTTGGATTCCGGGTAAGGGTATGGTGACGAGTCTTACAGAACTTTCAGAAGTTTCGAGTACGGGCATGAAAGTCTTACATAACTTCCAGAAGTTTCGGGTATTGTGGCACGGGCTTACAGAACTCACAGAAATTCTGGGTACGGGTATGAATACCCTACAAAACCTAAAGAAGTCCCGGTTACGGGTAATACCCGGGTAAATGCACACCCCCTCGGGGGGGAAGTTCGATTGGGAGTGAAGGATTTAATCCAACTTGCATGGATGGCATGCTCTCACTGGGCCAATGTCCAATGTCCTCGAGGCAATATGTCGTAGCTTTAAGGGAATTATTATAAAAAATGAAAATACACTCCAGCTGTGAGATCGAAGATTTCGTCGAAACTCATCTTTGCAAGCTGTGTGTGATACTCCGATCGCGCATAATACGAGTTGTGTGTCCTCATTAAGGATATAGGTCGGCGACTCCCCTTACAACTAC